>NW_019167960.1:2196424-2287285 GCF_002303985.1 Durio zibethinus | reverse complement strand
TGTTTTTTGACATATATCTTATCAGGAGCCTTGAGGTGTAAACCCAACAAAATCGAATATTCTTCGATGGTTGGTGTCATATCAACTTCATTGAAGAGGAAACACTTGTATGCAGGATCCTAGAATTACACTACAACTCTAATTAGTTGATCATTGACAACTATTGCAAGAAGGTGTGCTACATGCCCATGTCTCTAGAAAAACTTCTCTTGTCTAGCTGGGCTCATCTTTTTCCATATATCAACCAATTCTTTTAGATTATTTTATTTGAGGAGGATAGATGTTTCTTGAGACAAGGTAGAATCATAGTCGATTGGTAAACAATACCCCATCTTTAGTTGCATCTTTTCTAACTGGATTTTTACTTCATTGGGTAGCTCATAAGGAGCTAATACAGATGAGGAGCAAACTAATCGTTCTGTGGAGTCCATAAAAAACTTTTGTTGAAGATCGTCTTTCAAGCAAATGTTCTTTATGCAACTTTATGATATGAGCATGAACCAATGCAAAAGAAGGAGAGAAAAGGTTAGTATGCCAAAAAAAAAGAATAAATAAATAACTAAGTAAATTAAAACATCACACAAAATAAGAGAATGAACCCTATGCTTTTGGTCAATTCTAAAAGGGAAGGATGATGGCTCTATCTATAGGTTAGGCACTCTTAAGGTTCACTATATGTGGTTTGAGGTTAAAGTCTAAAGGTTCCCAAATTGCTCCTTACATCATTGTCCATCACAGACTAGTAAGGCACCATAATCCTCACCCATTATAGGCTACAAGCGAAAAAAGGTTCAATTTGAGTGGGAGTATTTCACTAGCCACTATAGAGGCATTAAACTTTCACGAAAGCAATAGGTACTTTACTCCCTCCTAGAGGGATGGAGTTCGAGTATAAAGCTCATGTTATGTATATGCATATGAATGACATAATTAATAAAGTAAATAAACATGAATGAATAAAAAAATCTATACAAAAAGGTTCAATTTTATTAGGCTTTTGGATAACACAAATTTATATACTGGCCTGACTCTTAGACGTCTCCAGGGGAGTCGCCAAACTGTTATAACGTTTAGATCCGGGGATCCATCACTAGACATTGATTTGAGGAGTCGCCACTAATCTTTTTATTTAGGTGTGATTGGTCACCTAAGGAATCCATCTTTTTAAGGAACACCTAAGCCTAAGGGTCGCTAAAAGAATAGGTTCAGGTCTACTAACCAGAATAGGGTTTGGAAGTAGGGTTATGTGTGAGAAAGATTGTAGCACCCTCACAACGTTCCATCAAAAGATGGTACCAGCTTAATTTTGTGTTATCCAATAAGCCTTAAAAATTTACCAAGTAATTAATTATTAGAAATTATTCTCAATTGACTTTAATACTTTTAGCAAAAAATTGAAAAAATTCTCTCACCTCAAGAGTATGCAAGGAAACTACTATTTCACTTGCAGAGGCTCTATCATCGGATTATTTAACATTAAAAAAAATTCAAAAAGGAAAAGAAATAAAATGGAAAAAAAAGAATAATGATTCAGCTTTAGATATAAATCCTTTTCTCTTCAAAAACTCATTGCTTTTGTACAAAAAAAATTGATACTTTCAACTTTTCCTTAAAATGTTTTTTTCTTTTTAGAAAAATTGGTACTTTCAACTTTTTCTCAAAATATTTTTCTGAAACTTTAATTTTGAGAAAAATTGATATTTTCAACTTTTTCTCAAAAACATTTTTTTAGAAAATTATTTTTAAAGAAAATTGATACTTTCAATTTTTTCTCAAAAATATTTTTTAGAAAACTTATTTTCAAGGAAAATTGATACTTTCAACTTTTTCTAAAAAATATTTTTTAAAAAAACTTATTTTAAGAAAAATTGATACTTTCAACTTTTCCTCAAAAATATTTTTTTAGAATTTTATTTAAACAAAATCATTTAAAAAAATAAAATAAAATAAAATAAGGAATATCAAATAATTCTAATCTAATCAATAAATAATAATAATAATAATAAATAAGAAAAAAAAATCTTTGGAACGGCTCAGCTCGACTGAAACGGCTCGACTCAAGATAGAAATTACGGCTCGGATGACGTGCCTTGGTGGCTCGACTCGACTGAAAAGGTCGATTGAGGCACGGGTCGAACCTGAGTCAAAAGCGGGTTAATGCTACGAGTCGGGTCACCTGAATGGGAACGCGCGGATCCTAATGTTTTCTTAAGCACAAAACGATATCATTTTTTGGCACTATAAAAGGCTCCAACTTCTGTTTCTTCCATAGACTACCTCACTTCCTTCTCTCTCTCTTTCCTTCAGCTTTCTCATCCTGTTCTCTACCCGTGAAAAACACCGGTGGAATTCTCACCAAAAACTGGGTTTTTCCATCGAAAACTAGGTTTTTGGTCGGAATAATCACTGAAAAACTTGAATTTCGCTGAAAATTTTCACCGGATTCTATAAAATTTCTAAAATTTTTCAGAAAAACTCTCCAAAAAAATTCAAAAAATTTCCTAAAAGCTCTAAACTGCCTCTAACACTACTTTTGCCTCTGATTTCACCTCTCTATGTTTTCTGTCGTCTGTGTGTGCTTGGGTTCTATTTCAGAAGAGTTTCTAATCAATCCTAATTCCCTCTGGAGCTAGGATTCATTCTTTGAATCCAATCCAAATTCTTTCAACCCCTTGATTCATGGCAGAAAACTTCCTCTAGAACTGAAAATTATGTATATAAGATGATAATTAAAATAAAATTCAGAACAGATAAATCAAAATAATAATAATAATAATAGATAAATATAAAAAAATATACATTAATAGATAAATAATAAAAAATAATATTAATGGATAACTAAATATATATTATTAGATAATATATATATATAAATAACAAAAATAAAAATAATAAAACTAAAAATAAAATAGGTCATTTTGCCTCATTTAGACCAGGCCCAATTGATCCGGGCCTGGACCAAATTGGGTATCTACAGTATATATCCGTTCTAGTCCTGGCTAGGATTGTTAGAGTAGAGCTTTCGCAAGCAGTTATTTCTCCCAATTGCTTTTCCTTTCGTTTAGTAGACGATAAAGATAAGAGTCAACAATGATTTCTTTGTGCCTGTTGTGGAATGTGAGCTTATAATACCTCTTCTCATCAAATACAGGAAAAACAAAGAATAGCATTGATCTTGGAGCAATTCTGTTTAAAGTCCACCAAACTTTCACCCCTTGAAACTCATCAGCAATTTCCTCATTACAATTCATGCTAAGGACTAGAGACTGGCTATCTTTTATAGCATCGGCCTTAAGCCTCTCAGCAGACGCAGTGGACTTGCCACTGAGATAGTTTTGAATTGTTGTGAATGCTTCACTTCGCTTCATATTTTTAAAGTAAAATTGCAATTATAAGTAATTGAGTATAATTCTTTTGTTATTTGGATTTAAGATGATTTGAATTCAATTTTTTAAACAAAGATAAGCATGTACCAATTATAGAGTTAAATTTTCTCATGTGTATAAGTGAATAAAAAACTATACTATGGATAGAAGTAAATGAAAAAACTTACTCAACCAAATAAATCACTGATTTTAAGTCTAAAACACTACTCAAATAATAAAAAGGCCAAAATTCAAAAATGATTAAAATTCTAAAACACACAATTAAATAAATATTTATCAAATGAATTTTGTTAATTAATATTTTAAGTCACTTTTAAGTTTAGTTAAATTATAATTTATAATAATATTTTTATATTAAATGTAATACTAATAATTAATTTGATGAATTTCAATGCTTTTAAACAAATATTAACTAATACGATAATCTTAAAAATTTTGATACAACACTAAACACTCTTTAACTAATATAATGAAGAAAATGAAGAAGTATATAATGTTTGTCCTAATAAAAGAGTTTCATATTAAATCTTAAAAAAAAAAAATTGAAGTCAATACATTTGCATATTCTTCATTAAAACATCATATAGCACTCACTTTGTATGGAGAAGATAAAGATATGCATAACTAGTAAATTTTTCATCTTTTTTTTTTTTTTCACGTAGGATAATCTTCTACTGATGCTTCATTGGTTAAATGTAATTGTATGCTCTACCAATTAAAAACTTAAATTTTCTTTTTTAAAATTTAAAATGAAATAAAATAAATTCCTAACCTAGGTACTTGTCATCTTTTCTTAAAGAAATTCCAATTCTCCAAACAATAAACTTATTATATAGCACATATACAATTTATAATGACTTTATTTTCAGTATTAAAATACAAATTTTCATAAATGAATATAATTTTAGCATAAACACATTAAAAGATGGTTCCAATAAATTTTGTCACACATTGAAAGAATTCACAAAAAATAATTAATCTTATTTTATTTGATAATTCTCTACTAAAAATAATTCACGTTTAATCATTCAACCACTTAGATGACAAAAAATAAGCAATTTAACACAATTGAGAAAAATGAAATCATCTTAAGATAGAAAAAATCAATATGAATGATTCTTATAACAATTTGGTTCTAAGTTGTTGGTAACTTCATCACCTCCTCAATCATCTAATTCTATGGATAAAAATCTAATTGAAGTATTCAAAGTGTTTAATGAATAATATAATACTAATTGTTGGTGATGGATGTGCAATTCAATTGCATTTGATCTTATATTAGTTTTTGTTTATGGAAATAACAATTATCAAATTCTAAAAATATATATAAAAAGGAAACTAATTATAGAAGTCAGGTTAAATTATAAAAGTGATATATATTAAGGAATTATTTCAAGAAAGTAAAAAGATTTAATTATGTTATCAATGATAAAATAATTAACCTATAAAACATACAAACAATAAAATTATTAACATACATATATAATTAGCAAATAAATTAAAACAAAAAATTGAAAGGCAAAAAATAGAAAAAAATAAATATACTTCAATGATTAAATTATAATTATTTTTAATAAATTTATTGATCAACATAAACTACATGTGTAATTAATTTCTTAACGATAAAGAAATAAATTTCATATAAATATCTTACTCTTATGTACATAATAAGTTTTGTTCTTGTTTCATTTGTATTTTTATTTGATATAAAAATTGTATTTTGTGTCTTAAATGGGTCTAATTATAAAAGCGAAGTCCAATAAGAAAATTCATTTAAATTAAAATTTATAGAAAAAATTTAATAATGGTATTTTAATCAATTACTTTTAACATTTTTTGGAATTAAAAATTTATATTAAAGGTATTTTAGTAAATCATTTAAACATTTTTTTAGTCTAATTATAAAAAGAAGTCTAATAATAAAAAAAAATTCATTTATAAAATTTATAAAAAAATTAATACGACTATTTTAGTTAATCATTTTTAACACTTTTAGAATTAAAATTTTAAGTAATTTAATTTTATATAATATATTTTTAATTTTAGTTGAATTAAACTAAATATAAAAATAAATTAATGAAAGCTATAATTTATGAATAAATTTGTTGATTTAAAAATTAACAAATTTTGTCAAACATAGAATAATTTTTGAAAGAACAACGAATGCAAAATTAGAAATGGAAACTAGCTTTGCATACTCGTGAAGAACATCAGGGAAAACTATGACCAGAAAGAAATAGGGCAAAAAAATTTTCTTGTCACAAGGTGACGGAACTTTATGTTGGGCCAAAAGCCTTCGTTTAACTAAACAATCCAACGAGTAAAAGCGAAATCAAAACATAAAACATTCCAGATAATAATTTAATATAGTTTGACATTCAATTTGTCTATCTTTACAGATGATAGAAAAAATTCATTAGTTGTAAAATATTATAAATATATCAAATTAATCAACACTCAATCCTAAACAATATTTATGGACTTTTTCATCCTATGAAGTATTCGTAATCTAAACAAACAAATATACCTATATGGACCTTCTTATTCTCTTTTAATCCACTTAAACTTGCATGCCTATGTTAGATATGCTCAACTCTACACGTAATAGAAGTCTCCTAATCATTTTTTCTCGTGTGTCTTCAAACTTTATATACAATCTAATATCTCAAACTTTAAACTTGAACTTTTTTCTTGAATCGAGCTTTTTCAAGCTTACTTCTTTCCACATCTCAAACCTTTGTTTAGATACCAGTTGTCAGGTATCCCATCCACATTTGCTTCAAACATGGCTTTGATACCAGTTGTCGAGCCAAGAGCCCTGATTCAATTAGCAAATCGAGCAAGCGAAAGTGAAATCAAAATATAAAACATCCACACAAGAGAATAATTTAACATTGTTCGATACTCAACTTACCTACCTTCACGAACGACAGAAAAGATTAACTAGTTATAGAAAATTATAAATACATGAAATCAATCAAAACATACTCTCAAAATTACACATGTACCTTCTTATTCTCTTATAATCCTATGAAGTATTTTCAATCCATGTGAACTATTTCATTCTTCTCTAGTCGATATATCAAGTACAAGACATAATTTTTTTAGATTTTGCTAAACCCAATTTTGACAAAAATTTTAAATTGTATCGATATTATATCATTTTTATTATATTTTTAAAATTGTCAAATATAATGAGAACTTGTAGCAATTACTATTAATACATCTTTCTACCTCCTAAACTACTCCAAATATAGCAATATCAAAGAGTTGCTTTAACTTAGATAAATATAGCCTCTAGGGTTAGGAAGTTTGTCAAACATATAATGAGAAAGAAAAAGGAGATGAATGATCCATACTTGATTTGAAATCTTGATATTTGTATTTATTGGCTTGGAGTGGAGAGTAAAGGTATTTCAAAGACTGATTAATGGCTAAGTATGGCAATGAGTCGAGTTAAAAATGAGTTTTTACTCGACTTTGATCCAACGTGACATCAAAATATTATTATTTTTTATTCGATCCATAAATTCATAAATCGTAACCAATTTAATTCGAAATTAATTTAATAATTTTAATTTAGTATAATATTTATAAATAATTTTTTAAATATAAATTATATATTAATTATATATAAATTAATATTAAATAATATTTTATTAATATAATACATATAAATATAAAAATTAAATAAATAATAAAAAATATTTTTTATATATCTTGGTTGGGGTAGTATAACCTAACTCACTTTGACTCAAACCCAATTTTAAAGAAAACCGATCTACTTTCGACCTTACCTCCGATTTAAAATATATATAACATTATCGAATCAAAATAAATCAAAAACTGTCCAATATGAATTATTTTATTATTTCTATTAATTATCATATCAACGCAAGGAAATTGTGTTTGGGAGAGGGTTGTTTTGGTGGCAAAGGAAGCAAGTGAGAAAAATGTTTTTATTTAGTATTTCACATGTGTTCAACAATGTTGAAAGCCCCATTTAGCATGGAAGAAGCTTACCACACAAATAAAATTAATTCCCTTTTTTTTCTTTTGTTTAGGAGAATGAGAAAACAAGACCATTAGATTTTTTTTTTATTTAATTCAATTAGTTTATCTAATCATTTTTAAGATGATGTCCAATAGATATGATATTCAAATTTCAGCACTTTCAATTTTTTTTTTCATGCTACCACCTTTTTTTGTAAAAAATAAAATAAAATGATAAGCATGTCCTTAAGGCAAAGAGTAACAATGGGAAAGGCAAGGTAACTATATCCTAAAAAGTTTAATGGTAAAAATGCAAATCAGACCATCTGTTTTTGGAGACAACTGTAATTCTATCACTAAAGCTTTTGGAATCATATTCAGCCTGCCTTTTCTCTGGCACAAATCTGTTTGTGAAATGACAAAATATCAACATAATGGAAAAGGTAATCTTTTTTTTTTACTTGATATATAGCTTGCATATGTTCACAGTCAATTTTAAGCCTAGCCAGAATGAAATGTGCAAAAACACTAAACATGAGAAGCTGAAATTAACTAAATTGTTAATCTGATTGGAGTCATCAATTAAGCCTAGAACGGCCATCTTTTCTTAATCAAACTAGTATAAAATTTCTTGGTTCTTCCTTCTTTCTTGACCTTGAGTGCCTTTTCTTTATCAGCTTTCAACTTTTTATTTTCTTTGGCAACCTCAAGAGCTTGAATCAGGCTCTCTAAACAAGAATCTGGATCTTTCTTCTCACGCTTTGGCATCAAGTTCTCTGGAACATCAGCTGGAGTCATGTCTGTTTCCTTCAACAAAATGCCAACGTTTTCAAACAAGTCATGTGAATCAAGATCCAAGTAATTCTTGGCTAGTGTCTTGAATGCTTCAAAACTGCAATATGATAGCTCAATGTGCAAATCCATTCGCCCTCGCGAATTAGAGCTGGATCAAGCTTGTTTACATGATTAGTAGTGAACATTAAGATCCTGCAGTTTCCACAAGCTGACCAAGTACCATCAATAAAATTCAATAGTCCAGAAAGTGTTAACTTTACTGGTCTTTTCATTTTCAGATTCCTTCTCTCTTTTACAATTCAGATCATGCCCCAAATTTTCACTGCTTTTTGCTCTTTCCTTGTTTCTCTGACCAGTTACATCCAGGGAGCAATCTATATCCTCAATCACAATTATAGACTTACTTGATGTTTCAGTCAATAGCTTCCTGAGCTCAGTGTTATTTTTAACTGTTGTCAACTCAAGATCATAGATATCATAATTCAAAAGATTAGCCACGGCAGCAATCATGGTGGACTTACCGGTTCCAGGTGGATCATAGAGGAGATGCCATCGTTTCCAAGGCTTTCCAAGCTTGGTATATAATCTTTTCCTTTACTAAATGTCACCAGGTCATTGATGATTTCTTCCTTCTTCTTAGGATCCATTGCTAATGTCTGAAATGTTGCTGGGTTCTCAAAAGCTATGTCACTCCACAAGTTCTTCTTGTAAGAACTCCAGTTCTCACTAGGATTGTTGGTGTAAAGCCTTCTCTGCTTATTCCTGGCCTCGATCGCCTTGCCTTCTTCCAGAACATAATCCAGGTATGGCCCTGTGATCAAATCACGGTGGCGTCTATGGAAGATGGGCTGGTAATACTTGTCCTCGGAACTAGTATAAGTGGAAGGGCCTGAAACCCACCAGACCTTGACCCCATCAAATTCATCCGAGACCTTCCTGTCATCTCTTGTCAGGACAAGAGCCTTACTATTTCTGATCAGGCTACCTTTGAGCTGTGAAGCTTCGGTGGTTGATCTGGCCCCAACATATGTTTCAATGGCAGTGTAACCTTGGTTGCTCCAGTAACCAGAGTATTCAGGAAATGTGATCGTGATATATGGTGAGAAAAAACTAACCAACTTATCACAAAACTTTTGGACAAAAGAAAACTGCTGAAGGGTGGCTAAAACAAACTGTTCAAGAGTGACTCGAAGTTGGAGAGGGAAAAACTGTTGTAATGTAGCTAACGCAAACATCAAACCAGCAATGGTTGATCCTATTTGAGCCCATGACTCTCCAATTACCATCTTTCTTTTCTCCTTCCAGGGAAAATTTGGGGTATGAAACACTATACTCTTTGGCTAAGGTGTATTATACACTTGAAAATAAATAAATAAATATATATTTATAAACAAGGAAAATCCACAGATCAGCTTACTGCTATTCTGGCCTTTTTTAAAAGCTACCAAATTCTGTCTTTTATGCAGAAATTCGGCTGGTTTAGCTTTTGAAATTATTTCTTTAAGTTCTCATTGCTTTGAAAAGCAGTGACCTCTACCCCACAGCTGCAGGACCTTTTATATTTGTTAAATGTATGTAACCTTCACCATTCACACATGAAGCTACTTCTCTGTATTCAATAAGGAAAAAGATGCCTGCTATGAGCTTTGGGACGGACAGAAAACAATTTCATGGGATAGCTGTGTCCATTTTAATCAGATTCTGTCCATTTTAATCAGATTCTGTGCACTATAGATTCTGTGTCGTTTACTCACACCCCTTACTGTGTTTCACCACTAGGTAAACTTCTAATGTATGCTAATAAATCTCAGCTGATATGTTGATATCATGCTTTGGCCCTGTGTTTCATCACTATGTAAACTGCTGAGGGCAGCAATAAACAAAGTTTAGTTCTTGTAGCAGAAAACAATAAAAGGGTAATACTTGTACTTCATAATCATCATCATAATACAAAATTATTGCATAAAAGTAAGAAATGTACTTGACATTTTTGGTTTATGGAGTCATCAGTAAAATTCCTTTAAGGAACATGAAGGGTCATTTGAACTAGATCAAGTTGCCTTAAACATATTATTTTATTGAAGGTTGCCTCAACTTCTTTTTCTACTTCCTTAGAAAACTAGTATCTTTTGGTGCCTTCTGACTAGATAAGATAATAAACGGATGCAGCACTTAGCTTTCAAAGGCATCAGTTATCCCAAGGAACTAAATATTTTAGCATAAAGGAAACAAAAAGGGAAATAATAGAAAATTACAGAAACTAAAATAATGTAGTCATGTTTTTAAACGTAGCATGAAGGTGATTAGGGAGGTTAAATATGTTGATTACAACTAACATCGACCAACACAGCACCGAAAGCTGGCAAATATATGTGAAACTTGATGATTTTATAAACTAAAATATGTATTGTCTTCATCTGTTGGCTACTTAAAAAAAAAATCCGTTGTATTGCTTTCTGAATACTTTAATCAAAGCAAGATTCCAGAAATTTTGTTTTCTTGCACAAGCATGATTAAGAATTGGCTTTGCATTTTGATTAGGCCCTTAGAAAGAAGGAAGAGTCATTACAATTATCTGAAGTGAATGGTAAGCTTTTAAGGCACTCTTACAGAACAACATTGATGAAACCTAATTGGTTTTTTTAGCAATGGCACCACTTCCGCTGTATAACAAATTGACAATATGTCTATACCTGGTGCCTCAAAGTTGCATAAACTCTAGACTTGAAAGAACTAGAAATTGGATCTGAAAGGAATTTATGCTGATTCAAAAAGAGCTCAGAATTTGGGATTAAACAAAGTTGAAACCGAAACTAATTCTGAAACTTCAGTGCAGATGATTAAATTTGGAGCACCTGAATATCACCCCCATCTAAATTTTATTGCAGCCATTAGAAGTAAATATATGCAAGACTACTTTTGGAATAAATATAGATATGGATAGGCAGAGACATAACACAAATATAGGAAGAAAATTGGTAGGAACCAACTGAAGATGAAGATGGCCCTATTAGTTAATGGATGAATCCATTCTCTTTCACTTCTTTGGCTGATGTTGCATCTTGTTTGACATCCTCTTGAACAGATTGATCCTTTTCCTTCTGCTCTTTCTCCGCCTTCAGAAGAGCTTCTTTCTCAGCTTTCTTTCCTGCTTCCTCCTTTGCAGCCTTAAGGGCTTCAATCAAATTCTTCAGACAAGTCTCATCTTCTTCTTCATCTGATTTCAACATCAAATTCTCTGCAACATCAGCAGGAGTCATATCTGTTTCCTCCAACAATCTGCCAATTTCTCCGAAAAGTGGATGAGTATCAATGTCCAAATAATTCTTTGCCAGCACCTTGAATGCTTCAAAACGACAATAGGACATTTCAATGCGCTTGTCAATTCTCCCTCTCCTTATCAAAGCTGGATCAAGCTTCTCAACATGGTTGGTAGTAAATACAATGATTCTTTCACCCCCACAAGCAGACCAAAGTCCATCAATAAAATTCAAAAGCCCTGATAAAGTGACGTCACCATCCTTTTTCTCCTCTTCTTTTGCCCTCTTACTAACTGGATCCATCTCTTCATTCTCATCTTTCTTCTTCTTCTTTTCTCTTTGACCAGTAAGATCAAGAGAACAATCAATATCCTCTATCACTATGATAGATTTATTTGATATCTCAATCAAAAGCCTTCTCAGTTCTACATTATTCTTAACTGTAGTAAGCTCAAGATCATACACATCATAATTCAAAAAATTAGCCATGGCAGCAATCATGGTAGATTTGCCAGTTCCTGGAGGACCATAAAGCAGATAACCACGCTTCCAAGCTTTTCCAATCTTAGCATAGTACTCCTTCCGCTTGCTAAACTTGATAAGATCCTTCTCGATTTCCTGTTTCCTTTTTGCATCCATTGCCAAAGTATCAAATGTAGCTGGATGCTCAAAATCTACATGTGTCCATCTAGTACTTCTGAAACCAGACCAACCGTAGCCTGCACTGTTGGAGTACAGCTTCCGCTGCCGTTTATCAGCTGCAATAACCTTCCCTTGATTCAAGACATGAATGAGATAAGTCCCAGTGATGAAATCCCTGTCACGTTTATGGAACTTTAGAACGTAGAACCTCCTCTCATCGGAAGCCGGATAAGATGAAAACTGTTGTGGTTTTGAGGATATTGCATTTGCAGCCCACCAAACCTTGACTCCATTAAACTCATCAGTGATTTCCTCACCATAATCCATCCTAAGGACAAAAGGCTGACTATCTTGAACATCATCAGCCTTAAGTCGCTTAGCATAGGCAGATGACCTGCCACTGAGATAGTTCTGAATTGCCAAGAAGGCCTCACTTCTTTTCATCCCTTCAGCAGTGAATTCATCAAAGGTTATATGAACATAAGGATACATCAAATTCGACAGCTTTTTACTATATCGAGAGATATAGTCCTGAAGTTGAGGCGGGACGTACTGTCGGAACATGGCATAAATGAACATTATGGCTGCCATGGTTGAGCCGAGATTCGACCACATTTCTCCCTTCATCATCATTTTTGCTTTACTCTCTCTTTTTTTCTGAAAATGATTGAAATTTTGTTTATGTAGAAGTGTGTCAACTGTCAAAAATATATAGAAAAGAGATAACTGCTTGTGATGATTTAAGTTATAAACAATCCCACCATCGCTGAAATTTCTGACTAGCTCCCAACACCATTGACGAGACAACAATGGATAAGTCAAGCTCTCTGTCTTCATTTATTTTTCTTAGTCTTTGTGAGCTAGGGACAGTCTTTTGGTGGGGTAATCAACTCAATAATGATGGCCGCAGCTTGGACAAGTGTTACATAAAATTTTGTCTTTTATGATTTTATTTAACAAAATTATTTTATAAATATAAATATAAATATAAATTTTTATGTATATATTATAGTGAACTTTTAGAATATCCTGATGCAGAATCGAACATTAAAATAAGCCTAGATGTGTCTGATTCTTGAAAATCAGTTTAGTTTTCATTTGATAATATTCTGATCACCAATTTATTGGTATTAGAAAATTAATTTGCTCATTTAAGCTAAAGTGTAGTATTGAAAAAATTAAGAAGTTGCTTCGACTCTTCCTTCCATAATTAATAAGTAGACTCGAAGTCTAATGCTTGACCCTAAGAGCTCTGTCAGGTCGCGCAGCCATGATTGGTGCAATGACGTATTGGAATGATGTCACAATGCTCGAACATAGCCAAACCATGTGGATTTTCTTTCAAATGTGTCGAAAGGTAAATTTTTTTATAAAAGGGTAAAAAGGTCTTAAAGAAAAATTTGATAATTATTTAAAATTTTAATGTTTTATTATAATTAATTAAATTTTTTATTTTTATTCTAAATTAATTATAATTTTTAATTTTTAATTTTTAATTAAAATTTTAAGTATTTATTTTCATTTTAATTGATCTTTGATTTAATAAAATGAATATTACCGGTTAATCAATTTTAATCTATTAAAAATTCAGTTAATGAAAAAAGATATTTAAAATTTTAATTAATTATAATAAAATGATAAAAACTTGCTTGATTATTAAATTTTTATTTAAAATTTTTTTATTTTTGCCTAAATTTTTAAAGAAACATTTTTTTATTGTTATGAAAATTTTAAAATAAAAAAATTATTAAATTTTTTAAATTAAAATAAAATATATCATATTTAATAATTTTAAAAATAAATATTTTAAATTATACATTTAAAATAATTTTAATAAATAATTATCAATTAAATTCAAACTCAAAACATTTACGTCAAAAAAATAAAATGAATCCTTGTTGACAAATGAACATTCTTTGTTAATCAGCAATTAGCATATTCTTGGGGTGGGGAGGCGGGGATGAAGAACTTTTAGAAGCTCTTCTTACCTCAATTAGCTTGACTATGGAGCTGGAGGCAGAAACTTCAAGCAAAGTGTGTCAAAATCTTGTTTCCACAATGTTTTCATGATATGGCAACTGTTGCGAAGCCATGATCAACAAGAAACCTCCTTTACTTGCTAGGAAATTTTTATGCTTTACCCTTTATGATGCATTAAAAAATCTGCAATTCTTGATGACCAAAAAGTCTTTTTTTTTTAATTTTAAAATAAAAAGCCAACGAAAATCTAACCTTGGAAAAAAGAAAACAATAATAAAGAAACAAATGGTTTAAGAGTCCAAGATTCTTTCAACTCAAAACTGTGGATTCTCCATTTGTTACTACCAAAAGCTAACCCATGTGATTTAAAAAATTTGATGAACATTTCCACCTTCGTGGGCTAGATAGACAATGACATTTCCAGCTGTGGGACATTGTACATCGACCTGTAAGAAAAAAAGGTCAATAAAATAGAAACTTTTTTAAGAGTTATTTTCTGTTTCCAGTCAGCATGACTAGGACAGCACGTGATTGATTTGATGTTGGGTTATATTGACAAAAATACATAATTCCAAAATAAATCAAAAGTTTCAAACCCAAGATTTATACTTAAGCTCAAATCATAATTTGTATCAGAGGTTACTGAGTTATTGAAATTTAAGAGGAAGATAATATTTGAATTGGATTAAATTTAATTTTTTAAAATAATACATAAAATTATGAGTTTTTAAAATTTAATTTGAATTTGAACTAAATTTTTTTATAATTTAATTTTATTTAAATTGAATTAAATTTTATTAGTTTGATTTAATTTATTAATTTATTATATTTATATGTATATTTTTATATATTATTTTAATATACTTTTTAAAATATTTAGATAGAGTTAAGTATAAAATAATTATTTGTATTTTATAAAAAATAAAAAAATATATAATTTATTTGTATATACTTTTTAATATATCTAAATAATTTTTTTCTATTTTTCATTTTTCAATTTAAAATTCAATTAAAAATTAATATATGCTGTTAATTTCTTAATTTAATTTAAATTCAATAAAAAAAATCGATCTAAATCAAGCTAAATACTTACAATTGCAAATTGATTTGTATTTTTTTTATTTTTTTCTTACTTCTTAAGTTACGAGGAATAAGGGTGTCATTAGTGTAAATCTGAAAAATGTGAAAGATAAAATTGTACTTGGATTGGACAAGAAAAAGCTGAATCAATATTCAACACTAACAGGGTTTGCTATGCAGAGCATACAATAAAGGCAATTTACATTTATGACTACGTAAATCAATAGCTTCGAGGTGCTCAATTCTTATTAACAAAGATCCGTACCTGCTACTTTCAGATATTCATCAACACAAACTCTCGCCCATATCAAAAAAATTCGTTGAAACATCGTTGGATCATTTTGAGAAATAATTCATACCTTTTTGTAGCAAATCTCCTCTTACATACTATAAATTTCACAACAATACAGCCCCAACAAATCCTCGAACCATCATCTCTGCATCAAATTTTATGATTGTATCATGATAATTCTCAAATCATAACACTTATTGAATTTTCAAATAAAAAATTCTTACCATGTCTGAGCCTACATGAGACCACATTTCTCCCACCATCATCAGTGTTCTTTTTTTTTTTTTTTTTCTTCTCAGAATTCTTTGTAACTAATAACTATTTGAAGTTATGAGCTGCTGATAGTGATCCAAAGCAACTGAGGTCTTCCTTTACTCAGTCTTGATCTTCCCTGGAGTACTAATTCATTTATTCATTTATTTACCGTAAAAGACTCCAACTTGCTTGTTTTAGTCAGCATTAATCAAGTCGACTTCGGAACTTATAAAAGCTCTCCATTAACAGGAAATAAGAGCTTTGATCACTTGAAATTCGATTTAGAAACGTGTAAGGATCACGGGAATTTTTTTTTTTTTTTGAAGGCATTAGAATTTCATCGAACAGAAATTACAGACGAAATCCCCAAATACACCAGGAACAAAACTATCTGATAGAAAATTGTCAGGCAACATTAAGTTCTGAGTTTGATGCACCGTGTATGTAACATGACAAATATGTCATGATGGCCTACCTTATTGAAAATTGTTAAGGGCATCGGGATTTGTTCTTAATCTTATAATCCCACATCGAAAGTTAATAAAATTATAAGAGTTAAAAGTTTATCTTGTATCTCACATCGAGAGTTTAGTAAAACTATAAGAAGTTTTACCCTTAAGATATTTTTATTTTAGTTTGATAATCTTAGATAATTAGGCACCAAGAAAATAACTAAGTAAATAGGCTATTAAAAGAGTGTAATTGAGTTTTGGGTTAAATTTTGAGTCAGAAGCTTTTTGTGATTTTTTTTTATTTCAGAAGTTTCACAATTGTAAAGATTTATTTATTAGTAGATTAGGTTTAGAGTAGGTAATTTTTAGTTGAGTCAAAACAAATATATTTATATGTTCTTATTCTTGTTTAAGCTTGCTCTATTGTATTTGTATGTTTTATTCTTATTTTGGGCTTGCTCTATTGTTTGTGTATGTCAGTACTGCACGTGCATATTGATTTTCTAACAAGTGGTATTAGAACGAAATTTTTATTTTATGACAAAGTACAATTCAAGATCTATTAGTACAAGTGGTAATAGAGCGAGATTCTTATATTATGATAAAGTATGATTTAAAATCTGTTAGTACAACAAGAATTAGATCAAACAATAGTTAGTCTAAGGGAATGTTTGACAGTAATAAAAATAAAATTCAAAAAAAATTTGTTCGTATTATTAGAATGGCACTAGTTGCAAAGGTAAAATATAATGTGTTGACTGGGAGTATTCATTGTGAGATAAGCTTAAGGATATTTATGCTTTGAAGTAATTAACTAACTGATTATGTTTGAAAATGAATCTGTATTCTTTAAAGATGAAAGAAGAAATAAGTCTTCATAAATACCTAAATGAGTTTAATAGGTTAGTTTTTCAATTGTTGGTGATTTCTGTTGATGAGTTAAAAGATGAAGAGAAGGCTTTAATTCTGTTGTCATATTTGCTAAAGTCCTATAAACCTTGAGTTTATACTTTTTTGGTGGGTAAGTTTACTTTGAAGTTAGAAAATGTGACTATCTTTTTGCTTAAGAACGAAAAATTTATAGGAACACAAAACTCATCACCTGAAAGGAGTACACTAATTGCATAAGGTTTTGATTGAGAAATAACTCAAAAGATGATTAATAAATTAAGAAGGAGATCCAAGTTAAGAGATAGAGATTACAGTAATATAAAATATTATTATTGTTGTAAAATGGGACATATACAAGTGCACTACAAGAAGCTAAGAAAAGATATGGTTATTTTCAAAAAAATGAATAATGAGAAAAAATTGGATGAAAGATAAAGTGATATCCATACTGTTATGTCTGATGATGATGATGTTGTTTTAACAACTTGTATAGATGAGACTTGAAATTTGAAATGTGATAAAGGTTAGGTTTTAGATTTAGCTGCTATAGTCCATGTCTATAATAATAAGAGTTGTTCTGTATACAATGATAGGAGTTATTTTGTCGAATTGGAAGAGAATGAGAAGTATGGAGATGTTGTGATTGCCAACAATGAAAAAATGCAGATTCAAGGCATTATGAATGTTCACCTTAAATCTTACAATTGAGTTGTTAAGACACTTCATCATGTAAGGTATATACCAAGTTGTAGTTACAATTTGATTACTTTGGATGAGTTAGCCTTTCAGGGTATACATACTATAATAGTAATAATTGGTCTAAAGTGTACAAGAATAATAGTGTGATTCTACAAGGGAATAGGACTAAAAATCACTTGCCCATGTTTAATAGAGGCTTAATTGCTGAGATTCCTATCTTGAAGGAAAAAAAGAAGGGCAAACATGTTAGCTTTACAAATATTATTGAAGCGTTTGGATATTTAAGTCAATGAAAGATTTGTTAGGGTTTGCTTTGAATCCCATAATCTAAAAGCTTGTCTTGTATCCTACATTGAGAGCTTAGTAAGGGATTTAACCATTATAAATAAGATGCTTTAGTTTTAATTTAGTAATTTTAGATATTTAAATACCAAGAGAATAGCTAAGTAAGTATGCTATTTAAATGGTGTAATTGGGTTTTGTGTTACATTTTGAGTAAAGAGTTTTAGGTGACTTTTTTCATTCAAAAGTCTCATAATTGTAAAGATTTATTTGTTAGTGGATTAAATTTAAGTAGGCTATTTTGGGTTAGACTAAAACAAATATATTTGTGTGTTATTATTCTTGTTTTGGGTTTATTTTATTATTTGTGTGTATTGTGTTACACGTGCGTGTTGATTTTCCAACAAATGAGACATTAAGTTTTGAGTTTGTTGAGGAAAGCTACTGATCTCTACCATAATAAATATTCCTTCAAAAAAGTTTTAGCAAGTAGTCAATAAAAGCTTTTCTTGATCAAAGCTGGAAACAATTAACATTTTTAAAGGTAAACAAAGTAATAGGAAAGGATGCCAATTTACCAAAATAAATATTTCTACAAATTACCCTAAAGTACTTTTTGTTTCACAGAAAATTCAAAACCAATTTTTATACATTATTTCATGGTTGCTTTTAATGCACACAAGTTTTTCTTTTTTTCTACTGTTCTTCCTTATTTCTAATGGAAAAGAGAAAACAATGTTAATAATAGATAGTCTAGGGCAATTTATTGTATCCATTCCAAGCAAAACAAGTCTACTTGCTAATAAGTTTCTACCATATGTTATAATGAGCTAGAAACTAGAAATCAAATTTAAAGATAAACTAAAAACAATACAGTTTGCGAATAGCTCCAATATACTGCTAAAGTCCCTAATAAACTTATTCAAATGCTAGGTTAATAGAAAGCTACAAGAATTGCCACTAACTTGCATGAAAGCCAAACCCAATCTTCATGACTTATGATCTACTTCATGGAATTATTAAGAATAGTGACTCAAATTCCATAAGAGATTTGTTTGAAATTTGTTAAATATTGCTTGATAGACTAGAAGACTTATAAAAAAATAATTCTAAAATAAAAAGGATTTTTAATAGATAAGTTTGACTTGAAAAAAAGAATTCTAAGAGTATAGAGATTCTGAATAAGCAAGTTTGTATACTTATAAATAGGTGAAGTCTCTATAAGATTAGGTATGAGAAAAAGATGTAAGTAAATTGTAGGGTTTTATGGGATAGACACATCATAGGACTACAAGAGATTAACATCTTTATAGGTGTATATGTTTGAATGGATTAAAGGAGAATAAGATGGTCCACATAAGTATAGTGCATGTGAGTGAACTAGATGAGTCTAAAAGGGTTTGCATAGGTATAATGCATGGGTTCACAAGGGTATGTGTTTGGGTTAAGAATACTGCATCGGACTAAAGTAGATTGAGAGTGTCTTATGAGTATTGATTGTTGAGTGAGGTTGATGATTTGATTATATGTTTGTAATTCTCTACAACCAATAGATCTTGTTTCTTATCAGAGGATGTACGTCGGTTGGACCGAATCACATTAAATTATTGTCTCTTGTGTGATTGATCGATTATTTGATTTTGTTTCCGCTGGCTTGATTTGATTGGAGGCTTTTTGCCTAACAGGAATGACACCATTTTTGTATCACTTCGTTGGCTGCAACACAATTCTCTTTTACTTCATTAGCTGATGTTTTCATCTTTGACAGTTTCAGCTTATCATTCTTTTCTTCCTCGTCTTTATTAGATTGTTGTTCTCTTTCTCTTCTCTTTTGGCCTACTAGCTTCTTACTCTACCTTCTTTCCTAGTTCTTCCTCCTTTGCAGCCTTAACAGCTTCAATTATTCTATTCAAACACAATTTTTCATTCTTATCATCCAACCTCGGCATCAAATTCTCTGCAACATCAGCAGGAGTCATCTTGGTTGTACCCAACAATGAGCCAATTTCTTCAAAGAGTGGATGAGAATGAATCTTCATGTAATTCTTTGCTAGCATCTTGAATGCTTCAAAGCAACAATAAGTTATTTCTATCTTCTTGTACATTCTTCCTCTCCTTATAAGAGCTGGATCATGCCTCTCGAGATAATTAGTGGTGAAATTAAAGAGTCTTTCACCCCCACATGATGAACAAAGTCCATCAATGAAATTCAAAACCTGATAAAGTAACCTTACTATCTGTTGTCTCCTATTCTTCTTTTACCATCTTAGTGATTGGACCCATCTCTTTATCATCTTTCTCCTTCTTGGACTTCTCCTTCTCCTTCTTGTTCTCTCTTTAGCCAATAGAAGAAAGAGAGCAGTCAATGTCCTCAATCACTATGATTGATGTATTTGATGTCTCAATCAAAAGCCTTCTCAACTGTGTTATCCTTGACCGCAGTAAGTTCAAGATCATAAACATCATACTTCAAAAAATTAGCCATAGCAGCAATGATGGTTGATTTGCCAGTGCCTGGAAGACCATATAGGAGATACACACGTTTCCAAGCCTTTCCAATCCTTGCATAATAATCTCTTCCCGTGCTAAACTTAATGAGATCATTCATGATTTCCTCTTTCTTCTTTGCGTCCATTGCCAAAGTATCAAATGTAGCAGGATGCTCAAAAGCTACATGGCTCCATTTGGTCTGATTGCATATATCCGTTCCAGTGCTGGCTAGGATTGTTAAAGTAGAGCTTTCGCAGGCAGTTATTTCTCCCAATTGCTTTCCCTTCGTTTAGCACATGACGAAGATAAGACTCAGTAATGACTTCTTTGTGCCTGTTGTGGACTGTGAGCTTATAATACCTCGTCTCATCGGCTGCTGGAAAAACTGAGAATTGCATTGGTCTTGGAGCAGTTCTGTTTGAAGTTCACCAAACTTTCACCCCTTGAAACTCATCAGCAATTTCCTCATTATGATCCATGCTAAGGACTAGAGACTGTCTATCTTTTACAGCATCAGCCTTAAGCCTCTTAGAAGACGCAGTGGTCTTGCCACTGAGATAGTTTTGAAATGCCGTGAATGCTTCACTTCGCTTCATATATTCTCTGGTGAACTCATCAAAGGTGATTTGAGTATAAGGGTAGGCAAAAGTCACCAGTTTTCAGCCATATTTGTCAATATCATCTTGTAGGTGTTGAGGGAAGTGCTCTCAAAACAAGGCATAAAGGAATACCAAAGTTACCATGGAATAAACGAAGGTAAGAGTTGCCATGGCTGAGGCTAGGTTAGACACCAGTTCATTCATCATTTTTTTCTTCTATCATTATCTCCTCTGAGAACTCTAAATTTTGTAGTATTTTTTGTAATAAGCTGCAAAACTGAATTAACTGCTATATATAGAGTAAACAGATAGGTACTGAAATTTCCTCACTACTGAAATTTCCTCACTACTACTACTGAAATTTCTACCAAATTTCAGTGTCATAAAAGAGACTGATAGACTTCATTTGATCAAATGAAGTCAAAGAGCCTTTCTTTGTTCAGTCTTGGTCTTCATGGAGTAGCTAATTTCCTTTGCATATGAACTTTCAGGAAGGTCTCAATTTACCAATTGTTTACTTTTTAGTCACCATCTATGACAACTTGCTGATCTCCTATTACAAAAAAAAAAAAAAAGTGTACATACATAATCTGTTCTTAAACATTTCGTTTTTTAGTGTCAAGCAAGGGGTCTAAAGATTTGAACTCTAGATTAACAAGCAAATTGCCGGCATTGATACTTAAAAATCAAATCCAATAAGTTAAGAGACTAGCACACACTATATCTTTTAAATTTTTTGTCCGAACTGTAAGTTTAGGTGTGTCGAAAGGTGAACCGTGCATATGGATGTCATTATAATTTCATTCTCATTAAAGGCTTGTTGAAGGGAGGAAGGAACTTGTCATGTATTGAACATAGCTGTAGATAGATAAACAGCCCTTTGGAAAATCAGCTTTGATTGGAAAGTGTTGTAAATGAAGTATGCTTGATTAAAGCTGGAAACACCGAGTTTTTTTTCAGGTACCAATATGTGCATTTAGCGGACACAGTGGACTCGCAGTTTTGGTATTTGAACCAATTTGTACATATTTCTTAATCATAGGCTCATAAGATTTTACTATGTTTAGTTACATTTATGTCATTAAATTGATACTTGAGAGTTCCCTTCAGTCCCTTCGAATTGGAATTTTGGTTCCAGAACAAGAAGGAAAATTGGGGTGGTTGCCATGAATTAATCTTAAAACAACCAAAGATTCCACATTGCACTTGATGTTGAACCAGTAGATACACAAACTGAATTTCTATTTCCCAATATAACTATCAATATTGACTTACAATAAGAAATGATGGGAAATTACCAAATTAAATCCTCGTTCAAATCACACTTGATGTTATTCTTGTTTTACAATCCAATTCAAGACACTGTACACCCCTACCAAATAGGCAAATACAATACAATAGCAACACTATGGCAGCACAACACAAACCATTACAAAATAGCAATATAAACAGTGATCAACGCAATCCTAACATCCTAGCAGCTTGAAATTCACACAGATATGTACTTCATTGATTAATTGGTTACACCATTTTATTTCACTTCTTTGACTGCCACACCATTTTCTTTCACTTCGTTGGCTGCAACACCATTTTCCTTCACTTCTTTGAACTACAAGAAAATTGTTCAATACCTAAAAATTTTTATCAACGAAAATTTTTCATAGGTAATTACCAACAGATTGTTGATGGTTTATCGATGAATCATAACTATAAAATTGCCATGGAAACACTAATGGAATTTTGATGGAATATTAATAGAATTTACTGATGGAAAAAGTTCATCGGTATTCTATAAGTGAATATGAGGCAAGAATTTGACAAATTAATACTGGAATTACTGATGAAATGAGCATCGTAACTTGAGGGGATCGACCTTGGAATCAATCCTTATGCTTGAAAAACAATAGAAGAGCATTTTGGAAATGGGGGATCGATTCTTTCTTCCCAAAATTGTATATTTTGATATTTTTTATCAAGAAAAAAGGGTTGATTTTTCTCAAACATATTTTTACAAATGATATTCATTTAAGAGTTTGAATTGTTGAGAAAAAAAAATGAGGTCCAATAATATTTAGTAATTTTTCAAGAATTGATTCAAAAACAATGTTAAGGAAAATTACTAAATGAGTGAGTTTGAAAATAAAATGATAAATTTAAATTAATGTTTTGTTATATTAAAATCTTATATCAATTCAAAGCTAATAAAAATGTTGGTTTTATAGTATGCATGATGAATTTTTTAAGACTTAGGCTACCATTTATGGTCTATTTGTTAAAGTCAACCAATAGTTACCTCATGTTATCTTTTAGGTATTTTGTAAAATATACCAATAATTGCTTTATAGAACCTTAATTGCTTACATTTCAATTTAAGATACTAATAGTTATATTTGTTGAACCTTTATGATGATTCAATTAGGTTAAAAAAATGGACAAATATCGCCTATCATTTAAATGTAAATGGATACATTAGTCAAAATTTTTGCGATGGTGTGAAGAAATTTATTAGATATACCTTTTTTCAACCATTTTTTGTAAGTAATTGAAAAATTAGGTGTCCTTATGCCTAATGTGAGAAAAATGATTTTTAAAAATGGACACTATACGTGAGCTCCTTTATTATAAGGGATTTATTCTTGATTTTATGAGTTAGATCTCATATGGATAGTTAGAAATAGGACAACCATAAATAAACAGAGATATCTTTGAACTAATTAATGAAGTAAGAATTGAAAATTCATATACTAGAATAGGTATGGATGCTATCTATCCTGATTTTATGGTAGATATTTCTCATGTTAATAAGATAAGAGTTAACAAGGAAAATTCAAGTGCAGACATGGAAAACTTCTATTCATTGTTGAATGATATAGATGAACTGTTGTGGTCAGACTACATGAAGCATACAATCCTCTCTGTTATGTCGTAACTTTTAAATTGTCGGAGACACCATCTAGATTGATTTTAAAATTAGCTTTAAGCAATTTGCTAAATGATTTCCATTGATTTAAGATTGTTTGAACATTTCAATTAATTATTGTCCTAATAAATCTTTTGGGTTTATTAATCCACTAAATGAGCTGAATTATAGTTAAATTTAATTCTAATGATTCGAGCTTGATATCCCATTGTCCAAGATATTTGAGCTTTTAATTTTTGAGCCAAAAAGCATTTTCTTAATGTCAATTTATTTTTATTTTTTCGACCTAATTCCAAATTTATTCTTTAAAAAAATTACCAAAAAAGTCTAAAAAAAAGAAAAAAGTAGAAAAAGTAGAAAACTTTGAACAACCGAATTCAAGTAATTCAGTTGTTGAATTCGAGCAGTCGATTGCTCACCCTACCATGCCAAATTTTGCAATGCAATTCAAGGATGGAAAGTCTTCCATAATCCCACAAAGTTTAGGATTAAGAACTCTAAGTTGGCTTTATAATTAGAGCCTAAAAATACTATAAAAGGGAGATTTTTCTAGAAAGGGGCCGAAACTCAGCAAAAACCTCTTTAAAACCACTACTCAACTTTGCTACAAAAAACCCTTAGATTGAAATTGTCACACCTAAACCGAGACATAATAGATGCCGCACTCCTACAAGATGTGATCTTATAGATATGCAAGATAAGATACATACTAAGACTTATAAAAAATTTTTTAAATGAGACAAATGTTTCTAGAAACAAAAAGTTCATAGCATTTAGTATATTTTAATGCAAAAATGAAATACTTAAATATTCATGAATCCCAAAATATTTAGTTAAAGTTATAAATAGCTAATTATAAAAGTTTGAACATCTAAACATCTAAGAGAATCTTAAAAATTTTAAAACAGCAACTAAAGTTTCAAAATATTACTCTTCAAGATTTTCACAAACATAATCAAATCAAAACCTATAAAAAAATGCCTCGTTAATATGTCTTGAATATGCCAAATTTGTTTGATAAAGGTTGAAAAATATTAGCTTAAATTGAATGTAAACTTAGTTTTGCTCTTAAGTGCATGATTATGTATATGCATGTTGGATGTTAATGATATCATGCCTTGTGAAATTATTATTAATGCTTGATGTGATTAAGTTATGTGCTTAATTGTTTTTATATTTATACACAAACTTAGGAGGAGTAGAAGCACTCAAAACTTAATGATTTTGAAATTTTAATGTTTTACTTTAAAAATAATTTTTGCTAGAGTCAAGTTTTAAAATGTGAAATTTTATTTTAGCAAGTTTTTAAGTATAAAATGAATTTGAATATCTTGTATTCAATGTTTTAAACATGCTTAAACAAAGAAACTTGATAACTTGCATTGGTTTTAATTTTTCGTAATGTTACATGCAAGTTTCAAAGGTTTTTAGAGTTTAAAAGATCAAATCATATTTTTGAACATATATGGGTGTAAAACCATTTGGACAATTTCATATTGTGATATTAAAACTTTTCTAAATAGTTTAAAGAGCCTAAAATATATTTGTAACATATTTGCCTATCTTAGTAGATTTTTTCTAGGAAATATGAGAGTTAAGAGTTGACTTTTTTATTTTCATGTTTCTAAAGCCAAATCACTACTTGAACAATTTTGTTTTGTTATTTGAAATTTGTTGGAATTGTTCAAGATGATTAAAAATAAGTTTGACTAGTTTTAAGATTTATCATGATATTTTTAAAGCAAAAATGAGTTTCAACGTATAAAAATCAAAATCTTGGAAACATTAAATTTTGAATGATTTATCCTATTGTATTTTGCATAAATATATATATTTTTTGAATGATTTTAGCATGTTGAATAAGTATTTTTTGGTCTTAATGCATATATTGTATGATATATATTGATTTATATTTGTTAAAAATGCTCATATGACCATGATGCTTAAAATTGCTCAACTTATTTATAATGTCTGGATCTTGTGAAATATTTTGTAAACTTGATTGTTTTATTCTTAATTGTTTATCTCTTGATTTCTTATAAAATAATATTGAAATATGCTTTAATTCTTTATCTTTATTAATTCAAGATTTATTTCCTCTCTTGTGTTGATCAATTGATAAACTTTATATACTTAAATAAAATACATTGATTCTTGGTTCATCTATAGCTTTGGTCAAGATATATACTTATATAATCATTTATTCAACTTGACCTTACCGTTAATGGTTTGAAATGATAAATTATTTTTGTCTTAACTTTGTGAAATACTTTTGAAACCTGATTATTTTGTACTTAATTGATTTATTAATATTTTTTAAGTATGCTTAATTCTGTGATCAATTGATATATCTATTGATTTTTTATTTTAATGCATTAATGAACTACTTTTTTTTAAATGATATGTGTTGTTAGTTCATCTATTGTTCTTGTCAAGTGTGTGCTTATATGATAAGTATAATTTAGCTTGACTTGAAATGTTTCCAACATGATTTAAGTAAATAATTTTCTTATGAGGCTTATGTTTGCCTTAAGTCATTATTGATTATGGCCTATGATTTGTGTTAACATATCTATGCTTTTGTACTAAAATTTTCTTAATATGTTTGAATGATAAATATGTCTTACCTGATGCTTCAAATTTTTCATATGGCTTAAAATTGATTTTGATATTTTTTTTGTGATTTTTTGAATATACATGATTATTGAATATATTTTCTTTGTGTCCATAAATGATCTATAAAGTTTGATTTTTACACATTACTTAAAAACTTTTGCTTTTATGCCATCCTTGAGCTATTTGATTTGATACATGGCCCCTTAGCTTAGGTTTATATTTCCCTTGCAATTGGCTACTTGTGTTTAGTAATTAAATTTTCTTTTACCTATAATGACTTAGAATATGAAATTCATTTTCTAATAATTGGTATAATTTTTATCAATTGATATCTTGATGCTACTAATAAATATTTTTTGTCAAGAATTTTTCTAAGTCCATGCAAGGAAAACTTGAAAATGAGCATGAATGGTAAACATTCTTTTTGAGTTTCAAGTATAGCAATTTTGGTAGATATTGTTTTAATATTCTTAAAAGCTTCAATTGATTAATTCACTTTAATTAATACTAATGCCTAGTTTTTTATTGTTTTTTAGATTAATAGTTTTTCATGCATGAATATTTGTTTAAGATAATCTTTGAACATAACTATGAGTTGAATATATTGCATTCTTGATCTTTAAATTGCTTTGACTCAGACTATGAACTTATGATTTGAAATTTTATTGTACATGTTTATTGATTGAAAATATTGAGATAGCATACACCACATTATACCAAAATATTGGTATCTTCATTAGTATATTGTTATATGTGATTTGAAATATTTTTGCATATACTTGTATAATTTTGATTGAAATATATATTTGGATACTTGCATATGTTTGGATTTAGTATATTGCTTTGCATTGAAATATTTAGGAATATATTTGAACAGTTATGCTTTTATTATTTCTTTACTATAGCATATATGTTTATCATGTTAGAAAACATGCTTGCATAATTTTTTATTTTAACATGATGATTTGAACCTCTTTGCTCATTAGTATTGATGCTTTTTTATATATGCATGAGCTTTATAGTTCTTGATTAGATAGGATATGCTTCTGAAAAATTATTTTTATTATTTATACATGTATTGATTAAATCTTTCATATGCATAAAATATGTTAACTCTATGAAAATTGTTGGACAAAATTAGTAATGAATTTTTTAAAACTTTTATTGATACTTGTTTAGTATGCCTATCCTTGTTGCTTATACCTTTTATGCAAAATTGCATGCTTTAAATTGTTTCACTTCTTCTTTTGTTAAAAGGAGGAAAAAATTTACAATTTTGCTTAGATTAAAATGATTTATTTTGTGATAACAATTGGTATGATTTGTGATAACTTATCTTTAACAATTGATATCCTTAATATTTGGTATAAGTTTGTGCTTTAAATTATTTCACTTCTTCTTTTGTTCAAAAGAGAAAAAATTTTATAATTTTGCTTAGATTAATATTCATTTTGTGATAAAAATTAGTATGATTTGTGATAACATATCTTTAACAAATGGTATCTTTAATATTTGGTACAAGCTTGAATATGTGTGCTTGAATAAATGCTCAAATAATATTGATGTTTTAAATTCTAAGTACATTTTGTAAGAACATGATTTATGAGTTGCATGCATTTCATTATTCTATCATTTTACTCATAAGTTTTATGTAGTAAATATGAATGATTTTGTGCCAAAATGTTAAAATTGAATACATTTATGCTCTTGTGTTTGAATACATATATGTAAACTTCTTGTGCATATTACATTTGAATACATGCATTCATTATACTTTTAATATTATTGGTATCATACATTTTGTCTCATGTGTTGAATTAATCTCTCTTTATTTTATAATTACAAAAAAAAAAAAGGATAGATAGTTTTTCTTGAATGCTTATAGCAATTGATATAAGAGCTTCAACATTTGATATAAAGAGCTTAAACAAAAAAAAAAAAAATGTTTTATGTATATATTTGTTAATACCTCTTTGTTTATTTGCACATACCTTTTTGCTATGACAAAAAAAGAGAAAATATCATGTGGACAAATTTGCTTATGCTTGATGTACATATGTTCTTGTGTGTGCTTAATTACATTATATGCTTTGAGATGTATATGTATATGTTTGTGCTTAATTGTTATATTTGTTTAACATATGTTTGTTAAGTTATGTTGGATTAGGTTGATGGATTAATTGAGGAAAAATATATTGAGTTTTGGTAAGCATTGTTTAAAGAGAGTTTTTGTAAAATGATTTTTGAAAATGGCTTTCAAAAC
This sequence comes from Durio zibethinus, assembly GCF_002303985.1. Next base: position 2,258,390 of record NW_019167960.1, on the reverse strand, counting down.
CACTAAAATATTTTTCAATATTTCTCATCAAGCAAATTTATATTCAAGTTTTGTTATATCAAAAAGAGAAAGATTGTTAGCTTTAAATTGATCTTTATTTTGAAATGATAAAACATTAAATTAAATAAACTTGATAGTGATTTTGCAAGATGAATTATTTAGTACATTGCTTTTTATCTTTTATTATCTTGTACTAAATATAAAATTTGTTTACAAAATAATGTTTAATCTACTAAAACTTGGAAGTATGTTTTGAACTTAAGAAGAAAATGTTTGTAAGTGTTTTATCAAGTGAAGAATGTTTTAACATAAAAAACCAACTTCTTTCCTTATTTGAAAACATTTTGTGTGCATGTTGAGAAAAAAAGAATCGATCCCTTAGGTTATAAATTGATCCCCTGGCTTACAGGATCAATCTCTTCCTTTAGGGAATCATTGGTTTTTCATCTAGAAAGCTTCCAAGATAAATTTTTAGCAAAACCAATCGATCCTTTATAGTATATGATCAATTAGTCTGAGTTTTAAAGGACAAGATTGATCCTCTTTGTAAAGGATTGATTTTTGGTCAAAAAGCAAATTGGTTTTCAAAATGCCAAAAAAGATTGATAACCTTATATAGGGGGTCAATTACCCCATAGGCAAGATTGATGCTTTGTATGAAAGGATTGATCGAGTGGTTGTTTAAAGCATGAAATTGGCCTTTTCTACATGAACCAATCGATCATTTCCATTACAAGATTGATTGGGTTCTTCATAATTTGTCTTTAAAGGTTAGTTTTTTTTTTTTTTAAATAGGCATTTTCTCAACTAAACCATCCCAACGGCTACAAACTCATTTCCTCTATAAATTGGACATTCCAATAAATCAAGAAGTTTAAAGAAACAAGAGAGAAAAGTACCAACAAGCCATACATCAAAATCTCTAAAAGAAACTAAGAGTTTTAAAGCTTAAAGTCTATATCTTTGTATTTGTTATATCCAATACATTTTTATTGCATTCATTTATGAATTTTTTTTTACTTCATAAGGCAAACATTAAATCTTAGAAAGGTGTTTTTGTTTGTATTTTATTTTAGTAATTTTGTAATCAAGAGGTGAGGTATCTTCTTAAATTTGTGAGGTTGAGATGTTGCTACTTAGCCTAGAAAAGGAAGGAGTCTTAGGTTGTAATCTTAAGCCTTAAAAAAAGATAAGATTGTATTTTTCCAATTCAAGATTAGTGAATTGAAGCTTGGTGTGAATAGCCAAAAGAAGGGACATACATGCCTTATGAAGAAATACCAAACCTCTATAAATCATTGTGTTTTATTTATCTATCCCTACACCTTTTACATTCATTGTTATTTATATTTTATTCAAGTTCATCTATTTATTGTTAACTATACCATATTTTTTATATTTCTTTTAAGTCCTCATTCAATTATCTTGAAATCATTGCTTGGAAAAAATTTGTAGAAATCCAATTGATCCCCCTGTTTAGATCACTATGTTACCTAAAAAGCTAAAGATGGTGAAAATTGTTGATTATTTTGTTGTTTGTTTCTTGTTGTGTATTGTACTTGTTAATGAACTACTTTTATAGTAATTTAAAGTAAAAAATTTGGAAATTGTTTATTGAACTAGAAATTATATTATGTTTATTAAGATGCTATGTGTCTTAATGTATATATCCATTGACCTATCATTAGAAATAAATTTAAGGAGTCATCACTAATCTTTTTTGTTTTGGTGTGATTAGCCACTTGATCAAATCTGTCATATTTAAAAAAGAGTCCCAAGATTGACGTAGGTATCTTTAAATAATAGATTTTAGTTCATGACACTAGATTTCATATTTAAGAGTGCGATTATGCATAAGGTAGGTTACAGCACCCTCACAGTAACCATCCAAATGATAGTACCAATTTGATTTCAAATTATCCAAGCCTTAACCATATTTATGATTTACCAAAATATTTAATATTAAAAATTAGTCTGAAAATTATTCCAATAGTTTGGTAGTAATTTAAGATCATTCTCTCACCTCAAAAGCATTCATAGAGACTAGTGTCCCACATTGAAGAAGCTTCGTCGTCGAATTCATTTAAATTTTAGTTAAAAAAGTAATCAGCAAAATATTTCAATAGTTTGATAAGATTTACTTTGATGCAAATTCTCCAATAGTTTAGACAGATTTTATTATAAGATTATTTTTTATAAAATATGTTAAATCTTCCAATAATTTGGTAAGATTTAATTTAAGATACAAATCTTCTAATAGTTTGGTAAGATACAAAATATTTTAATAATAATTTTTTTATGTAATCAATTTATGAAATTCTTCAATAGTTTAATAAATTCTATAAAAAAATTTAAATTCATGAAGAAAATAGTTTGGTAGAATTCATGAATTCGTTTTTAAAAATATTTTTTTATTACACATTTTTTATTTTTTTAAAGAACGAAATTTATAAAAGTACTAAATCATTTAATTTAAAAATAAGTACAATACTTAATAAAAAAATAAAACAAGTAAAATGAAATAAATAAGAAAATCTATAAAAAAAATAAATAGAAATGTAAATAGAAAATGAAAAGAAAAAAAAAAACCGATGATCGGGTTGGGCCTAACACACAGGTCATGCGCAGGTCAACGGGTTCATGCACATGTCAAAGTTGTTCAAAATACTGTCATTTTGATGTCATATGAAAACCAAAATTCTGATTCTTTCCTTAAAAGCCAGCTTATTCCTTTGTCTCTCTAAAAATATTTCTTTGACCTTTCTCTTACCCCCTACCAAAAACTTTAAAGTATCCCAGATTCTAGCCAAAAATCTCGATTTTTGTCGCCATGAAATTCAAACAGCCACCCTAAACTTCAAGTTTTTCTAAAAACTAGATGAACCCAAAATCCGACTGTCGTGAATCTCACCTAAAAAGTCAAACCACTCCATCAAAAAATTCATTCTAAACCTAAAAAACCTAATTTTTTTTCTAGAAAAACTCAGTTTCTTTCAAATTTAAATTAGAAGATCTCAAAACTAATAGAACATTCCAACAAAAATATCAGAAACCAACAAAAAGGGGAATCAAACCCAAAAACTCAAATCGAGTTCCCAAAAAATAAACCAAACCTAAAAAAACGAAGACTCCAGAACCAAAATCCAAAGAACTTCTTGTAATAACCGATAAAATATTCAAACAACATGAATCCAAAAGAAAGTAACCTAGGTTGAATCCAAAGCCCCCCCTTATATGTTGATCAATTCTAGTTTATAAAAGAATTTAATTCCCTTTAATTTAGCAAGCATTAATTCACTTTCAATCACCAGTTTGATCATCTGAGATTAGGTTTTAAAAATGATTCCAGTCATTGCTTTGATTTATTTCCAATTTCATGCAAACAAGTTTTCAGGATTGATTTCAAAGATCCCTGATTTCATTCTTGAGATTTTTGACCCTTTTTAATAACAACAACAACAACAACAACAACAATAATAATAATAATAGTAAATACTCGACGATCTTGAAAAGACTCGAATCAAGAAATTGATTGTATCTCAGATAAAATCGATATCTATAGTTGCCCCTCTTTACACATCCCTATGAAACAGGAATGATGCAAAAATCTAGACAACCATTCTATCAAGACCTGAAAACTGAAGTCGAGTCAGGATGTGAGAATAGCTTAACTATGTTAAGGTCAAAAGCAATAGAAGTGTGTCAAAATACAATGATGAAAATGATCGAGATTGACCTGCGAGTTAGAAAATTAAAATGATTTAGATTGAACTAAGATTGAAATGAGTGATTGGGATTGAACCATAGGTCTAAAAATAAAATGATTTGAACTGAGTCGAGATCGAAATGAGTGACCTGGATTAAATCACATGTTTGAAAATAAAATTATTTGGATTGAGCCGAGATCGAAATGAGTGATCAAGATTAAATCATATGTCTGAAAATAAAATGATCTGGATTGAGCTGAGATGATGATTGGAATCAAACTGTAAGTCAAAAAAAATCAAATGATATGGATCGAGTTGATATCGAAACAAGTGACCAGGATTAAATCACAGGTTAGAAAATAAAATAATCTGGATTGAGTCGAGATTGAAACGAGTGACCGAGATTGAACCACAAGTCAGAAAAATAAAATAATTTGGACTGAGTTGCGATCAGAAAAAGTGATCGAGATTAAACTATAAGACAAAAAAGTAAAAATGATCTAAATTAAGCCGAGACTAAAAATAGGTGACCGAGATTGAATCATGAGTTAGAAAAATAAAATGATATGGACTGAATCAAGATTGAAATGAGTGACCAAGATTGAACCGTAGATCTAAAAATAAAATGATTTGGACTGAGTCGAGATCAAAACGAATGACTAAGATTGAACCATAGGTTTGAAAATAAAATTCAAAATTTCTAGCCTGAAATCCAAATATTCACAATTTGACAATTCAAAGATTTACAAGGTTCCACAACAAAAGTTGAAAGATCCCAATACTCCAAGTTTCGCAAAAAATTCACAAAGATTTCAAAATTTGCAAAAAATCAAGATTCACAAAGATTTGCAAGAATTTCAAGTTTTGCAAGAGTTTTAGGCTTTTAAGAATTTGAAGTTCATAAGAATTTTCAAGTTTGTAAGGATTCGCAAATTGTATTTAATGACTCGTATTCAAATAATTTAAAGTTTTAGATAAACAAATTCATGGATTCAAATAAAAAATTTCAAGGCTCATCTCCAGAATTCAAAGATTCTTATTCAAAAAATTTTAGGATTCATATTTAAAAAAGCTCATTTAAACCAAGCTCTAGAACTTTAGAAGTTTAGAAACTTTTCCTTGTCCAAAAATGAAATATCTTTCTCATTCGAGGAATCAAAAGACAAATATTTTCTCCCAACAAAAATAAACATCATACTAATAATGCAAATGCCTACTAAATACAACAATCCAGATTTTCACTAAATGATGCAAATGCAAATGTCATACAATGATTCAAATGTGTTCCACATGCATGCCCCAATTGTGATGTAAATGCGATTATCATGGATTTAACATAATGCATGTAATATAGGTATTACTAAATCAATGTCATGAAATTACAATTACGATAGCAAGGTTCTCAAGACTCCACTAGCTCATATATTTTTTCTTAACTTCTCAGCATTAACGATCTCAAAACACATCCCATCTTTTAATCCATGTTATTTTTTATATCTAGTCCCAACTCGCAAGTTATGTTGACCAACCCATTATTATATTCATCACTAAATCATCTCATTTGCCATTTTCAAATCACCTATTTGAGCTTCTTTCACTTCCTTAATTCATTTAAAGGATGTACACTAGGTAAAGAATAAGAAAAATGGATCTTCATTATCAAAGGTCAATAACAAATGAAAGGTGAACAAAGGTAAAATACTATGACTATTCAAATAAGATATCAACATCTAAAATAATTATCGTTCAGACAATTTTTGAACTCTAACTCATAATTCCCTTTCAAAAACACATTCCATCAATATCTTTTATTTTTTAGCTAATCATCTTTATTCTTGGGACCTTCACAAGAAGTTGTTTCTCTAAGTTTACATATTTAATTAAACCAACCTTTCGAGTTTTCAGTTTAAGTCTTCTTTTTTTTCTCCCTTTTCTCTTTTTTTGTGCTTTTTGTTTTTTTTGTTTTTTTTTCATTTTTCATCAATTTTTTTTCATACCTTTTTCTTATCTTTTCTTCTTATTTCTTTTTGCTTTGATCCATTAATGATAATTCAATCAAAATCCCAAACAATCCAATGGCAAATTTACTTTAGTTCAATTCATGATTCTTAAATTCAAGTATTCACATTCGATCCAAATAAATTTTGAAGAGACGTAACATAGGCTAGGGTAAAAGGTTATAAAAGAAATCAATAAAACAAGCCAAAATTGTATTTGAAGGGTAATCAAACCAAGAATCATTTCTTCATGTAAAGTACCTTAATATTTTACCCCATCAATTTTTTTTTCATTTTTTTCTTTTTTTTTTCTTTTCTAATCTTTTTTTTTTTCATTATTTTTCAAGAAAAATTTGAGCACCACAGGGCTTTGCCCTTGAAATCACTAAGGATAAACAAGCTTCTCAAACTTTGCCCCCAATGTGGGGTGATCCTTGGTTAAGGTTCCTCAAAAAAAAAATTTTAAGAGGTTTAAATAGGGTAGCAAATGGTAATTTTTTTTTAAGGATAGAATAAAGATGACCATTTCTCATCTCAAACATGAATACTCTCAATGAATAATATTTATTGATTGAGAGCAGACTTGTGAATGAACAATTGTAAAGATCATATGTTGCATTACTTCTAAATTTTTTACTAGATTTATCTTCTTTTTATTCAGCAATCTCAATGAATCAACGATCTCAACTTATTAATAAGATCATCATGAATGATTTTTTAAAATCAAATCTGAATTATTATCATGACTATCTGAACATTCATTATTCAAAATCGAAGAATGGATATAGTGAAAAGATGTGAAAAGGTAAAAGTATATAACGGTGGTTCACAAAAGAAATGTCATGAAAATGCATCAAATTTATCATTTTTATTGCCTAGATTCAACCACATTTCTCCCTTCATCATCATATTTGCTCTACTTTCTTCTTTTGGCAAATTATTGAAAATTATTTTAAGTAGAAATGCATGTGTCAGCTATTAAAAAATATAGAAAAGAGATAATTGCTTGTGGTTTAGTAATTTAAGTTATAAATTTTCCCACCATGGCTATTGAATCTTTTAACTAGCTTCCAACATCCTTGAAGAAACAACAATGGATAAAAAAGTCAAGGTCTCAGTCTTTATTTATTTTTCTTTAACTTTGCCAACAAGGAAAAGTCTTTTAGTGGGGTAATTAAATCAATAATGATAGCCACCAGCTTGGACTTCTCAATAATGATAGTCGCCGGCTTGGACTTCTATCTTATTTTCCTTCACAAGTGTACTAGTACCATTTCCACTACACAACAAAAGAAAAAGTTACTTTTTAAGTTATTAATAATTTTGATTTAAAAATTTTATGATTTTATTTTTAAAAATATTTTATAAATATGAATATAAATTTGTATGTATATATATATCATAATGATTTTTAGAATATATGTAGAATTGAACATTAGAATAAGCCTATTTGTGTCTGATTCTTGAAAATTAGTTTAGATAAGTATAGTTTTTAGGTGATAATATCTTATCACCAATTTGTTGGTATTAGAAAATTATTCTGGTCATTTAAGATGAAGTATACTTTTGAAAAAGTTAAGGAGTTGCTTCAAATTTTTTTGTTAAGCCAAATGGCCTCCAATCAACCAAGCGAGTGAAAGCAAAATCAAACAATCAATCAATCATACAAAATATAATAATTTAATATGGTTCAGTCTAATTGATCTACATCCATGAATGTGAAATAAGATCCACTAGTTATAGAGAATTACAAACATACATCAAAACGTATCAACCACTCAACAATCAATATCTATAGACCCTCTCAATCTTCTCTAGTTGTATTGAGTATTCTCAACCCAAATAAACACATACCCATGTGCACTATTTTAATATAACCAAACACATATCTATATGCACTCATACATCATACCTATGTGGACCCTCTCAATCTTCTCTAGTTCACTCTTATGCATCATACAAACCTACATACTCATAAGACGTAAATCTCTAGTAGTTTTATGGGATGTCTATCCTATAAAACTTTACAACTCTCTTACATCTTTTTCACATACCTAACGCTATAAAGACTTCACTTATTTATAACCATACAAATTTGCCTATTAAAAATTTATTTCCTTTTAGAATTCTTCTTCTGCAAGTCAAACTTGTCTATTAAGAATCCCTTTTCTTTTATAATTCTCATTCTGCAAGTCTTCTTATCCATCAAATAATATCTAACAAATCCTAAACAAATCTCTTGTGAGATTTGAGTCACTATTCTCAATAATCTCCACCTAGACTCAAATTTCATCAAATCATTTATCTTTATGTTAGATATGTTTGGCTTCACCTGCAATGAAAGTCTCATAATCATTTTCTCTTGTGTGTCTTCTCGTTTCATGTAAATTGATCCTCAAATTTTAAAACATAAACTCAAACTCTTTTCTTGAATTGAGCTCTTCTAGACTTACCTCTTCTCATAGCTCAAACCTTCAACTCTTCTCACGTCTTAAACCTTTAGCTCTGATACTACTTGTTAGGCTAAAAGCCTCAATCCCATCACACTAGTGGATGCAAAATCAAATAATCAATCAATCAGACAAGAGACAACAATTTAATGTAATTTGGTTTAACTAACCTACATCCACGGATGAGAAATGAGATCCATTAGTTGTAAAGAATTATAAATATATATCAAAACATATCAATTACTCAACAATCAATACCCTAGACCCTCTCAATCTTCTCTAGTCCTATTGAGTATTCTCAACCTAAATAAACACATACTTATGTAAACAATTTCAACACAACCAAATGCATATCCATATATACCCATATATCATACCTATGTGGATCCTCTCAATCTTTTCTAGTCCATTCTTATGCACTATACAAACCTATACTTTCATAAAATGTAAATCTGTAATAGTCTTATAAGGTATCTATCCCATAAAATCTTACAACTCTCTTGCATCTTTTTCTTATACCTAACCCTACAGAGACTTCACCTATTTATAATCATACAAACTTGTCTATTAAGAATCTATTTTCTTTTAAAATTCTTCTTCTGCAAGTCTTCTTGTCCATTAAATAATATCTAACAAGTTTTAAACAAATTTCTTGTGAGATTTAAGTCACTATGTTCAATATTTTCCTAGGTTAATTAATAAATAGACTCAAAATCCAATGCTTGACCTTAAAAACTCTAACTGGTCAAGCAGCCTTAGGATTTGGTACACATGATATATTGAATATGATGTCACAATAAGTGAACATGGACAAACCCTTTCCATTTTCTTTCACATGTGTTGAAACGAAATTTCTTTTTTTATAAAAGGGTAAAAATATCTTAAAATTTTTTTATAATTATTTGATTTTTTAAAAATTGTATTATAATTAATTAAATTTTTTATTTTTTAGTTTAAATCAATTAAATCTTTAAATTTTTTTAATTAAAAACTTAAATATCTATTTTTGTTTTAATTGATCGTTGATTTGGTAAAATGAATACTAATCAATTTTCATTTAATAAAATTTTAGTTAGTTAAAAGTAAATATTTAAAATTTTAATTGATTATAATTAAATTTTTCTTTAAAATTTTTTTGATCTTTTTGCCTAAATTTCTCAAAAGAATATTCTTTATTAAATAACAGTTAAAATATTCTTGGGGCAAAGGGATGAAAGGGATTTTTATAGTAAATTTAAGTTTTTTAGCATTATCAACAAATAATAATTATTAGATTTATATAATTAAATATCATTATTGATTAAATTTTAAAATAGAGAAAGGCAAAACATACTTCTCAAGTAATGAGAATGCAAAACAAAATTTATAAAATCCTATACACAATTTAAATAATTTTCACTTTATGTAATAGTTTTTATTTTTCACTTTATTACATGTTTATGAAATTACTTCAAAATAAAAACAAAATAATTAAAAATATTCCTTTTTAAAATTTTTTAAAGTAATTTTCATATTTGAAAATAGTTAAAAATATTATAAAAATAATTCTAAAGAAATTAAAAATATTAATAAAAAATTATTTCAAAGAAAAAAATTAACTTAAAAGAATTTCTATTTTAAAAATAAAAATAAAAAAATTATTAACATAATCAAATGATAAAAATAATAAAATTATATTAATTAATGTAAAATGAGATAAAAGTGTCTTAACACGCTAAAAAATGAATTATGAAAATTTTAAACATAATTGAATATAAGAAGAAACGTCAAAAGAATTGTTTTAACATAAATAATTAATTTAATAAAGTAAATTTAAATTAATTGTTTTCGTATAAATATATAACAAAATAGTTAAAAAGACATATAAGGATAAAAATTAATGTAAAATAAATGGTATTTTAGAAAAAAAATTAATCAAAAATTTATTAAGGTAAACGTGTGAGAAGAATCATAAAATTTACATTATTTAACATAAAATATATTAAAAGTATTATAACACCTAAGCAAGAACTATGATAATTCTAACTCAATGAAATGTAAAAACAATTGTAAAAAAATATTATTGAAATGTAAATAACTAATATAGCAATGCAAACTTTTAATTAATTATTATTTCTATAAATATATAAAAAAATAAAAAATATAGATAACATGAATAGATGAAAAAAATCATAACATTCATATCATTTAGCGTAAAATGGGTACAAAGAGTCATAACACACTAAGAAAGAATGATGACATTTTAAACACATCAAAAAGTAAGAATAATCATATATATTATTATAAAGTAAATAATTACTATTATAATGTCAATTTTTAATTAATTATTGATATGTAAACAACTGTAAATATTTATGAATAAAATAAACACCTAGCCATAATAGTGTTAAAGAAAGTTATAAACCTCTAACAAAAGAATAAATAAGTATTATGTGTATTATATCTTTAATTCTAACACTAGAAGTTGAGGTCTAATCAACGGATGCCATCAACTTCGTTAGAATTCTAAGATATATATGCTAAATGAAGGTTTAAATTGAAACTTTCTTATATTCATAATATTTATTTGTGTAAAAAATTAAAAATTAAGCACAAACATTTCGAACTAATGAAGGATTGTTTATAGTTTAGATTATGGTATATCTCACATTGGATAGAAATTTTTAATTATTGATAACTAAAATTAATACAAAAATTAATTTTATTCATATTTTTAATAACTATATTTGAACAAAAATAATTATCATATGACAAATGGTCATACCTCTTTGAATATAAATAGATTATTATTCATAAAGGTCATAATTATTAGGAAGAGTGGGGCCTAGCCCTATTGGTTTTGGCAAATTAAAAGTCTTAAAGTCTTTTTTTTTTTTTTGTCTTTAACCTAAGAGAGCCTTACTTATTTAAAGCTTTAAAAAATAAAAAAGGGGCTGTGTAATAGAGAAATAGAAGGTGGTGGTGTCGAAACCAATAGAAGAAAGAAAAGCTAGGAAAAATATAGAGAAAATGGAAAAGGGAGAGTTGGTTGAACGAAAGTCGATTAGTGGTCCAATTAAGCTAAAATTTTCTCAACAGGTTTATGATTCAAAGTTTTACATTCTAAACGGTGAAGATCATGTTTGAAACTATCTAAGAAAAAATTTATGGTGTATTTGTTAAGTTATCTATTTGATGAGATTTCTCGAATTATCTCTCTAGTTATTGATTAGCTCTAGTCTTAGTTAGAGAAGAACTTTGTATATGCATTATTTGATAGTGGAGATTTCTCTAGTGGTCCGTGATTTTTTCTTTCTACACTATAGGATTTTTTATGTTTTATATTTCTTGCATTATTGATTATTGGTTGTTGTCTATTACTATGGGTTTATTGCGATATATTGCTTCTATGTTGTTGTGTTTATTGATTCAGGCCCAACTAGTGATATAAAAGCAAGGGTTATTTTGAGACATAGATACAAAAGCAGCCCAAGACAGAAATAAATTCTATTTGAGATCATGAAAGGTGATACAGGTTCTATGATAAAATTGACAGCATTAAATTATTTAATTTGAAAGCTTATGATGGAAGATTATTTATACTACAATGATTTGTATGAGTCGATATTACGTGATTTGGCTAAATCAATAGATATGAAAGATAAAAACTAGATGAAGTTAGGCAGAAAGATGTTGGTTATAATAAAAAAAATAGGCTGATGCTAGCGTATTCCATCATGTAGTGCAGAAGACAGATACCTATACTATTTGAAAAAAATTGACAGTATTGTATGAGAGAAAAACATGTATGAATAAAGTTATGCTTATTAAAAAGCTTACAACTTTATAGTACAGAGATGGACGATCGATTATAAAGTACTTGAGTGATTTTCAAGATATATTTAATCAGATGACTACTATGAAGTTTAAAATGAATGATAAAATGAATACGTTGTTTCTTTTAGGTTTATTGCCAAACAGCTGGAATACTCTAGCTGTGATTGTTCTTAATGGAGCTCTTGATTACAAAGTGATATTGGAGATGGTAAATGATAATATACTTAATAAAAAAACAAGACGAAAAGATTTAAACATTGAGAATCAAACTTTGGTTATAGAGAACAAGGGTAGAAACATTGACGAAAGTCGAAACTTGAAATGCTGTAGTAAGTCTAAACATAGATCTAAGTCCAAAGATAAAATTAAGTGTTTTCATTGTTGTAAACTAGGTTATATAAAGTGATACTGCAAGCTCTTAAAGTATGAAAAAATATAAGAAATATAAGAGTTCAGATGATGGTAATGTTGCAACAGTGAATTCAAATATTAATCAGTTATTTTGATTTGTACATATAGTAATTGTTATCATGTTGGTGATATCGACATTAAGTGGATAATTGACATAAAAGTGATATATCATTGTGTTCCTAAAAAATAGTTGTTTACAACTTACCAAGTAAGAGACTTTGATTACACTAAGATGGGAAACAATAGTGTACCGTAGATTGTTGGGATGGGTGATATTATTGTAAAAACTAGTACAGGTTGTATGTTGACTTTGAGAGATATCAAACACATTTCAGAAATGAGAATGAACTTGTTTGCTATTAATGTCCTTGATAAGGAATGATATAAGAGTCAATAAAAGAATGGGAGGTGGAAGCTTCTCGAATGATTTATAGTAGTTGCAAAGGAAAAACTATACTATACAATGTATAAGATATATAAGCAACTGATAGTAACTAGATAAATGCCATTGAGGATGATGCTTCAGTAAACAAGTGGTATAAGAGGCTGGTACACATGAGTGATAAAAATTACAAGTTTTGGCAAAGCAATCTCTTATTCTATTGACTAAAAGTATGTCTCTTGATTTATGTGATCGTTATTTATTTGGCAAGCATCGTAAGGTTTCTTTTCTTAAGAGTTTTTAGAGAAAAAAATAAATTAGAATTGATTCATTATGACATATGTGGTTATATTGAGGTTGAGTCATTAGGTGATAGCAGGTATTTTACTACTTTTATTGATGATGTTTCTCGTAAAACTTAGGTGTATATATTGAAAAACAAAAGCTAGGTGTTGTAATATTTTTAAAATTTTCATACCATAGTGGAAATGATGACATTGTTACCTTTAAAGTGTATTCAGACTGATAATGGTAGGGAATACACACCTGAAGACTTTGAAGAGTATTATTTAAAGCAAAAGATTAGGCATAAGATGATAAAACCTGGAACACCGTAGCATAATGGTGTAGCTGAAAGGATGAATTACACCATTGTTAAAAGAATTAAATGTATGTTGAAGATGACAAAATTACCAAAGCTATTCTAGGGTGAAACAGTCAACATAACTTATTATTTACTTAACAAAACACTATCAGTTCCTTTGGGCTTTGACATTCCAAAAAGAGTGTGGACAGGAAAAGATATTTCATACTCTCACTTGAAAGTTTTTTATTGTAAAGCATTTATGCATGTGCCAGAAAAGCAAAGGTCAAAACTTGACAGTAAAGCCACACAATGTGTGTTTATAGGGTATGGTGATAAAAAATTTGACTACAGGATATTGGATCCAATGAAAATAAAGAAAGTTAAAAGCAAAAATATACTTTTTCATAAAAAAAAACCATAGCAAACCTTGAAAAAAATAAAAAGACTATACAGGTTACTGTTGAGTGTGATGTTTCAATACCAATAAGGGTTTCATAGAAAAGAGCCATAGATGGTCAAAATGAGCAAAAAATAGAACTTGAGAATATGAATGAGCCAGCCACAATTAGTGATGAGTCAGAAGCAATCAATTTTGAATAGAATGAGCAATCTTTTTTACCTGAAAGTGTTGAGTAGAGTGAGCAATCATCTCCACTAGAAAGTGTTAAACAAGGAGAGCTACCTTTCAACATCTAGTGATACAGAGTCTCAGCCAAGAGATCTACTAGAGAGCACAAGTCATATACCAGTTATCCAAGTTTAAATTTTATTTTAGCTATTAGTTAAGATGAGCTAGAGAGCTTCTAAGATGTGTAGACTACTCTGGATAGAGAGCACTAGTTAAAAGTAATAAAAGAAAAAATGGTGTCATTGTGAAAAAATAGTACATATGATCTTGTTAAACTTTTAAAAGGGATGAGACCATTGAATAATAAATGGGTGTTCAAGTTGAAAAAGGATGGTAACAAACTAGTGAGGTACAAAGCTAGATTGATGATGAAAGGTTTTTTTTCAGAAACCAAGCATCGATTTTGATGAGATCATCTCTCTAGTTGTGAAAATAAATTCTATTCGAGTGGTATTGAGATTAGCAGCTAGTTTGCATCTTGAGATTGAGTAACTTGATGACAAGGTTGCATTCATGTATGGTAACTTGAAAGAGGACATTTATATGAATCAACCTAAGAGTTTTAAAGTGAATGAAAAAAAGCACTTAGTTTGCAAACTAAAAAAAGCTTGTATGGCTTAAAACAAGCTCTGCGACAGTGGTACAAAAAGTTTGATTCTTTTATGGTAAGCCACAGCTATAAAAAAATGACAGCAAATCCTTGTGTATATGTCAAAAAAATTTTTTATAATAACTTCATTATTCTCTTATTATATGTTGATGATATATTGATTGTGGGATAAGATACTAGTATGGTTCACAAGTTGAAAGAATAATTGCCTAAGTGCTTTGACATGAAGGATTTAGGTCCAATAAAGCAGATCTCGGTATAGACATTATCCAGGATAGAAAAGTTGGAAAGCTATAGTTGTCACAAGAAAAGCATATTGAATGAGCGCTTAGTAGATTCAACATGCAACATGCTAAATCAGTTAGCAATTCACTTGCCAACCATTTTCATCTGAGTAAGACATCTTGTCCGGTGACTAAAAAAGAGCAACTCACTATGTCTAAAATTTTTTATTCTTCTGTAGTTGGTTCTTTAATGTATCTTATGGTTTGTACACGACCTGACATTACTAATGCAGTTGGTGTAGTGACCAATTTTCTTTCTAATCTAGGAATGGTTCACTAAAAAACATTGAAATGAATTTTTAGATATTTGAAGGGCACCTTAAAATATGCTTAAGTTATGAAGTTTCACAACCAGTTTTAAAAAGGGTTTATTGATGCTAATATAGCAAGTGATCTTAATGGTAAGAAATCTATTTCAGGATATTTGTTCATTTTTGTAAAAGGAGCTGTTTCTTGGTAATCTAAGTTGCAGAAGTGTGTTACCTTATCAACTACAAAGGCTAAGTATATTACAACAATCGAAGCAAGTAAAGAAATGCATTGGATGAAACATTTTCTTTTTAAATTAAGATTAAATCAGAAAGGGTATGTGGTATTTTGTGATAGCCAAAATACTTTAGATTTGAGCAAGAATGCCATGTACCATACTAAAATGAAGCACATTTATGTTAGATATCATTGGTTACGTTCGGTGATTGAGGAATAGCAGATACTATTAAAAAAAGTCTATACTGATGAGAATGTAGCAGATATATTGACTAAGACACTTTTTAGGAAAAAATTTGAGCTCTGTAGTAACTTGACCGAAATGTGTTCTTTGGCCAGGGTAATTTTCAAATGAAATTGCTATAGTATTAAATCTCCTCCTACTAGGGTTGGAATGGGAAATTGTTAGGAATAATGAAGTCTAGCTCCATTGGTTTTGGCCAAGTAAAAGGCCTAAAGCCTCTTTTTTTTTGTCTTTGACCTAAGAAAGCCCTACTTATATAAAGCCTTAAACAATAAAAAGGGGGGCTTAGTAATAGAGAAACAGAATGTGGTGGCATTGAAACCAAGAGAATGAAAAAAAGCCAAAAAAAAAATAGAAAGAAAAGAGAGAAAGGAGAGTTGGTTGAACGGAAGTCAATCTATGATCCAATTGAGTTGAAATTTTGTCAGCAGGTTTATGATTTAGAGTTCTACATTCTGAACAGTAAAGATCGGGTTTGAAGCTCTCTAGAAACAAATTCATAGTGTATTTATTAAGTCACCTATTTGATAAGATTTCTTCAATTATCTATCTGCTTGTTGATTAGCTCTAGTTTTAGTTAAAAAAGAACTTCGTATGTCAATTATTTGATAGTGAAGATTTTTTTAGTGGTCTATGACTTTTTTTTCTTTACACTGGAAGATTTTTTATGTAAATATTGGTGTGCTTTATTTTTCATGCGTTGTTAATTGTTAATTATTATCTATTACTTTAGGTTTATTACGATATATTACTTTTACGTTATTGTGTTTATTAATTTAGGCCCAACAATGATTATACAAAAGATTATAATAATCTAAATAGAAATTATATTTGTTCATTCATTATAAATAAATTTTTTAATATAATCATTTTTATTATTTCTGATTGGAGAGTTTAAGGTTTTATTATATTATAAAAACATAATTATCTTTAAAAAAATATTTTTCATGCCTCAAAATCAAAAAAAAAAATTTTTCTCTTATTTACCTTTTTTTAACAATATCAACCTTAAGTCGCTTAGCAAAGGCAGATGTCTTGCCACTGAGATAATTATGAATTGCCAACAAGGCCTCAGTTCTTTTCATCCTTTCACATATGAATTCATCAAAGGTTACATGAATGTAAGGATACGTAAAATTCGAGAGCTTTTTACTATATCGAAAGACATAGACCTGAAGTTGAGGAGGGAAGTATTGTCGGGACATGGCATACATGAATATTATGGGTGCCATGGTTAAGCCTAGATTCCACCAAATTTCTCCCTTCACCATGATTTTTGCTCTACTCTTTCTTTTTTTTTTTTTTTTTGAAAATTATTGAAATTTTTTTTTACGTAGAAATGCATGTATCAGCTGCTAAAAATATATAGAAAAGAGATAATTGCTTGTGGCTTGGTGATTTAAGTTATAAATTTTCCCACCAAATCTTCTGACCAGCTTCCAACATCATTCAAGAAACAACAATGGATAAGGAAGTCAAGGTCTCAGTCTTTACTTATTTTTCTTTAACTTTGTCAGCCAGGAAAAGTTTTTTAGTGGGGTAATTAAATCAATAATGATAGCCGCCAGCTTGGACTTCTATCTTATTTTCCTTCACAAGTGTACTAGTACCACTTCCACTACACAACAAAAGAATAAGTTACTTTTCGAGTTAGTAATCATTTTAATTTCAAAATTTTATAATTTTATTTTAAAAATATTTTATAAATATGAATATAAATTTTTATGTATATATATATATATATATATATTATAATAAATTTTTAGAATATATGTAAAATTGAACATTAGAATAAACCTAGGTGTGTTTGATTCTTGAAAATCAGTTTAGATAAGTCTAGTTTTCGGGTAATAACATCTGATCACCAATTTTTTCATCGTAATTAATATATAGACCCGAAGTCCGATCCTAGACCCTAAGAACTCTAACTGGTCGGGCAGCCTTAGGGATTTGGTACACATGATATATTGAATATGATGTCACGATGAACCCTTTGCATTTTTTTTCAGATGTGTTGAAAGGAAATTTAAAAAAAAAAAAAAGGTAAAAAGGTTTTAAAATTTTTTTATAATTATTTGATTTTTTAATAAATTACTATAATTAACTAATTTTTTATTTTTATTTAAAATCAATTAAATCTTTGAATATTTTTTAATTAAAAACTTAAATATCTATTTTGTTTTAATTAATCGTTGAGTTGATAAAATGAATAGTAATGATTAATCAATTTTCATTTAATAAAATTTTATTTGATGAAAATAAATATTTAAAATTTTAATTGATTATAATTAAATCTTTGTTTTAAATTCTTTTGATCTTTTTGCCTAAATTTTTCAAAAGAATATTCTTTATTAATCAGCAGTTAACATATTGTTTGGGGCAAAGGGATGAAAGGGATTTTTATAATAAGTTTAAGTTTTCTAGTCCTTAGAATAAGGTCAACAAATAATAATCATTAAATTTATATAATTAAATATCAACTATTGATTAAATTTTAAAATAGAAAAAGATAAAACATATTTCTCAAGTAATGAGATTGCAAAATAAAATTTATAAAATCTTATATATAATTTCAATAATTTTCACTTTATGTAATAGTTTTTATTTTTCACTTTATTACATGTTTATGAAATTACTTCAAAAAAAAACAAAAATAATTAAAAATATTCCTTTTTAAAAATTTTTAAAGTAATTTGCATCTTCAAAAATAGTTTAAAATATTATAAAAATAATTCTCAAGAAATTAAAAATATTAACAAAAAATTTCTTTCAAAGATAAAAATTAACTTAAAAGAATTTATATTTTAAAATAAAAATAAAAAAATTATTAACATAATCAAATGAGAGAAATAATAAAAATTATATTAATTTATGTAAAATGAGATAAAAGTATCTTAACACGTTAAAAAATGAATTATAAAAATTTTAAACATAATTCAATGTAAGAAGAAACATTAAAAGAATTATTTTAACGTAAATAATTAAGTTAATAATGTAAATTTTAAATTAATTATTTTCTTATAAATATATAAGAAAATAGTTAAAAAAACATATAAGGATAAAAATTAATGTAAAATAAATGATATTTTTAAAAAATTAATCAAAAAATTATTAATGTAAACATGTCAGAGGAATCATAAAATTTGTGTTATTTAATATAAGATATGTTAAAAGTGTTGTAACACTTAAAAAAGAACTATAATAATTCTAGACTTAATAAAATGTAAAAACAACCATAAAAAAATATTATTGAAATGTAAATAACTAACATAGCAACGTAAAATTTTAATTAATTATTATTTCTATAAATATATAAGAAAAATATCTAACAAATAAAAAATATAGATACCATGTATACATAAGAAAAAATATAGCATTCGTTTCATTTGATGTAAAATAGGTAAGAAGAATCATAGCACATTAAGAAAGAATTATAATAATTATAAACAAATCGAAAAGTAAGAATAAACATATATATTATTATAACATAAATAATTATGATGATAATGTCAATTTTTAATTAATATTTATTTTTGTATATATAAAGAAAATAGCTATAAATTAAAAAATAAAGTAGTAAGTAACCAAATATGAAGAAATATAAAATTAGTATCATTTAGCGTAAAATTCATAAAAAGTGTCGTAACATAATAAGAAAGAGTTATGGTATTTCTAAACATAATAAAATATAAGAACAACTGTAAAAAATTATTGTAACATAAATAATTATGTTAACAACGTAAAATTTTACTTAATTATTACTTTTTAAATACATAAAGAAAATAGATAATAATTAAAAAATAAATAGGTAATGTAAAATGAGTATCATTTAATGTAAAACTGAAAAAAAAAAATCGTAACACATTAAAAAAGAGCTATTATTATCCTAAACGTAAATAAAGGTAAAAACAATAATAAAAAAATTATTGTAATGTAAATAATTAAGTTGCTAACTCAAATTTTTAATTAATTATTTTTTTAAAACATATAAGAAAAATATTTAAAAATTAGAAAAACATATTAGTAACGTAAACAAGTGAGAAAAAAATATAAAATTAGTATCATTTAGCATAAAATGAGTATGAATTGTTATAATACACCAAAATAGCGTTATAACAATTCTAAACGTAATGAAAAATAAGAACAATCATAATAAAATATTATTATAATGTAAGAAATTATATTGATAAAGTAAAATTTTAATTAATTATTATTTTATAAATATTTAAGAAAAATAGATAGAAATTAAAAAATAAATTGAAAAAGTAAACAAGTGAGAACATACATAAAATTAGTATTGTTTGATGTAAAATAAGTAAGAATAGTCATAATACATTAAAAAACAATTATGACAATTTTAAACATAGTTGAAAATATAAACAATTGTAAGAATATATTATTATAAAATAAATTATTATGTTGACAACATAAACTTTTAATTAATCATTATTCCAATAAATATATAAGAAAAATAGTTTAAAATTTAAAAATAAATTGATAATGCAAATAAATAAGAAACGTAAAATTAGTATCATTTGGCGTAAAATGAATAAGAAATATTATAAAACACTAAGAAAAAGTTATGACAATTCTAAACATAATAAAAAATAAGAACAATAATAAAATTATATTATTATAATATAAATAATTATGATGGTAATGTAAATTTTTAATTAATTATTGTTTTTGTATATATATATATATATAAGGAAAATAGCTAAAAATTATAAAATAAATTAGTAATGTAAACAAGTAAGAAGAAACATAAAATTAATATTATTTGACATAAAATAAGTAAGAAATGTTATAACATACTAAGAAAGAATTATGATAATTCGAAATATATGAAAGATAAGAACAATTGTAAGAATATATTATTGTAACATAAATAATTATATTGATAATATAAAATTGTAACTAATTATTATTTTTTAAATATATAAGGAAAATAATTAAAGAATAAAAAACAAGTAGATAATATAAAAAAAAGTGGAAAAAACGTAAAATTAACATAATTTGACTTAATAAGTAAACAATTTCATAATATACTAAGAAAAAGTAATGACAACTATAAACATAACTAAAGGTAATAACAATCATAAAAAAAAATTAATATAATGTAAATAATTAAATTATCAATGTAAAATTTTTTAATCAATTATTTTTTATAAATATATAAGAAAAACTCTAAATTTTTAATTTTTCTTAAAAATAAGTTTTTCATTGCTGCTTCATATATGTTTTACGAAGCAGCCATGAAAAACTTGATTTTTTTTCGGTAAAAAAAAAAAAAGAAAAACCTTACTATAGTTTTAAATTTCAAGGAAAACAGACTTTTTGGTCATCAAGAATTGTAGATTTTTTAATGCTTCATAAAGGGCAAAGCATGAAAACCTCTGCATCATGTTTCTCCAACCACAACTCTGATATCGATTAGTTGTTCTTACCATGGCTGATCGTACAAAAGACCACATTTCTCCCATCATCATCATCATCATTGTCCTGTTTTTTTTTTTTTTTTCCTTTTCTTTCTCGGAACTCTTTGTAACTAGTAACTATTGAAGTTATGAGCTGCTGAACTGAGTTACTATTGAGTGTTATATAGTGTGGAGATGAGTGCTCGCTATTTGCTGTACAAGTTTGAACTTTTCACACTGTGAGTACTGATATTTTTCTCCCCAAAATTCCTAATGTCCTTTGGAGAAACAAATCATAGTCATTTATTTTCACTGTAAAAGTCTCCAACTCGCTTGTTTTAGTCAGCATTAATCTATTCGACTTCGGAGCTTATAAAAGCTCTCCATTAACAGGAAATAAGAGCTTTGATGACTTGAATTTCAATTTCGGAACCTATAAGGCTCACAGGGATTTTTGTTCTTTTAGGGGCATTAGAATTTCATTGAACAGATATTACAGACGAAATCCCCAAATACGCCAGGAACAAACTACCTGATAGAAAATTGTTAGGGGAACATTAAGTTCTGAGTTTGATGCACCATGATGTAACATGACAAATATGTCATGATGGCCTACCTAATAGAAATTGTTAGGGGGCCATTAATTTCTGAGTTTGATGCACCACGGTGTAACATGACAAATATGTCATAATGGCTGGACGTGGTCAGAATTTTCTTTCACATATGGTCAAAAAGTAGCCATGTTCATTGAATGGTTGTTGAGGGAGCCACTGATCTCTGCCACAATAAATATACCTTCGAAAAAGTTTTAGCAAGTATTCAATGGAAGTTTTTCTTGATCAAAGCTCGAAATAATTAACTTCTTTAAAGGTAAATAAAGTAACAGGAAAGGATGACAATTTACCAAAGTAAATCTTTCAGCAAATTACCATAATAATTTTTGTTTCACAGATAATTCAAGACCAATTTTTATAAATTATTTCATGGCTGCGTCAGATGCACACAAGTTTTTCTTTTTTTCTATTGTTCTTCCTTATTTCTGATAGAGGAGAAAACAATATTAACAATAGATAGTTTAAGGCAATTTATTGTATCCATTCCGAGCAAAACGTCTACTTGGTATATGTTTCTGCCATATGTTATTATGAACTAGAAATCACATTAAAAGACAAATTAAATACAATTCAGCTGGCTAATGGCTACAATATCCTGCTGAAGTCTCTAATAGACTTATTCAAATGCTAGGCTTGTGGAAAGCTACTAGAATTGCCACTAACTTGCTCGAAAGCCAAACCCCATCTTCACGACTTGTGATCAGCTTCATGGAATGACACCATTTCTGTATCACTTCGTTGGCTGCAACACAATTCTCTTTTACTTCATTAGCTGATGTTTTCATCTTCTTTGACAGATTCAGCGGACCATTCTTTTCTTCCCCTTCTTTATTGGATTGTTACTTCTCTTTCTCTTCTCCTTTGGCCTACTAGCTTCTTCCTCTACCTTCTTTCCTAGTTCTTCCTCCTTTGCAGCTTTAAGAGCTTCAATTAGTCTATTCAAACGCATTTCTTCATTCTCATTATCCAACCTCGGTATCAAATTCTCGGCAACATCTGCAGGAGTCATCCTGGTTGTACCCAACAATGAGTCAATTTCTTCAAAGAGTGGATGAGAATCAATCTCCAAGTAATTCTTTGCAAGCACCTTGAATGCTACAAAGCAACAATAAGTCATTTCTATCTTCTTGTCCATTCTTCCTCTCCTTATAAGAGCTGGATCAAGCTTCTCCAGATAATTAGTGGTGAAAACAATGAGTCTTTCACCCCCACATGATGACCAAAGTCCATCAATGAAATTCAAAACCCCTGATAAAGTAACCTTACTATCTGTTGTCTCCTCTTCTTTTACGATCTCAGTGATTGGACCCATCTCTTTATCATCTTTTTTCTTCTGGGACTTCTCCTTCTTGTTCTCTCTTTGGCCAGTAAGAGCAAGAGAGCAGTCAATGTCCTCAATCACTGCGATTGATTTATTTGATGTCTCAATCAAAAGCTTTCTCAATTCTGTGTTATCCTTGACTGCAGTAAGTTCAAGATCATAAACATCATACTCCAAAAAATTAGCCATAGCAGCAATGGTGGTTGATTTGCTAGTGCCTGGAGGACCATAAAGGAGATATCGGCGTTTCCAAGCCTTTCCAATCCCTGCATAATAATCTCTCCCGCTTCTAAACTTGATGAGATCATTCTTGATTTCCTCTTTCTTCTTTGCATCCATTGCCAAAGTATCAAATGTAGCAGGATGCTCAAAAGCTACATGGCTCCATTTGGTCTGATTGTAACTGTTCCAGTGCTTGCTAGGAATGTTACAGTAGAGCTTTCGCAGGCGGTTTTTTCTTCCAGTTGCTTTCCCTTCGTTTAACACATGACGAAGATAAGACTCGGTAATGAATTCTTTGTGCCTGTTGTGAACTGTGAGCTTGTAGTACCTCTTCTCATCCACTCCAGGAAAAACTGAGAATTGCATTGATCTTCGAGTAGTTCTGTTTGAAGACCGCCAAATTTTCACCCCTTGAAACTCATCAGCAATTTCCTCATTATAATCCATGCTAAGGACTAGAGACTGGCTATCTTTGACAACATCAGCCTTAAGCCTCTTAGCAGACGCAGTGGACTTTCCACTGAGATAGTTTTGAATAGCTGCGAATG
Source organism: Durio zibethinus (assembly GCF_002303985.1). The sequence continues at coordinate 2,234,667 of NW_019167960.1, read as the reverse complement.
CTTCACTTCGCTTCATATGTTCTCCGGTGAACTCATTAAAGGTGATTTGAGTATAAGGGTAGGCAAAAGTCACCAATTTTCTGCCATATTTGTCAATATCAACCTGCCATATTTTAATGAATTTTTACTTGTTTTAATATGTTTTATTGTATTAATTACATATATTAGTATTGTTAAAAGGCTATTAAATTATATTTAGATTTACAAAAAAATAATTACTATTAAATGTTAAAAATTAAATATTTGTAAAAATTTATATTACTACTGATTTTTATGTTTTAATCCTTAATTTCATATTTTTACTCAATTTTAAACATTTTATTATATTAAAAGAAAATATTTTATATGCTAAAAGAAAATACTTTCAAATTGTCGAAAAGGTTACCACATAACCCAATTTGCCTAGGATGACCCAAGGAAGGTTTGCTTTATTAAATTTATGTTTTGGGTTAAATTTTTATTTTTAAATATATCTTAAATTGTTAAAATATTAAGAGAATTAAGTAATTTGCTTTGTTTAAGTTTCGATTTAAAGCATCAAGTAAGTGATTTGATATCCCTTCAGATTTTATGTCCCTAAAAATCAATCTTAATATATTTAAAGTAGAAATATATAATATATATTGTTTTGTCCATTTGTTTTGTAAATCGGGATAAGCATGCAAAATATATCTATATGATTTCTTTGTTAAGAGTTTGAAATATGATTTGATATTGTTTTGATTTTTAAATATAATTTCGTAATAAAATATTTATATATCCATTGTTTGTCAAAATATGAAATTTTACTTTGGAATGATTATAGAATTTACTTTGTAAGGATTATGTTTTAAGAAAATTTATAAATATTCAATTTGTATATTGTCATAACGGTTTTGTGTCCGTTCGACAAATTTGAAAACAAAAGGAAAAAAAAGGGAAAATAAAGCCGCCTCTAATTTTTTTTTGGCTAGATGCGATTGGCCACCTATTAAAACATATCATTTTAATAAAATCTTAAAATTAATTAAAATTTATTAAAAATATAATTTTAGGATCAACAAAATAGTCTAGATCCGAAAGTTGGTTATATGTGGAGAAGGATTACACCCACATTGCACTCGTTTCAAATAGTACCAATTACTTATGTGTTATCCATTGATTTTGATAAAAATAGTCTTATTTTTAGTGTTTGAAAAATAATTTCCTTGATTTTTTTATTAAAATTTTGGTTTTTTTTTCTTTTTTAATATTTTTTATTATTTATTATTACATATTTATTCAGAAAAAATAAATTAGAACCTTTTTATTGAAATAGTTCTTAACATGTTCTAGTATGTTGGTAACATTAGAAGAATTCTTTCTCACCTAGAGATTTTTTAAGTATCGCTTCTCGAAATACTTTAGAATCTCAACCTTGGAAGCTCGAATTTACTTTTCATAAAAACTATACTATGCATGCAATGCAAAATGCTAATATGTTGATACACATATTTTATTTTATTTTATTTTATTTTATTTTATAAATTTTATTAACTTTATTTATTGAATTATTATTAAAATTTTTTAATGAAGAAAAAAGAAAATTTTATCATATTAAAGATTTTTATAAATATTCTAATACATGGTAACATTTAAAAAAATCTTATTACCTAGAGATTTCGTAAAGCATCACTACTCAAAATACTTTTAAAATCTCATCCTTAGATAATATTTCCTTTTTTCCTATTCTTTATTATTACTTTATTATTTTATTTTTAACAAATTAGTTAATTTATTTACTACTTTAGCAAAAAAAAGGAAAATTTCTATTATAATGAAAACTTTTTATAAATATTTCAATACGTTGGTAGTATTAAAAAAAAAAAATCTTTTCACCTAAAGATTTTATAGGTATCACTACTTGAAATGCCTTTGAATCTCATCATCGGATAAAATTTTCATTTTTTGACTTTTTTTACTCTTATTTATTCATACTATTTTTTATTAATTTTTTTATCAATTATTTTATAAGATTTATTTTTAAATTAACAAAATTATAAAAAATTTTAACTATATATTTCATTATTTATTTTTTATTATTTCAACAAAAATTTATTCTAACAAATTTAAACTTTTTAATATGCATAAATACTAATAATAACATTTAAAATAATAAAAATAATATAAAAATTCAAAAAAAATTTTAACCTGAACTTGACCAATCAATGGTTTGATCAACATTGGTCTGGGTTAGTTTGGTCGATTCAACGGTTTGGTACCAGTCTGATCCAGTTTGGGCCAGTTTAATTTGATCAGTCAGAAGTCAAAGGGAGAAGTGGGTCACTAGGTTGGGTGCATGAACCTTAGGTCGGGTCATGGGCTAACATGCAGATCCTTGAGTCTAAAAACGACGCCGTTTTGACGCTTATTGAAATGACATCATTTTGGCTTTTGACAGTTTCTATAAAAAAGCCTAAATCTTTTTAAATCATTTTTTCTAGTTTTTTCTCTTTTTACTCTTTTCCTCTCTTAGACATTCTCTCTTTAGCTCCCCTCTGTCGGTCATTGTTTGTCGTGCCAACCGTCATTGGTAGTTGCTGATCGCATTTGTAGGTGATCAAAAAATTCTAAAATTTCACTAAAAAAATCCTTATGGCCTTCTAAGTCCTAATTTGACTTCTTTTCTGGGAGAAATCACCATGTATGGTCTAGGTCAGGGTTGAAAGTTTCATCCAAAAAATTTTTTTTCATTGCTTTCTTTTATGTTGGCGCTAGGTTCCCCTACCTTGGGGACTGTGGTTTTTGTTTGGTATTTTTTTTTTAATTTGGCAAGGTTTTTGTGTAGGAAATAAGCTCTATTTATAAAGCTTTCTAGGATCAAATCCTATATTCTTTTAGATTCAAATCCTAGATTTTTAACTGACTTAATAAACTTTTGGTGGTCAAATTTTACGTTGCTAAGTTAGGCAATGTGTCAGGTGGTTGCCAATGGCTGGCGGTGGCTGAGATTGTGGATTTGGGGGAAGGTGCATTTAATGCACCTAGATTTTGTCAAATAGATCAGAAAAGAAAAGAAAAAGAGAAAAAGGAAAAAAAGGAAAAAAAGGAAAAAAAAGTATAATAATAATAATAATAATAATAATAATAACACTAGTAGTAGTAGTATCGGACAAAATGGATATAATAGCTGTCCCTTTTTGTCTATTTCTGAGAATCATGAATAAGACAAAGACAAACAAGCAACCATTTTGTTCGGAAAGAAGAAACATTGAGCATAAAATCTTTTTTTTTATTTGTCAAAAATTGAAAAGGCTTCTCTAAACAAATGTTTAATTTTTTTTTAAAAAAAAATTTAAAAAGGCTTCTCTTAGCAGAGACTCAACAATTTTAAAACTTAAAAATTTCATCTTAGAAAAGCTCCTATAAGCAGAGACTCAACAACTTTAAAAATTTTATCTTGAAAAAAGCACATCTAAACAGAAGCTCTATGACTTTAAAAATTTTATCTTGGAAAAAGCTCCTCCAAGCAGAGGCTTTACGACATTAAAAATTTCATCTTGAAAAAAGCTCCTCGAAACAAAGGCTCTATGACTTTAAATTTTTCATCTTGAAAAAAGCTTCTCTAAATAGAAGCTCTATAACTTTAAAAAAATTATCTTAGAAAAGCTCCTCTAAGTAGAGGCTCTATAGCTTTAAAAATTTTATTATGGAAAACGCTCCTATAAGCAAAGGCTCAACAACTTTAAAAATTTTATCTTTTCTCGAACCTGATTTTTCATCTTTAAACAAGCAAATCTCTCTCTTTTGAAATCTCTTGTTTGATTATTATCTTTACTTGAAGACCAACATCTTGTTTTTCATTAGGAAAAGTCCTCATCCTTATTATAACTGCTCATGGATGCATGCACTGAGTGCTTTAGATGTAATGCATGCAATGCAATCAAAATCATTCATTTCTAGTTATGTTACAAGGTTTTTGAAATCTCTCACCTTTTTGTTTCTCAACAATTGCCATGGGACCAAATTGTTTTTAACATCTGACCATTGTATTCTTTTTTAACAATATTTTTCTTTTTTAGAAGTCTATAATATCAATGTTTTGTCATGTTTTTCTCGTCATTTTCATCTGCCTTTTTAGACTTTAAAAAGTAATGTTGAGATATTCCATATTATTATTTTCATCATTTTAATTTCAAGACAAAAAAAAAAATACAATCACACATTTCTCTTATTTATTGGTAAGGTGAACAAAAATGACAAATTGAGATAAAACAATAGATATACATTATTTCCAAAGGAAAGAAAGCATATTTCATTGAACTAATAACAAGTACATGGCAACAAAAGTGCTTAGCTAAGAAAAAAAGTACCCAGGTAATGATTACAAGATGATCATGAACAAAATATTCTTGGTTTCTTTCTTCAAAACTCAACCAGATGACTTCCATGATTCTTTAGAGTCTGTCAAACTACACTTGCCCATGTGCTGTAAAGTTTTCTCTTGATAACACTTCTCTTCCACGTCTTAGTTGTCTTTTGTAGGTTTTCAGCTTAGATATGTCATTTTTATTAACTTTTTTCTTTTTTTTCATTTTTTTCAAGTAAAATATTTTTTACAGCATCTGAATTTATTGGAGTAGGTAAATCACTTTCGTCCATTTCTACTAAAATCAATGTTTTACTAGAAAAAGCCTTTTTCACCATGTACAAGCTTGCCCAATTTGGTGTCCATTTTCCTTGATTATTATATTGATTTTGAAGGATTATTTTTAGCACTAAATCTCCCTCTCGAAAGCAATGAGGGTGAATTTTCTTATCATGTGCTCTCATCATCTTTTTTTGATACAATTGACCATGGCAAAATGCTGTAAGTATTTTCTCTTCAATGAGGTTCAACTGCTTATAGTGATTTCGAACCCATTTTACTTTTTCTAGCTCTACTTTCATCAGAACTCTCAATGAGAGAATTTTTACTTCGACTGACAGCACAGCTTCTATTACATAAACCAAAAAGAAAGGGATAGCCCTAGTAGATGTTTAAACTTATGTTTTATAAGCATGTAAGACAAAAGATAACTTTTCATTTCAATCTTTGTAAATATTAGTCATTTTCTCCAAGATTCTTTTGATATTCTTGTTTACAACTTCTACGCCTCATTCATTTTCAGACGACATGATGCGAAATTATAATGATGGATTTTAAATTGAGTGCACACTTCATTCATCATTTTATTGTTCAAGTTTTTGGCATTATCAAAAATAATCATCTATGGAATCCCATATCTACATATTATCTTCTTTTTTATGAACTTGTATACCATGGATCAAGTCGTATTAGCATACGATGCTATTTTTACCCATTTTTTTGAATTAATTAATCATCACAAAGATGAATTTATGTTTATTCGAAGCTTTTGGAGTGATAGGACCAATGGCATCCATACCCCACATAGAGAACGACCATGGAGGTGCTAAAATGTGTAATGCTAATAGAGGAGAATGAATCTTGTCTACATAAATCTAACACTTTATGACATCTCCTAGCATAATCAATATAGTCAGCTTTCATTGTCAACCAATAATAATCAATTTTTATGATTTGTCTAGCCATCATATGACCATTGACATATGCCCCATAGACTTCGTCATGTACTTCTTCAATAATTCTTTTTGCTTCAGTTGCACTCACACATTGTAAGAACACTTGATCTCGACTTGTTTTATAGAGGACATCTCCATTAAGAAAAAAAACTCATAACTAACCTTTTGTTTGCCCTTTTATCATTTTTTATTGCATACTTTGGGTATTATTGATTTTTTATGTATTGCATAATGTCATGATACCATGGCTTCCCATCAATTTTTTTTTCAACACTTGAGCAATATGTTGGTACATCTTTCATATCCAACTTGATGGGTTAGATCTCAATATTTGCATCTATTTTGATCATTACAACTAGAATAGCCAAGCAATTTGGTTCTCCTCTCTAAGTAAATGCTCAAACTAAATTTTTTTAAATTGTTTAACCAACTTGGATATGTATTTATGATATCGAAGCAACTTGGAATCTCTCGTTTTTCATTCATCTCGTAACTGATAAATGATGAAGGCTGAATCTCCAAATACATTAAGCACTTTGATCTTTCTTTCAATTACTGCTTGTAGATTCATAACAAGTCTCATATTCAGCCATATTATTTATGTAGTTGAAATTCAATCTAGCCATGATTGGATAATAGTGTTCATCGAGAGATATCAAAATTACTACAATACCATGACCCCATTAGCAACTCCATTAAAATACATTCTCCAAGACTTCCCAATATGTTCATTTTCTTCAATGACTATCACATCTTCATCAGAAAAATCAAGTTTCATGGGCTCATAATTTTTGGCTGCACGATAAGAAACTCAACTATTGCATTCATTTTAATACCCTTTTAAGTCATATAAACAATATCATATTTTGAAAGTATAACTTCTCATTGTGCTATTCTTCCTATCAATGAAGGCTTCTCAAAGATATACTTAATGGGATCCAAATTTGTTATGAGCTAAGTAGTATGATAAAACATGTATTGTCTAAGCCTTTGAACTATCCAGGCCAACGCACAACATATCTTTTTTAATAGTGAATACTCGGACTCATAATCAGTAAACTTCTTGCTCAAGTAATAGATTATTTGTACTTTTTTGTTGGTTTCATCTATTTTCCTTAACACACATCCCATTGAATTTTCATACACTGTTAAGTATTAAATTAAAGGTTTCCCCAAAACAAATGGCACCAAAATGGGTAGATTTGATTATTCTTTAATTTTGTCAAAAACTTCTTAGCATTCATCATTCCATTCTTCTGGGTTATGTTTTCTAAGAAGCTTGAAAATGAAATTGCACTTGTGAGTTGAGAGATGAAACAAGCAACATAATTCAATCTCCCTAAAAAGCCCCACACTTCTTTTGGGGTACGTAGAGGAGATAAGTTTTGGATGGTCTATATCTTATCCAAATCCATTTTAATTCCTTTTTCACTGACCATAAAGCTCAATAGTTTTCCTATCTTAACACCAAATGTACATTTGACAGGATTCAACTTTAGCTAGAATCTTCTTAGCCTATCAAACAATTTTTTAAGATTAACTACATGATCCTTTTCTTTACGAGATTTTACAATCATATCATCCATATATACTTCTATCTATTTGTGCATCATGTCATGAAATAGAGTCACCATTGCTCTTTGATAAGTAGTGCCAGCATTTTTCAACCCAAAAGGTATAATTTCGTAATAGAATATCCCCTACATAGTCATAAATGTTATTTTTTCCATATCATCACAAGCCATCTTGATCTAATTATAGCTTGAAAAGTCAGCCATAAAGGAAAATGTGGAATGCCCGGTAATATTATCCACTAGAGTATCAATATAGGACAAAGAAAAGTTATCTATAGCACTTGCCCTATTCAGGTTTCAATAATCAACACACATTCTCACCTTTTCATTTTTCTTAAGAACTAGCACTATGTTGGCTACCCATTCAGGATATTTTACCACCTTCAAAAATTCAGCATCAAATTACTTTTTGACTTCTTCTTTAATTTTAAGCAGCATCTCCAGCTTCATACACCTTAGCTTTTGCTATACCAGCTTGCATTTTGGTTTCAAAGGTAATTTATGCTCTACAATATTAGTGTTAAGTCCTGGCATATCTTAGTAAAATCATGTGAACACATTCATATATTCTCGAAGCAGTTCTTTTAGCTTTTGAATTTTAATTGATAAAAAAGACACATCAATTTTAACCTCTTTTCTATTTTCATCATTCTTTAAATTTACTAATTCGATAATTTTTTAATAGGGCTTAATTGTTTTATCTTCGTGTTCTATTAGTTTTAATAAATCAAAAGGCAATGTGTAATTATATGAATCTTTTTCATCATCAAGTTCGTCAACATAAATTGGGCTTTTGAAATTGAATCCAAGATTATTGTCGTGATTATCTTTGTGTTCATTATTTGAGACCAGACAAATGGGTGAGATAAAGAAAATACTGGCACACAAAAGTGAAATGGCAAGAAAATGATAAAGGAAAAATGGAAAGACAAATGAAAATGAAAATAATAGAAGAAATGTGGATACATCTTCTAAGTCTTTTATTAAAATGATAAACTTGAATTATAATATAAAAGATCTCTTAATGCTCATAAAATAAGCAATTAGGAATTTAAAGTTTCACAACACATTACTTTTCAAAAATCGATAAATAACAAGCAATTCTATGACTTTTTAATTATTCAACTCAAAATTTGAAGGATATAGGCACACAAACAATTTTTCATTTTGGCTCTTTTTTTTTTTCTTATCCACTATATGAATGGTCAGCTTAGAAAAAGCTTCCATCAATTCTACACGTGGGGCTTCAAGTGAATTTGAAAAAATATATCCTCTCGAATGGAAAGAATCATAAAGGTACAAAATGACCATTGGCTTTGACTCTGGCTTATATCCCTCGAGATTAGCCATTTTTTTTTGGTTCACCATTATCATTCTGTCCTTTCTTGTTGGTTTATATCCCAAGCTAAATCTATTTTTCTTGTCATATAATCCTAGTGGCTTTATGATTCCTTGCAAGTTCTTCCCCAGTCCTGTTCCAGGTTGTCATCCCATTCTAGTGAGCTATTTAACGACCATTTTAGTAGTTGTAGACAAGTGCGATGAATATAATTTAGATCCTTCAGTCACATATGTTGTTTTAGCAATATCAAAAAATCTATAAGAGCACTCAAGGGCTTCATCTATTACTTTTACATAAAGAATATTTATCAATTAAGTTATCAGTAAATTTTCTTCTCCTACCACACATGTAAGCTTCCCATCAATAATGAATTTGACTTTCTAGTGTAATAAGGATGAAACAGCACCTACATATGAATCCATGGTCTACCCAATAAATAACTATATGAAGGAAAAATCCATAACTTGAAATTTTACATTGAAAATGTAAGGGCTAACTTGCAATGGCATTTCAGTATCTTTCAGCACCTCTCTTTGGGTCTCATTGAAAGCTTAAACTATCATATGACTAAGCATCATGTAAAATCCATCAACAGGTAGTTTTGTCAAAATAGTCATATGCATAACATTGATTGATGAACCATTATCTATCAAAATTTTAGCCATTATATGACTTTTGCATGTTATAGTAATGTAAAGAGCCTTAATACTTCTTTGTCCCTTAGAAGGAATCTCTTCATCATTGAAAGAGATGTAGTTTGAAAATATCAAATTATTGACAAGTTGTTTCACGTATTCAACAGATATATTGTGGGACACATATGCTTGATTAAGCACTTTCAATAAAGTATTACAATGAGACTTTGAGCTTAGCAATAATGATAATAGCAAAATTATAACTAGTATCTTGTTCAACTATTCTATCACGCTATACTCATTATATTTAATTAGTTTAAAAATTCACAAGTTTTATTCTCAGAGACCAACTTCTGGCATTCTTTATCGAAGACTGTCATAGGATTACTCTGATTTTTCTCTTCTTTTTTTACCTTTGCTTTTTCTTTTCATGCTTTCTCTAATGTTTCAGAATTGTAACATCTTTTACTTCGAGTCATACCTTCTATGCCCATTACGTTTGTAGTATCTAGATTGATCACAACAACATAATGGTACTTTTATGGTACTTTTTTATCATTCTGATATAAAAATAAGGTAAGAACTCTAATTGTCACTATTAGTTGGAAGATAGGCTTTTCTGGCCTTAGGATTGGCTTCTCATCATAATAGATTATTTTTAGTTTATGCACAAACTTATTAATGGTAGACACTTTATCTTTTATTAAATCTTTTCTTTTTTCATAAAATACTACATGACCTATATCCATCAATTTTTGCACCTCTTGATAAAATTGGTCACAATTCTTAATAGAATGCCTTAAAACCCCTTTATGATAGCCATAGCTCTCAGTTAAGTTAATTGTTCCAGAGCATTTGTGAAGCTCTATTGATTTCAACATATTAGCTTGACTGAAGCTTCAAACACTTTAGCCATCGGAGTTTTAACTTTATCTATTCCTATTTTCATGTAGCTTGCTTGTCCATCAATCAAAACATTTATTGATAGTCTAGTATAGTTTGATAGAAGGTTCCCATTAACATTTGAAGTCCCTTATTGGGTGGTATCAAAATTTAACACCCCTTCATTAATTAACCCTTGCACTTTACATTTCAAAATAATATAGTTTTTTTATAAAATGACCTAGGTTTCTATAATGATAATCACAATGTGCATTGGGATCATACCATTTAGAAAATGAAGGTTTCAAAGGTCCAACAATAACAAAGTCTAATAAATGTTTCTCAACAAGTCAAAGGTATAAATCGATGTATGTCATAGAGATAAGGTCAAAAGTAGTTTTTTCTTGGGTATTTCTTAGTACTTTCAGACCACTACTTGGTTTAGGTCTCCATTCTAGTCTAGTAAGTGTAGAAGGATGATTGTATGAATGGGTAGGTGTCTGAAATGATGGCTGAAACTGAGGTGGATAAATTGGTTGTTGTAATGGCTAGTATGTCTAATACGGATGAGAAATGGATGTAACATTATTATGGAAAGGTAATGAGTTTGATAGACTGGTACTGGGTATGGCACAAAGCTTTTGAACTATTATGCCACATAATTCACCGTTTAGGTTTTTTTTTTTTTTGAGCACTGCCTCTCTTTGCCCTGTTTGTCTCTCCTGTGTCAAGCTTACCATTTTTTATAGCATTTTTAATAATCTCACCCGATATCACCATATCTATAAAGTTCTTGGTTGTATTACCTATCAGTCTTTCATAGTAAGGTACTTTCAAAATGTTCACAAAAAAGATAGTTATTTCTTTCTCAGTGAGGGGAAGTTACACTTGTGTGGTCATATCTCTCCATCTCTATGCATATTTTTTAAAGCTTTTTATTTTTTTTCATACTTTGTAGAGATAGATGATCTAGAGCTAGATCCATGACATACTGATATTATGTAAGGAATGCCCTTGTGAACTTTTACCAATAAATGAATATGAGTTCTATCTAGTTGAACATACAATCTAACTGCAGATCTTACAAGACTATCTTTAAACATGTGTATCAACAACTTTTTGTCACGAGTATGTGCTATCATCTTACGACAATACATGGTGACATGAGTTATTGAACATTTCTTGCCATCATATTTTTCAAATTTAAAGACCTTAAATTTAGGTAGAATAACCACATCTGAGATCAAATAAAGCTCGGTTGCATCGGTGGAGCCATAAAATTTCATTCCCTCTACGGCCCTAAATCTTTCTTCTAATATTTTCATCTTCAGTTAGACACTGATATCTTTCACTTTTTCAGGTGTCTCTATCCCTAACTTTTCTCTTTCCTTGAGACCATCCAAGTCATGAACCAAGATTAGCTCAAGTGATTTTTCAATCATAACAAGATTAGTGAAATTTTAAAATTGTCCTGAAACAAGTATAGATGTCATTCTTGGATAAGAGTTAGGATATCTTTCAAGAGTAAGAATTTACATTATAGGTCCTTAAAAAGGTTGAGTCAGTTGTGACTCAAACCCTAAAGGATATATAAGATCCATCATATCTAGTGATTGTTCTTAAAAGCTAGAATTTTTTTCTGTCATTTTTCTTTTATCAAGGTTTTTGAGCATGTCTATTATCTCATCAATATCCCTTTTTAGTTTTTATTAAGCCTTCTACATCTTTTCAAATCGACTAGCTTATTCTTATTATATGATTCCTGTTTGAGCTATGGTGTTATATGAATGGCGAGTAAGTTAAGTCAAACTTTTTGGTAGGTAAGCTATTTTTGAATCTTTATTACCATAAATTTTTAAAAATCAGAATGCCTTGTGTTGAAAATTTTATTTTTTTTAAAAAAATAAATAAAAAATAGTGCACATTATCCATGAATGCAATTGGGAGATATTTACTCTCAGACAAATTTTAACACTAAAAAATTTTTATTGATTTTATACAACTTTTGTTATATGAGATTTATTATCCTAGAATTATATCCATAAAAATGTTTGACTTGCTCATAATTATCTTTGACCTCATCTAAGAAGTTCACTAGGTGTTGTCTATATTCTCTTACAGGATTAACTTCATGTCTTAATGCCTCTATCTTTTTAACCATATCTCATGCTTTCTTCACTGCTTTGCAAACTTGCTTGGTCATGTGTTCTTTGTACTATTGCCTTCTTAAGCTTTTTGCTATCCATCTTATGTGAGCATCTCTTTCCGAAACACATGTAAAAATCTAATCTTTTTCCTTTCTCTGCCATTCATCTATTATTGCTAAAATATGGTTCTTTTGGTCTCGTAGTTACAGCTCTAACCCTTAGATCACCCAGTGAAGTGATTATTTTTGTTTAGTACTTCAATGTGCTTTTTTCTCTTTTTTGCAAACATGGCCTTCAACCTTTGCTTTTTTTTTTAGCATTCAACTAATCTTACTAAAGCTGTAGAGTATAATCCTTCCCAATTCTGGCATTCTTGAAAAATTCTAGTGACCTCTTCTTGCATTTCTCGAGCTTTCCATTTCCATTAGTCCATTTCCTTTCAGAGCTCATCCATTTCATGTTGTTGACTAAGGTAAAATTTAGTGACTTTTTCAATCTTAAATTGGACTCAGAATCTCTTATTTTCTTAGTGCAAATCTTTCAAATCATTGTTGGCCACTTCTCATCTTTTTATAACCTTCTCTAATATGTTCTCTTATACTTCTGCTTCATATTTCAATTATCCCATCTTTTCGTAAAGTCTTAAATTTTCTTTTCTTATTTTCTCTTTTTCAACTTTTAATTTTTTTCTGACAAGCTCAACTTCTGATAATTTCATTTTTATCATAAGGTTAACTAATTAATGTGAGCTATCATTAAAAGGGAGTACTATGTTTTTGAGCCACTTAGCTTTTCAAATCTAGTAATCATGAATGACTTTGTCAATAAGAGGCTCTAATCTTATCCTTCATGTCTTCTTTCACGCTTGAATTAACTACTACAAGGTTGTTGGTGGATTGGACTCCCCTAGGTGAATTCTACTTGAACCAAGCCATGAATGGTAGAAACAAACTATTTTGCACAAAATTGTCTAAGCACTATCAACGAAGCATAACTTACAACACCTCATAGCCCTAACAATGGTTTCCACAGCTCGTTTTCTCCATGATACAACATTGGTACATGAGGCATCCATGGTGTCATCCATTCTATTTCATCCATGTTAAGCCTTTACAAAAAAAGAACCCATTTTTCCTTAGTCTTTAATGTTGGCCATTAGTTTTTGTAAAATTCTTTGACTGATGCCTTGTTTCAATGATATGGCTTTGAGAAGCACTCTTTTCACACTTGAAATGACTTTTAACCTACACATACAATAGCGGTGTACATCTTATGAACTGTCCCTTTTCTATTTTTTCTATAGAAATTCAATGACCAAATGGTTTCTGCTAAGACTGCTGGCACAAGATTAATTGCTTGGGTTTTAATTTGCTTGAAAAAATCCATCACAATTATCTTAATGTAACTCAAAGTCTTCAAAAATATTACCATGCCATACAATGCTAGAGTAAACACAGTCATGCCTTGATCATCATTTAAATGCCTTTGAATGAAATTTCAGAAAAAGTCCTAACTAATGCAGAGAAGCTTCACCTTTAGGCTTTGTGAAATAATATATGGTTTTTACTTTAACCTCCATAAGCTTGGCCAACTTTTTACAATAACTTGATTTTAGCTTTTGTGTAAACACTTTATCTTAACACTATAGTTCTATTCCAAGAAAAATCGAATACTCCTTAATAGTTTGCACCAAATCCTCTTGATTAAAAATGAAACATCTATACGATAGATCTTAAAATTATATAGCTGCTTTAATCAACTATTCATCAATTACTATTGGAATAAGGGATGTAATCTATCCATACTTCTTACAAAAGCTTTTTTTCTTTTTTTCACTTAACTGACCTCAGATGATGGCTAAGTCTTCTAAATCATTCTGTGTAAGATCTAAATATACTTTTTCGGATAACTCTTATACATAACTGGTAGGCAAGCAATCTTCATTCTTTTGCTAAGGTTCTTTCGACTAGACATGTACTTGATTAAATGACTCATATGGGACATTGATGGAGGATAAGTAAATCTATAGTTTTACGAGATCTATGAAAACTTCTTGAGAGAAAGATGTCCTAAAGCAAATACATCGATGCAAGACTGTATGATACGATTAATGTGAAAAGCAAAAGAAAAATAAAGTTGAGTTAGTGTAAGGATATGGTTTAAGATTGAAAGACCTTTTTTTGTGATTTTTTTATTTTGTTGTTTTGTTTTTTACTTTTATTTTACATGTCTTAGACTTTGGCATTTTTTATAAAAAAGGTTGGCAAAGCTCTACCCAAAGGTTGGCTGCCTATAGCTTATTACATACTTGGTTTGGATTGACACACATCTAAATATTCCCAAATTGTTCCTCACTATCGTCCATGTTAGGCTAGTAAGGCATCCCAATCCTCATCCATTATAGGCTATAAATGGAAAAAGTTTAATTTGAGTGGAAGTATTTCACTTATTATTGCAAATGTTATCACCTCATAAGGGCATAAGTACTTTACTTCTTCCTATAAGGGACAGAGCTAGGGTATAAAGCTCATGCATGAGGTGCATCATATAATTTTGTGTGCAAATATATCCTAATTTATCGAGAGTAATATATACAGAAAAATAAAGCATAAAAGGCATAGTAAAAAAAATACGTGTGAAATTTTTCTTTTTGTTTTCGATTTGTCTTTTTATATTTGATTGATATTTTTTTAAAAGGAATCAAAATCTAGGAACTTAAAATTAAATACCGATTAATACTATTTAAAGCAAAATTGAAAATAACATGTAGTTAATTTTGGCCTGACTCTAAAAAAAAAGATATCATCTCCAGTAGAGTCGCCAAGATATCATAACGGTTTTGTGTCTGCCCGACGAATTTGGAAATAAAAGAAAAAAAAATGAAAAACGAAATCGCCACCAATCTTTTTTGGTTAAGTGCGATTGGCCACCTATTAAAACATATCCTTTTAATAAAATCTTAAAATTAATTAAAATTTATTAAAAAGATAATTTTAAGATTTACGAAACAGTATAATCCGAGAATTAGTTATGTGTGGAGAAGGATTAGTACCCCCACAACACCCATTAAAAGTGGTACCAATTAATTATGTGTTATCCATTGATTTTGATAAAAATAATCTTATTTTCGGTATTTGAAAAATAATTTCTTTGATTTTTCTTATTAAAATTTTGGTTTTTTTTCTTTTTTAATATTTTTTATTATTTATTGTTACATTTTTATTCAAGAAAAATAAATTAGAACTTTTTTATTGAAATAATTATTAATATATTCCAGTACATTGATAACATTAAAAGAACTCTTTCTCATCTAGAGATTTCTTAGGCATCGCTTCTCATAATACATTAGAATCTCATATTTGGAAGCTTGGATTTACTTTTCATAAAAACTATGTTGTGCATACAATGCAAAATGCTAATATGTTGATGCACATATTTTATTTTATTTTATTTTATTCTTTTAAATTTTTTGAATTATTATTATATTTTTTTAATGAAGAAAAGAGAAAATTTTATTATATTAAATATTTTTATAAATATTCTAATACACTGGTAATATTTAAAAAAATCTTTTCACATAGGGTTTTCGTAAAGTATCACTACTCAAAATACTTTCAGAATCCCATCCTCGGATAATATTTTTTTTCCTCATTTTTTATTATTACTTTATTATTTTATTTTTAACAGATTAGTTAATTTATTTACTACTTTAGCGAAAAAAAAAATTTATTATATTGAAAACTCATTATAAATACTCTAATACGTTGGTAGTATTAAAAAAAAAATCTTATCAGCTAGAGATTTTATAAGTATCACTATTCAGAGTACATTTGAATCTCATCGTCGAATAAAAATTATTTTTTCTTACATTTTTATATTATTCTTTATTCGTACTATTTTTTATTAATTTTTTATCAATTATTTTATAAGATTTATTTTAAAATTAACAAAATTATCAAAAATTTTAACCATATATTTCATTATTTATTTTTTATTATTTCAATAAAATTTTATTCTAATAAATTTAAACTTTTTAACATGCATAAATACTAATAATAACATTTAAAATAATATAAATAATATAAATTTTTCAAAAAAAAATTTACCTTAACTAGACAGGTCAACGGCCCAGTCAAGGCCGATTTGGGCCGTTTGGTTGGTTTGACGGTTCAGCATCGATCTGATTCGGTTTGGGTCTGTTCAATTGGATCAATCAGAAGTCAAAGGCAGAAACAGGTCATCAGGTCAAGTGCGAGGACCTTGAGTCGAGTCATGGGCTGACACATAGATCCTTAGGTCTTAAAACA
Source organism: Durio zibethinus (assembly GCF_002303985.1). The sequence continues at coordinate 2,218,218 of NW_019167960.1, read as the reverse complement.
ATATCATTTTGACATTTATTGAAATGGAGTTGTTTTGGCTTTTAGCAATTTCTATAAAAACCCAATTTTTTTCCAGATCATTTTTTCTAGTTCTTTCTCTCTCTACTCTTTTCCTCTTTCAATCTTTCTCTCTTTAGCTCCTCTTTATCAATCACCATTCATAATGCCAGTAACTGTCGGTGGTTGCCGACCACCATTGTCGATGATCAAAAAATTCTAAAATTTCACCAAAAAAATCTTTACGACCTCTTAAGTCCTGATCTAACCTTCTTTCTGCTAGGAAACATCATGTATGGTCTACATCGGGGCTGAAAGTTTCAGTCAAAAAAAATTTTTTTCTTGCTTTTTTTTTTATGCTGGTGCTAGGTTCCCCTACTTTGGGATTATGGTTTTTGTTTAGTTTTTTTTTATTTTTTTTTTTAATAGAACTTTTTTTTTAAATTTGGCAATTTTTTTAGCAAGGTTTTTTGTTTTTCTCCTCCTTTTTTTTTGTGTAGGAAACAAGCTCTATTTATAAAACTTTCTGGGATTCAAATCCCAAATTTTTTGAGATTTAAATCCTAGATTTTCAACTAGCCTGGTAGACTTTTGGTGGCCAAAATTCACATTACCAAGTTAGGTAGGGTGTCAGGTGGTTGCCAATGGCTGACGGTGGTTGAGATTGTGGACTTTGGGGACGGTGCATTTAATGCACCAAGATTTTGTCAAACGATTCAAAAAAGAAAAGAAAAAAAGAAAAAAAAAGTATATAATAATAATAATAATAATAATAATAGTACCGGACAAAATGGATGCAACATATATGTTAGTTAATCTAAAAATATATTTTGGTTTTTGTCTTATAGTATAACTATGTTATGACCCTACCAATGGGAGTTAATTGTTAGCCATGTCGACATGTACTTTGTGATATCGAAACCGATTTCAAACCATGCCATCGATTGAGAATAGTGGTTTTTGTTCACTATACCATCGGTGATATACTTCTGTTCTATTGCATTAAAAAGGTTATTGTGATTTTTGTTCTATTCCATTACACTAACGGGTTAATTATGATTGTCAGTGCAATGATCTAGTTACTTCTGATATATTTCTATCTCATTACACTAGATAGGAAATTTTGATTCTGACCTCTGCTATAGGAGTTAAGTGTGGCCGTAGTATGTTATGAGAGACTAAATAAATTTATAATTTTGTGATACTTGATTTCATTTTGTGATATGAGAATCCGGTATTGAGAATATGTTTGTGAATACAATATTACCTAAAATATTTCGAATCATTTAGTTAATTTTTGGCTTAAATGTTTTGTGACATACTTAATCCAATTGAGGGAATGTCGTTTACTTGCTGAGTTATCATACTCATTCCTTTAATTTTCTTTATATTTTTCATTTTTCGATGTTAATATCTCATAATGTTTAATCTTGACAACTATTTGGATAAACAAGATTAACATCTATCTTTAGCTTGGCTTTCGAGTGAAAATTTTATTATTAATTCTAAAAGATTTATTAATAAAAATTTTAGTATATTCGATCAACTTGCAAAGGGTATAATTTATTAGAATTGAGATTCTAAAAAGTATTATTTTGAAGATTTTGATTTAGTTCAATATCTGCATGCTTGTGAGATTCGTCTTATGAGTATGTGACATTGTTACATTCTAAATCTCCAGGTAAGGCGCGACATAAAAGAGACAAATACACTTAATTTGATCAAATGAAATCAAAGGTCGTTCTTTATTCAGTTTTGGTCTTCACGGAGTAGTTAATTTCATTTGCATATGAAACTTTCGGGAAGGTCTCAACTTACATTTTTTTGCTTTTCAGTCACCATCAATGACAACTAGCAGATCTCCCTATCAAAAAAAAAAAAAAAAACACACACACACACACACACACAAAAACGACAACAATGTATACATACATAATCTTTTCTTAAACATTTAGTTTTTTAGTTTCAAGCAAGGGGTATAAAGATTCGAACTCTAGATTAACAAGCAAATTACCGGCATTGATACTCAAAAACCAAAACTAATAAGTTAAGAGACTAGCACACACTGTATCTTTTAAATTTTTGGTCCTAACCGTAAGTTTAGGTGCGTCGAAAGGTGAACCGTGCATATGGATTTCACGATAACTTCATGCTCATTTAAGGGTTGTTGAAGGGAGGAAGGAACTTGTCATATCTTGAACATAGAAGGAAAATTGGTGTGGTTGCCATGAATTAATCTTAAAAACAACCAGAGATTCCACATTGCACTTTTCTATTAACTTGATTTTGAACCAGTAGAAACACAAACTGAATTTTTATTTCCCAATATAACTAGCAATATTGAATTAAAATAAGCAATTATGGGAAATTGCCAAATTAACTCATTGTACAAATCAATGTTTTTCCTATTTTACAATCCAACTGGAGACACTATAAAGCACTACCAAATGCAATACAAATAGCAACATGAACAGCATCACACAAACCAATACAAATAGCAATATAACCAGTGATCAACGCAATCCTAATATCTTATTAGCTTCAAATTCACACAGATATGTACTTCATAGATTAATGGGTGACACCATTTTATTTCACTTCTTTGGCAGCAAAACCATTTTCCTTCACTTCTTTGGCTGCCACAACATTTTCTTTCACTTCTTTGACTTCTTTAGACAGATTGTTCCTTTTCTTTTCTTCTTTCTCCGCCTTTGCACGAGCTTCTTCCTCGGCCTTCTTAATTGCTTCCTCCTTTGCAACCTTAAGAGCTTCAATCAATCTCTCCAAACAAGTCTCCTCCGTGTCATAATCTGATTTTGGCATCAAATTCTCTGCAACATCAGCAGGAGTCATTTTCGTTACCCCCAACAATCTTTCAATTTCTCCAAACAATGAATGAGAGTCAATCTCCAAATAATTCTTTGCCAACACTTTGAATGCATCAAAGCAACAATAGGACATTTCTATGTACTTGTCCATTCTTCCTCTCCTCATTAGAGCTGGATCAAGCTTCTCCACATGATTAGTAGTAAAAACAATGATTCTTGCCCCCCCACAAGCTGACCAAAGTCCATCAATACAATTCAAAAGCCCTGACAAAGTAACCTTGCTCTCCTTTTCCCCCTCTTCTTTTACCTTTTTGGCAACCGGATCCAACTCGTCTGCATTGCTGTCTTTCTCCTTCGTCTTCTTCTTCTCTCTTTGGCCAGTAAGATCAAGAGAGCAATCAATATCCTCGATCACTACAATTGATTTGTTCGACGTATTAATCAAAAGCCTTCTCAACTCTGAGTTTTCCTTGACTGCAGTAAGTTCAAGATCATAAACATCATAATCAAGAAGATTTGCCGTGGCTGCGATCATGGATGATTTGCCAGTTCCTGGAGGACCATAAAGGAGATACCCACGCTTCCAAGCCTTACCAATTCTAGCATAGTAATCTTTCCCCTTGCTAAACTTGATGAGATCGTTCTTGATTTCCTCTTTCTGTTTTACATCCATTGCCAGAGTATCAAATGTTGCAGGATGCTCAAACACTACATTGCTCCACTTGCTCCTTTTATATCCGTGCCAATTGTGACTACGATTGTTAGAGTAGAGGTTTTGCTGCCGGTTCTTTGTTGCAATCTCCTTTCCTTCCTTTAACACATGACTAACATAAGACTGAGTGATGAGTTCTCTGTGGCGTTTGTGGACTGTGAGCCTGTAAAATTTCTTTGCATCATCATCAGGATACCCTGAAATCCGCTGTGTTTTTGGAGTAGTTTTCTTTGCAGACCAGCAAACCTTGACCCCTTGAAATTCATCAATAACTTCCTCATTATAGTCCATGCTAAGGACTACAGACTGGCTATCTTTAACAACATCAGCCTTAAGCCGCTTAGCAGACGCGGAGGACTTGTCACTGAGATAAGTTTTAATTGCAGAGTAGGCTTCACTACGCTTCATGCGTTCCCCGGTGAATTCATCAAAGGTGATTTCAACATAAGGATATGCAAAACTCACCAGCTTTCTGAAATACTTATCAAAATAGCCTGGAAATTGATAAGGGAAGAATTGTTTAAACTTGGCATAACCAACCATCAAACACCCCATGGTTACAAGAGACCACATTTCTACCATCATTTTCTGCTACTTTTATTTTTTCCCCCTCTAGAACTCCTTATGTTTTGTAAATATTGAAGTGCTTCTGAACTTTGTTAACTGCTCTTTATATAGAGAGAAGAGATGGAATACTGTTTGTTACTTGGTGTTCAAGTTACAATTTTCCACACTATCGCAACAGAAAGTTTCTACATGATTTCCAATTCCATGCATAAAAACAGAAGAAGTGATGAAAGCAGTTCACCGGTCTTTGTTTATTGAATCTTTTAATAGTATTAAATTTGTTTGTGTCCAACATGGCAGGGATGTTTCCAATTGTCTCTTTGTAGCCACCATTAATGACCACTCGCTATAAGGTAAAACATTAGATAAAAATGGAAAATTATGGAGGCCAGCCGGCTGGTACTCCTTAGCATAGTAAAGTCGGAGAGATTTCCTTTGCTCCATAATTGAAGCAGCAAAAAAGGCAAAAGCTATCAATCTGATTCTTCAATAGCATCTACAAGTACATGTATTTCACTTGGAAAATGTAAACATTCAAATCCTAGATCTTAATTTTAAGGTGATAAATTTAAGCCAAACTAACCTGTTTTATGATTTCATCTCCTAAATACCACTAGCATGCCACTTAGAAGTTATCAGATTCTAAATTTTATCTACTAAATTTTCCTGTCACTGTGATGTAAGTAACAAGGATGATGTAATCATGTGTGAACATGAACCATGTGAGATTTGATATATCCGACAATTCCTACAGTCCAGTTAGACTAGTGTTCGCTAGGTTTCGGTAAATACTATAAAGAAAGAAAGAACTAGACCTTGAGGACAGCAACATGCAACTATGTTCAGTTTTGTACTCGGAAGCTCCAAATTTTTCTTACCAAGATGAATAAAATAATAAGTTATATATAGTGTTACATGGTTTAATCCCATTGGCTGTTTAAAAGATTTAAGAAACTCAAACCTTGGAATATCTTTTTGTTTTTAGTTGCTCGAAAATATTCAACTTGACTGCATTAAGCTACGGAGATCTACACTCAACTTTTGAAGTATTATTCATTTTGATTTGAAAGTTTTATGGTTTTCTCTCACAAAAAATATTTCACAACTTTTGACGTAAGTCTCTCTCTCTCTCTCTCTCTCTCTCTATATATATATATATATATATATATATATATATCATAGCAGAATTTCAAATTATCCTAATGTGAGATTGGGGCATCACAAGTTTTGGTTGAGACTATCTTGATGTTTTTGGGTTATATTTGAATGACATCAAAGTGCACAGTGAAAGCATGATTCGATGTAAGTTATGGATTTTGGATTATTGCTAATTTAGCAAATAATGAATTCTTTTAAATTAGAGACGAGTTATGGGTTAATGTTAAATAGATTACAAATTTTGATATTTAAAATTTTGGGATATTACAAGAATTGTAAAATTGTAGTATAATTGTTATGCTTGATTTTGTTAGCAAAGAATCGTTTAAAAAGCCAGAATTATATTAAGGTGATTGTACCTAGCTATGATTTAAGTTGAGTATTATTTATGTTTCAAGTATATGAAATTTGCAAGAGTTATGTTTTATGATTGGATGTTGGAACAAGAATTGAGATTGGATACTTAGAATATTTGTTTATTAAGCTATAATGGATATATTTTATACATTAGAGTTTATATCGATTTGGCTATGCGAGAAATAATAAGGAGAAGACTTGATTGAAGCTATTAAACTTTAAGATCTGGATTTTGAATTTAGAGGACCAAATTCTTTTAAGTGGGGGAGTATATAATATCTAAGTCCTATTTCATATCCTAATTAGTTGACCTAGCTTATATGTTTTAAAAAAAAACAAAAATAGAAGAAAAACTTTGCCGAGTTTTTCTTTGACAGTTTTTCTGAGAGGAAAAGGAATACAAAAATTGAAAAAAAAAAAAAAAAAACCTCTAAGGAAGATAAGAGAATGGCTAAGATTGAGAATTTAATCATGCAATTGAAGATTTGGAAGATATTAAAAAATTTGAGTAATTTCCTGCTTAAGTTTTGGTTTAACACATCAGGTAAGTGACTTAATATCCTTTCGGTTTTTATATCCCTAAAAATTAGCCTCAATATGTTTAGAGTTGAAATATATAATATATATTATTTTGTTCATTTGTTTTGAACATACAAAAATATATATATGATTTCTTTGTTATGAGTTTGGAATATGGTTTGATATTTTTTTATTTTTGAATATGATTTCGTATATATATATTTATATATTTATCGATTGTGGAAATATGAAATTTTGATTTCGAGTAATTATAAAAATGACTTTGTATAGATTATGTTTTTGAGAAAGTATATGAATATCGATTTTATCTATATTAGGTAATTTGAAAAAATATTTGGCTTTGTCTCATATTATGACTATGTTTTGACCCTGCCAATGGGTTAATTGTTGGCTATGTTGACATGTATTTTTGTGATATCGATACCAATTTTAAACCGTGCTATTGGTTGAAAATAGTAATTTTTGTTCATTATACGATCAATTATATGCTTTCATCCCATTGCACTAAAGGAGTTACTTTTGTCCCATTGCACTAAACGGGTTTCTGTGATCTTTGTTCTATCCCATTGCCCTAACGAGGTAATTATGATTGTTCAGTACAACTGTTCGATTGCCCCTGATATGCCTTTGTCTCATTGTACTAAATGAGAAATTTTGATTCTGACCTATACTATTGTGATTAAGTGTGGTCGTAATATATTACTGGAGACTAATAAACTTTATGATTTTGTGATGTTTTATTTGGCTTTGAAATCGAGATTTTGATTTTGAGATATGATTTGTGAAAATATGTTTGAATACAAGACTACCCAAAATATTTTTGAATCATTTAGTTAATGTTTTAACCGAAATATTTTATGGCATGCTTAATATAATTGAGGGTATATCAATAATTTACTAAGTCATTTTACTCATTCCTTTAATTTTTTTTATTTTTTCATATTTGGATGTTTGTATCTTGGAAGACTTAATCTTGACAATTACTTGAATTAGCAATATTAGCATCTATCTTTAGCTTGCTATAACTTTCGAATGAGTATTTTATTATTGATTCTAAAAGATTTGCTAATAAGAATTTTAATATATTCGATCAACTTGTAAATAGTATAATTTTGTATATTCAAAATTCTGTAAAGTATTATTTTAGAGATTATTAGAGATTTTGATTTAGTTCGATTTATATTGCCTTGCATACTTATGAGATTCATCTTATAAATATGCGGTATTGTTACATCTTAAATCTTCGAGTTTGGGACGTGGAACAAGCACCAAAACGCAGTTCACCTTTAGTTCGAAAAGCCATTAACAACAAAGAGGATCTAACATTCACCATCATCTTGTGGCTCCAAGTCATGTTAGGTTCGAGTTAATTCCAATTTAGGCTTAAGTCATTTCAAGTTCCAAATTAATTCAAATTCAGATTCAACTTTTTCACCCGTCATCATTTCTGCAACTCTTGTTTTCCCCAGAATCGTTAAGTTTTGTAAATATTTATGTGTTGCTGAACTTCTTTAGCTGCTCTATATTTCGTTTTCGAGAGAAGAGATGGAATAATGTTTGTGACTTGGTGTTCAAGTTACAATATTTCACACTATCCCTACAGTTAAGTTTCGAAGTAATTTCCAATGCCATATAATAAAGACAGAATAAGTAGAGATGAAAAGCAGTCCACTGGTCTTTGTTTGTCCAATCTTTGTTTGCATACAACATTGCAGGGAAGTTTCCAATTGTCTCTGTCGTAACGGTTTTGTGTCCGTTCAACGAATTTAGAAACGAAATAAAAAATAACGAAGTCGCTACCAATCTTTTTTTGGCTAGGTGCGATTGGCCACCTATTAAAACATATCCTTTTAATAAAGTTTTAAAATTAATTAAAATTTATTAAAAAAGATAATTTTACGGTCTGCGAAACAGTTTGGATTCGGGAATCGGTTACGCGTAGGAAAAGATTAGCACCCCACAGCACCCGTTAAAAACGGTACCAACTAACAACGTGTTATCCTTTGATTTTTATAAAAATAGTCCAATTTTCGGTGTTCGAAAAATAATTTCCTTGATTTTTATTTTATAAAAAAAAATTATTCTCGAGAAAAATAAATTAAAACCTTTTTATTGAAATAATTCTTAAAATGTTCTAGTAAGTTGGTAACATTAGAAGAACTTTTTCTCACCTAGAGATTTCTTAGGCATCGCTTCTCGGAATACCTTAGAATCTCATCCTCGGAGGCTCATATTTACTTTTCGTAAAAAAAAATCATGCATGCAATGCAAAATGTTACTATGTTTATGCACACATTTTATTCTCCTTTGTTAGAAATTTTATTAATTATTTTATTAATATTCTTATTTAAAATTGAAATTTTGAAGAAAAAGAATTTAATTATATTGAAGATTTTCTATAAATATTCCAATCCGCTGGTAATATTTTACAAAAAATTTTCTCACCTAGAAATTTTTTAAAGCATCTCTACTCGGAATACTTTTAGAATCCCATCATTGGATTAAATTTTTTTTCTTCTCATTTTTATTACTTATATTTTTAATATATTAATCAATTTTTATTTATTATTTAAAAAAAATTTTACTGTATTGAAAATTTTTTATAAATACTCTAATACGCTGATAGTATTTTAAAAAAATCTTCTCACCTACAGATTTCTTAGGCATCACTACTCGGAATACCTTTGAATCTCATCGTCGGATAAAAATTTTATTTTCCTATATTTTTTATTAGTTTAGTATTATTATTAAATTTATTTTTTATATTATTTTGTTTTTAAAGTTTATTTTAAAAATTAACAAAATTATATAAAAAAAATTTAACCACATATTTCATCATTTAGTCTAACAAATATAAATATTTTAATATGCATAAATATTAATAAAAAATATATAAAAAAAATTTTTTTTACCTGAATCGGATCAGTCAACGGTCTGATCAACGCACGGTTCGGTTCGACAGTTCGGTCTGACGGTTCGACTCGATTTGGGTACGGTCTGGGTTGGCTCAGTGGTTCAGCATCGGTTCAGTTCGATCTAGGTCATTCAGATCCGGTTCAGTTAGACCGGTCAAAGACTGATGAAGGAAGCGGGTCGCGGGTTAGGTGCACGAACCTCGGGTCGGGTCGCGAGTTGACGCGCGGATCTTCTTTGGCCTAAACGATGTCGTTTTGGGCGTTTATTGAAATGACCTCGTTTTGGTTTTCACCATTTATATAAAAGGTTCAAAAAAAAATTTTTCGTCATTTTTCGTTTCTTCTCCCCAAAAAAATGACTATTTTTTCTCTCCTTTCTTCTTCAGCCGAACGTCGTGCTAGCTGGCCACCATCACCATCATTCACCAGTCATTCGTCGGTCACCAACCGCCGTCGCCAATTGTCGAAAAATTCCAAAAAAAAAACACCAAAATGTTTCTCTCGACCTCATGAGTTTAGATCCGAGGTCCTTTTCACCAAAAAGGTTCCCCACTTTCCTAGATTTGCTTTCAAAGTTTTGGTGAGATTTTTTTTTGTATTCTGACCCTTTTTTTTAAACTGATCTCTTTTTTTTTCTTCTTCGTGCAGGAAGCTCGACGTTGGGTTCCTCCCTACGGGGAGGACTGTGTATATATTTTTTTCTGTTTTTTTTCTTTCATTTTTACAGCGTCTCTCCCTCCATTTCTCTCTGTTTTTGGTTTAGCTAGGAGCTCTATTTATAGAACTCTAGCCGTGCGTGTATGGGGGGAAGGGCATGGGGTGTAAGCACGAGTCGCATGCCTCTTTTATTCATTTCTGTCCTATTTGACATTTTGTCAACGGTATGAGTAATTAGAGGGGTGAAGGGTAGGGTATAATGATCAGAAGGGTGGGATGTAAGGTCTGGTGGTAGTGGTGTCGGGGACGGCACCACTGTATCCTCGATTTTTTTTGTTCTGTTCTTTTTTTTTATTTTTTTATATTTTATTTTGTATTTTGTATTACTCTTGGTATTTTTTTCCTGTATTTCATATTTTGTATTTATATTTCATATTTATTTATTTTTTTTTGGACAAATTGATGTCCACAGTTGCGTCTCTTTACACATTACTAATAATCAGTAATAGGGCAAAGACAAAGACAACAATTTTATCCGAAATTTAAATGAATTTTTTTTTAATCGAAAATGCTCCTCTCACTTAAGGCTCAACAACTTTTGAAAATTTAAAATCTGAAAAAGACTCCTCTCAGCAAAGGCTCAATAACTTTAAAAATCTCATCTTAAAAAAAACTCTTCTTAGCAGAAGCTCAACAACTTTCAACAACTTTAAAAATCTCATTTGAAAAAGCTCCTCTCAGCAGAGGCTCAATAATTTTAAAATCTTGAAAAAGGTTCCTCTCAGCAGAGGCTCAACGACTTTAAAATTTCATCTTGGAAATGGCTTCTCTCAGCAGAGGCTCAACAACTTTAAAAATCTCATCTGAAAAAGCTCATCTCAACAAAGGCTCAACAACTTTAAAATCCATCTTGAAAAGGGCTCATCTCAGCAGAGGCTCAACAACTTTAAAAATCTCACCTGAAAGGGCTCCTCTCAGCAGAGGCTCAATAACTTTAAAAATCTCATCTGAAAAGGGCTCTCATCTAAAACGGCTCCTCTCAGCAGATACTCAACAATTTTAAAAATTCATCTTGAAAAGGGCTCCTCTCAGCAAAGGCTCAACAACTTTAAAATCTTATCTGAAAAAGCTCCTCTCAACAGAGGCTCAATAACTTTAAAATCTATCTTGAAAAGTTTCTCTCAGCTGAGGCTCAACAATTTTAAAAATCTCATCTAAAAAAGCTCCTCTCAACGGAAGCTCAACAACTTAAAAATCTCATCTGAAAAGGGCTCCTCTCAGTAGAGGCTCAACAACTTTAAAATCTCATTTTTTTCTCAAAACTGAGTTCTTTTCTTTTAACAAGTAAATTTTTTTCCTTTTTGAAATCTTTTGTTTGATCAGGAAATGGAAAGTCTATGTCCTTATTAAAACTACTCATGGATGCATGTATTGAGTGCTCTAAATGCAATGCATGTAATGCAATCAAAATTATTCATTGTAGTAAAACGATTCTCGAAATCTCTTACTTTTGGCTTCTTTTATCAGAATTCTTATATGACCAATCTGTTCTTAACATCTGACAACAATATTCTTCTTCTTCAAAAGTCTGCAACATCAATGTCTTGTCATGCTTTTCTCATCCTTTTTCATTTGCCTTTGTTAACTTTAAAAAAGTAATGCTAAGATCTTTCATATTTGTTTTTCTTTTCATCATTTTAAGTCCAAGACCAATAAAATGCAATCACACATTTCTTCTATTCATATGGCGGACAAAAATGAGAATAAAGGAATGGATAGTTGTTATTTCCAAAGGAAAGATAGCATATTGGTCACAAGTGCATGGCAAAGTATTTGAGTTGAAACAAAGGTGCCCAAATGATGATCATAAGATAATCATGAACAAAATATTCTCATATTCTTTTTCTAAAACTAAATTAAATGACTTTCTTAATCCTTCAGATTCATTAAACTACACTTGCCGAAGTATTATAGAATGATGCTTCTTCTTCGCATCAAAACCGTCTTTTTTAAGGTTTTCAGCTTCAAATGAGTCATTATTTTTTTCATTTTTTACTTTTTTCTTTTTTTTTCTATTTTTTTCTTTCAAGCAAAGTATTTTTTCACAGTATCTGAATTTATCAAAGTAGGTAAATCACCTCCGTCTATCTCTATCAAAATCAATGCCCCATCAAAAAATATTTTTTTCACCACATACGGGCCTTCCCAATTTGGTGTCCATTTTTTTTTATTATCATGTTGATTTGGAATGATCTTTTTCAACACTAAATCCCCTTCTTTAAAGCAAAGAGGTTGGATTTTCTTGTCATGTGCTCTCATCATTCTCTTTTGATATAATTGACAATGACAAAGTGCTGTAAGTCTTTTCTCTTCAATGAGGTTCAACTGCTCATAGTTTTAAACCCATTCTGCTTCCTTTAATTCTACCTCCATCAAGACTCTCAACGAGAAAATTTTTACTTCGACCGGTAGCATAGCTTTCATTCCATATACCAAAGAGAACGGAATGGCCCTAGTAGATGTTTGGACTAATGTTCTATAAGCATGCAAATCAAAAGGTAACTTCTCATGTCAATCTTTATAAGTATCAGTCATTTTTTTTAGGATTCTTTTGATATTCTTATTTGTAGCTTCTACTGCCTCATTCATCTTTGGATGATATGGTGTCGAATTACAGTGATGAATCTTGAACTGAGTGCAAATTTCATTCATCATCTTACTGTTTAAATTTTTGGTATTATAAAAAATAATTATCTCCGAAAGCCCTTATCTACATATTATCTTCTTTTTTATGAATTTACATACCACAGATCGGGTCACACTAGCATATGATGCGGCTTCTACCCATTTTATAAAGTAATCAATCATCACAAATATGAATCTATGTCCATTTGAAGCTTTCAGAGTGATGGACCGATGACATCCATACCCACATAAAGAATGGCCATAGAGGAGCCAAAACATGCAATGCTATTGGAGGAGTGTAGATCTTGTCAGCATAGATCTGACATTTATGGCATTTTCTAGCATAATCAATACAGTTACTCTCTATTGTCAACCAATAGTATCCAGTTCTCATAATTTATCTAGCCATCATATGACCATTTGCATGTGCCCTACAAACTCCATCATGCATTTCTTTAATAATCCTCTTCGCTTCAGTTGCATTCACACACCTTAAGAGTACTTGATCTCGACCTCTTTTATAAAGGATGTCTCCATCAAGAAAAAAACTCATAGCCAACCTTCTAATAGTTCTCTTATCATTTTTTGTTACACGTTCTGGTATTGCTGGCTTTTAATGTATTGTATGATGTCATGATACCATGGCTTCCCATCAACTTCTTCTTCAACACTTGAACAATGTGCTGATTCATTCTTCACATCCAGCTTGATGGGTTGGATTTCAGTATTTGCATCTATTTTAATCATTGTAGCCAGAGTAGCCAATGCATCAGCAATTTGGTTTTCCTCTCTAGGTAGATGCTTAAATTGAACTTCTTTGAATTGTTTAACCAACTGAGAAATGTACTTATGGTACCGTATCAACTTAGAATCTCTGGTTTCCCATTCTCCTCGTAACTGATAGATGACTAGAGCTGAATCTCCAAACACATCTAATACTTTGATTTTTTTTCAATTGCTGCTTGCAGACCCATAACACAGGCCTCATACTCAGTCACATTATTTATGCAATTAAAATTTAACCTGGCTGTAATGGGATAATAATGCCCATCAAGAGATATTAAAATTACCCCAATACCATGACCCAAAGCATTAGCAGCTCCATCAAAACACATCCTCCAAGACTCTTCAACAGGTTTATTTTCTTTAATGGCTATCACATCTTGATCAAAAAATTTCAGGTTCATTGGTTCATAATTTTCAACAGCACAATCAGCAAAGAACTCAGCTATAACATTTTATTTTATAGTTTTTTGAGTCACATAAATGATATCATATTCTGAAAGCATAACTTGCCACCGCGCTATTCTTCCTGTCAATGAGAGTTTTTCGAAGATATACTTAATAGGATCCAACTTTGCTATGAGCCAAGGGTATGATAAAGCATGTATTGTTAGAGCATTCAAGCTGTCCAAGTTAATGCACAACATATCTTTTCTAATGGTGAATACTTGGACTTATAATCAGTGAATTTCTTACTTAAATAGTAAATTGCTCATTTTTTCTTGTCAGTTTCATCTTTTTGCCCTAGCACACATCCCATTGAATTTTCATGCACTGTTAAATACAAGATCAAAGGTTTTTTTAGGATTGACGGCACCAACACGGTGGATTTGATAAGTATTCTTTGATCTTATTAAAAGCTTCTTGGCATTCATCATTTCATTTTTTTGGATCATGTTTTCTGAGAAGCTTGAAAATAAGATTGCACTTATAGGTGAGTTGAGAGATGAAATGAGCAATATAGTTCAGTCTTCCTAGAAAATCTCACACTTCTTTTGGGGGTTTTGAATGGCTTGTTCTTATTTGGATCCACCTCGATTACTCTTTCACTGACCACAAAGCTTAGTAATTTTTCTGACTTAGCACTAAATGTACATTTAGCAAGATTTAACTTCAGTTGAAATCTTCTCAACCTGTCAAACAGCTTTTTGAGATTGACTATATGATCTTCTCCTTCACGAGATTTTGTAATCATATCATCCACATATACCTCTATTTCTTTATGCATCATGTCATAGAAGAGAGTCATCATTGCTCTTTGATAAGTGGCACCAGTATTTTTTAACTCAAAAGGCATGACTTTGTAACAGAATGTCTCTCACATGGTCACAAATGTAGTTTTCTCCATATCATCTCGAGCCATCTTGATCTGATTATAGCCTGAGAAACCATCCATAAAGGAAAATATGGAATGCCTAGCAGTATTATCCACTAGAGTATCGATGTGAGGTAAAAAAAGTTATCCTTAGGGCTTGCCCTATTCAAATCTCGATAATCGACACACATTCTCACTTTTCCATCCTTCTTAGGAACTGGCACTATGTTGGCTACCCATTCAGGATATTTTGCCACTTTTAAAAATCCAGCATCGAATTAGTTTTTCACTTCCTCTTTAATTTTTAGTAGTATCTTTGGTTTCATGTGCCTTAGCTTTTGCTGCATTGACTTACATCCTGATTTTAAAGGTAACTTGTGTTCTATAATATCAGTGCTGAGTCCTGGCATATCTTGGTAAGTTCACGCGAACACATCTACATATTCTCAGAGCAACTCTTTTAGTTTTTGTCTTTCAGCTGGAAAAAGAGATATACCAACTTTAACCTCTTTTCTATTTTCACTATCTCTCAAATTCACTAATTCGATAATTTCTGATGGGGTTCAATTAGCTTATCTTCATGTTCTATTAATTTTAACAAATCAAGAGGTCATGTGTAGTTATCTGAATCTTCCCATTATCAAGTTCATCAACATAAATTAAGTTTTCAAAATCAAATCCAAGATTATTGCCATGATTATCTTCGTGTTCATTGTTTAGGACCCTGCAAAGGGTAAGATGAAGAGAATATTGGTACGTAAAAATAGAATGGCAAGAAAATGATGGAAAGAAAAGAATGAAAAGTAAAATGAAGATGAAAACCATAGAAAAAATACGGATGCATCTTTTAAGTCTTTTATTAAAACGACAAACATAAACACACCATAAAGATCTCCTAATACTCGTAGAAAGTAATTAGGGATTTAAAGTTTCACTGTACATTACTTTTCCAAAGTTTTAAAAATAACAAGCAACTCTGTAACTTTTCAATTATCCAACTCAAAATCTGAAGAACATGGGTACACGAACAGTTCTTCACTTCGACTCTTTTCTTCTCCATCATCCACCATTTGAATGGTCAACTTTGAAAATTCTTCCACGAATGTTACACTTAGGGCTCCCGATAAATTTGGGTAAATATATCCTCCCGAGTGAAAAGAATCATAAAGGTATGGAATGACTATAGGCTTTGACTCTGGCTCATATCCTCTAAGATTAGCTATCCTCTTATCTCTTTTTTCATTCACCTTTCTTGTTTTGTCCCTTCTTGTTGGTTTATATCCCAAGCCAAATCTGTATCTCTTTTTATATATGCCCGATGGCTTCGTGATTTTTTACAGGTTCTTCTCAAGTTCACTTTCAAGTCACCATCCCATCTTGGTAAGCGGTTTGACTACCATTTTAGTTATCATAGATAAGTGTGGTGAATATAATTTAGATCTTCCAGTTATATATGTTACGTTGATAATCTCGAAAGATCTATAAGAGCATTCTAAAGCTTTATCTGTTGATTTCACATAAGGAGTATTTATCAGTTGAGTTACCAATAAATCTTCTTCTCTTGCCACACATGTTAGCTTCCCCTCAACAATGAATTTAACTTTTTGATGTAATGAGGATGGAACAACCCTTGTCATATGGATCCATGACCTACCCAATAAATAATTGTATGAAGGAGAGATGTCTATAACTTGGAATTTCACGTTGAAAGTGCATGGGCCAATCTGTAATGGCACTTTTATATCTCTCAGTACCTCTCTTCTGGTTCCATCAAAGGCTCTCACTATCATATGATTAGGTTTCATATAAGATCCATCAATAAGAAATTTTGTCAGAATAGTCACAGGCATAACATTGATGGATAAACTATTATCAATCAAAACCTTAGCCATTATATGACCTTTATATTTCACAGTAACATGAAAAGCCTTGGTACTTTCTTTACCTTCATGAGGAATCTCTTCATCATTGAAAGAGATATAGTTTAAAATCGTCAGATTACCAATAAGTTGTTTCATATATTCAACAGAAGCATTGTGAGACACATATGCTTGATTTAGCACTTTTAGCAAAGCATTACGGTGTGATTCTGAATTGAGCAATAATGACAATAGCAAAATTTTAGCTGGCATCTTGTTAAGCTATTTTACCACGCTATACTCGTTATGTTTTATTAACTTTAAAAATTCACATGCTTTACTCTTAGATATTGACTTCTGACATTCTTTTTCTGAGGCTGCATCAAGATCACTCTAACTTTCATTTTCTTCTCTTACCTTGGCTTTCTCTTTTTTAGCTTTTTTTAGAGCCTCTAGGATATAACACCTGTCACTTCGAGTTATACCTCATACATCTGTTATGTTGGTAATATCTGGGTTGACTACGACATCATAATCATACTTTTAAGGTACTACTTTATCATTTTGATATGAAAACGGGTCAGAAACTTTAATTGTTACCATTGGTCGAGAGACGAGCTTCTCTAGCTTTGATGTTGGCTTCTCATTATAATAGATGATTATCGATCTACGCACAAACTTATTTTTTGAATCAATAGTAGACACTTTCACCAACTCTTATCTCTCTTGATAAAACTCTATTCGTTTTTCATTCATCAATTTTTGCAACTCTTGATGAAATTGGTGACAATTCTCGATAGAATGCCCCATAACACCTCTGTGATAATTGCAGCTTTCAGTTGAGTTAATTACTTCAGAGTAATTTTGAGGTTTTATTGGCTTCAACATGTCAGTGTTGACCAATACTTCGAACACCTTAGCCATCGAAGTCTTAACTTCATTTATTTTTTCCTTCACGTGGCTTTTTTACCCATCAATTAAGGTATTTATTGATGGTCTGGTATGATTTGGTAGAGGGTTCCCATTGACATTTGGAGTCCCTTGTTGGTTGGTATCAAAATTTAATACTTCTTCATTGATTAACCTTTACATTTTACACTTCAAAGTAGTACAGTTCTCAGTGGAATGACCTGGATTCCCATAGTGATAATCACAATGTGCATTGAGGTCATACCACTTGAAAAATGAAGGTTTCAAGGGTTCAACGATAACAGGAGCAAGCAGATGTTTCTCAACAAGTCGAGGATACAAATCTGTGTATGTCATGGGAATGGGATCAAAAGTAATTTTTTTTGGGTATTTCTCGAGGCTCTCAAACCACTATTAGGACTGGGTCTCCATTCTGGTCTGATAGGTGCAGTAGGATGATTGTAGGTAGGTGTCTGAAAGGATGGCTGAAAACGGGTGGATAAGCTGGTTGTGGTAATGACTGGTATGGTTGATATGAATGAGGGATGGATGTAACATGGTTTACAGAAGGGTAATGGGTTTGGTAGACTGGTGTAGGATAAGGTGTGAAACCTTTGAATTGTTGCCCCATATAGTTCACTGCTTGAGCTTCATTCTCTTTCTTTTAGGAGCTCTACCTTTTCTTGCTCCACTTGTCTCTCATGCATCGAGCTTACCATTTTTTATGGCATTTTCAATGATCTCACCTGATATCATCATATCTGTAAAGTTTTTGGTTGCATTGCCTATCAATCTCATATAATACGGTGCTTTCAGGGTGTTCACAAATAAAACAATTATTTTTTTCTCAGTGAAAGGAGGTTGAACTTGTACAGTCACATCTCTCCATCTATGTGCATATCTCTTAAAGTTTTCAGTTACTTTTTTTTCATACTTTGTAGAGATAGACGGTCTGGAACCAGATCTGTGACATGCTGATATTGTGTAAGAAATACATTCGTAAGCTCTTGCCAAGAACGAATACGAGTTCTATCTAATTGAACATACCATTTAGCTGCAGAACCCGTAAAACTATCTTGAAATATATGCATTAACAACTTCTCATCACGAGCATATGCTGCCATCTTTCGACAATACATGGTGATATGGGTCATCGGGCATTTTGTGCCATCATATTTTTCAAATTCATGGACCTTGAATTTAGGCGAAATGACCACATCTGGAACTAAACAAAGGTCAGTCGCATTTATGGAGCCATAAAAATTCATTCTCTCTGCAGCCCTAAGTCTTTCTTCCAATAACTTTATCTTCTCCTGGGCATTGGTATCTTCTACTTTTTCAAGTGTCTGCATCCCTAGCTTTTCTCTTTCCTTGGGATCATCCAAATCAGAAACTAAAATTGACTCAGGTGGTTTTTTCATCATAACAGGATTGATAAAATTTTGAAATTATCTTGGAGTAAGTGTGGATGTCATTCTTAGATAAGGATTGGGATATCCACCGAGAGTAGGAATTGGTACTCTAATTCCTTGTGAAGGTTAGGTCAGTCGTGGCTCAAACCCTGGAGGGTAGACAGGATCTACCATATTTGGCGATTGCTTTTGAAAGCTAGGATTTTCTTCCACTGCTTTTTCCTTGTCAAGTTTCTTGAGCATATTCATTATTGTACTGAGATCTTCTCTTAGTTTTTCTTGAGCTTTCTCAATTCTTTCAAATCGACTGGCCTGTTCTTGCTTCATGATTCTTGTCTGAGTCCTTGTATTGTATGGATGACGAGTAGGTTGGGTCAAAATTTTTGATGGGTGAGCTATTCTTGAACCTTTATTACCACAAAGTTTTTATTTTGAAAAAAAAAAAAAGAAAAAATTAGAATGCTATGTGTTAAAAATTTTATTTTTACTTATTTTATGAAAAATGATATATATGATGCATGAATGCAAGTGGAAAATATTTGTTCTTAGACGAATTTCAACATTAAAAATTTTTATTGATCCCATACAACTTTTATTACATAGGATTTACCATCCTAGAGTTATATCCATAGAAGCATTTAACTTGCTCATAATTTTCTTTCACCTTATCTAGAAAGTTCACTAAGTGCTGTCCATATTCCTCTATGGGATTGATTTCTCTTCTTAATGCTTCTACCTTTTTAACCATCTCTCATGCTTTTTTCACTGCCTTGCAAACTTGATTAGTCAAGTGCTCTATATACTGTTACCTCCCTAAGCTTTCTGTCTTCCATCTCATGTGAGCATCCCTTTCTGAATCACATGTGAAGATCTAATATTTTTTCCTTCTATGCCACTCATCTATCATTACTGAAATATGGCTCTTGTGGTCTTGTAATTGTATCTCTAACCCTTGGATCACCCAGTGAAGTGATTTTTTTTCATTCAGTACTTTGAAGTGCTTTCTTTTCTCTTTTGCTAGCATGACTTTCAACATTTCCTTTTCATTTTGGCATTCCACCAATCTTGCTGAGGTTGTAGA
Organism: Durio zibethinus; assembly: GCF_002303985.1. The sequence goes on along the minus strand of NW_019167960.1, from coordinate 2,198,443 downwards.
GTATAATCCCTTTCAATTCTGACATTTTGAGAAATTCTGGTGGTCTCCTCTTGCTTTTCTTGAGCTTTGCCCTTCCATTGGTTTATTCCCTCTCGGAGCTCATCCATTTCACGTTGTCGACTAAGGTAAGACTTGGTGACTTTTTCAGTTTTGAATTGAACTCGTAACCTCTTATTTTCCTGGTGTAGATCTTTCAAATCACTATTAGCCAGATCTCATTTTTTATGACTTTTTCTAATCTGCTCCCTTGTATCTCTACTTCATATTTCATTGCCCTACTTTCTTGCGAAGTCTCAAATTTTCTCTTCTTATTTCTTCTTTTTTAGCTTCTAATTCTTTCTTGACAAGCTCAACTTTTGATAATTGTACTTCTTTTTCAAGATTAACCAATTGATATGAGCTGTCATCAGGAGGGAGTACTATGTCTCTAGGTCGTCTTGTTTTCCTAATCTAGTAATCAAAAGTGACTTTATCGACGAGAGGCCCTAACCTCATTCTTTGTGTTCTCTTTCATGCTTGGATCAACTGCTCCGGGGTTTTTGATGGATTTGATTCCCCATGAATGAATTCTACTTAAACCAGGCCATGAGTAGCAGGAACAAACTATTTTGCACTAAATTGCCTCAATACCATCAATGGAGCATAACTTACAATGCCCCATAGCCCTAATAACGGTATCCATGGCTCATTTTCTCCACGATACAACAAGGGCACACGAGGCATCTCAAGCGTCATCCATTCGATTTTATCCCCAGTAAGCTTTCACAAGAAAAGACCCATTCTTCTTAGTCTTTAATGTCGCCATTGGCTTTTACAAAACTCTTCGATTGTGCCTTATTTCAAAGATATGGTTTCAAAAATGCACTCTTCCCACACTTGAAATGACTTCTAACCCATATGTATAATAGAGATGCATATCTATGAATCATTTTTCCATTTCGTCGCCAAAAATTCAATGACCTGATGGTTTTGGCTAGGACTGCTGGAGCAGATTAATTGCTTGGTTTTAATTTGCTCGAAAAAGTCTACCACAGTTATCTCAATGTAACCCAAAGTCTTCGAAAAGATTACCATGCCATACAATGCTAGAGCAAACACATCCATACCTTGATCATCATTAAATGCTCCTGAATGAAGTTTCAGAGAAAGTCCCAATGAATGCGAGATGTTCACCTTTAGACTTCGCAAAGGAATCAATGGTTTCTACTTTAACCCCATAAGCTTGGCTAACTTTTTACGATAACCTGATTTTGGCTTTCGGGTAAATACTTTATCGGACATTTGTAGTTTTATCCCGAGCAAATCGAATACTCCTCGATAGTTGGCACCAAATCTTTCCTGATAAAAGTGAAGCATCTATAGGATGGATCCCAAAACTTATAGCTACTTTGACCAGTTGTTAACATGATCACACTAAAAATGAGGATGTAATCTGCCCATACTTTTTGCAAAAACTTTCTTTTTTTTCTTCACTTAACTGACCCCAGACAGCAACTAACTTTTTTAAATCATTTTGTGTGAGATCTAAATGCACTTTCTCAAGTAATTTAGACACATAACCGGTAGGTAAACAATCTTCATTCTTTTGTTGAGCTTCTTTTGATCAAACATGTACTTCATTATACGACTCACATGGCACACTGACTGAGGATGAGCAAATTTGTAGTTCTATGGGATCTATGAAAATTTTTGGGAGAAATATGTCCTAGAGCCAAATATATCTCGATGCAAAAACTGTATGATATGATTAATGTAAAAAAATAGAAAAATGAAACAAAATTGAGTTAGTGTAGGATGTGGTTTAAAAAAAAATATTTTTTTTTTTTTAGTTTTTTTTTGTTTTGAGATTTTTTGTTTGTTTTGTTTTGTTTAATATTAGACATAACTTTTATTCTTAAGTACTTTCTACAAGAAGGTGGACGAGGCTCTACATAAGGCTAGTTTTCTAGGTTATTATATACTGGTTTGGATTGACAGGGTCTAAAGTTTCCCAAATTGTTCCTCACTGTCGTTTATGTT
>NW_019167960.1:1908793-2195424 GCF_002303985.1 Durio zibethinus | reverse complement strand
TATTTCCTCAATCAGTCAAACCCAGAAATCAAAAACTAACAACAAGCTTCAATGATTCAAAACCAAAAAATAGTGAAAAGGGTTATCAAGAAAAACAAAGGGTTAACCTTGGATCGTAGAACTAGCACGAGAAAGGTCCTTAGAACCAGCACAAAATTCCCCATTCTCAAGCTTACGAGAAGAAACCCTCCTTTTAATGATCCTTTTTCTCCTCAAAATCTTCCTTTTCTTCTTCTTTGGAAATCCCCCAACGCTTCCTTGCTTTGAAACACAACTTCCCATATTTTTTCTCTGTCAAATTCACAAAAATAACACAAAGTTTGTTACTTTTTTATATTCCAAATTTTGGGTTCAGAGTTTTTGGCTGCTAGAGTTTAGTCTCCAGTGAAAATTCCAAAGCAATAGTGTTAATTACTAATAAATATCTTTTCAAAAAAACAATGTTTAAAGTCTACACACGACTGCGCCGAACACGGGGAAAAGCTTGTTCTGTGAAAAAGCCGATAATGGTGTGGAACCGATTTTTCCAACTGGGGGTCCACGCAGACCACACGCTTCGTGGATAAACTTATCGGACTGTGATGGATCGTGACACGTGACGGCACACCAATAAATGGCGTGTTAGAGAGCGTGTGCACAAAAGAGAGTTTGGTTTTTCTTTTCCACTTGTGAAACAGTGAAAGTTCGACGATGTTGGATTCTCCCTTCGTTTTTTGGCTTTTTCTATGAAGGAAACAAGTGGCATTTCATTGGTTGCACCAACTTCCAGGATTATGCTCGGTGTTGGGTTGATCTTTGGCGTCTGACTTACAACAACTCGGTGATTCTAAACATATCCTACTTTTATATATTTTTTAAATACTTTAAAATAAAATCTTTTTTTTTTTCAATTTCATACTTTTTTTTATTTTTAAATTTCTATATTTATAAATCCGAAATTTTTAAAGTTTTTGGTTTACCATATCCAAACTTAAAATGTTATATCTCAAACCATTTAAATTAAAAAAAAAAAACTAAAGATTATGTTTGAAGTATTTTTAGATCTAAAAAGTAAATTAATTATTTTTTATTAGAGATTATCAACAATCAATTAAAAATATTTTTTTTATTTTTAAATTAATTTAATATATTAAATTAATTTGATATATATATTATTACATCAATTTAATTATATTATTAAAATCATTTATCTTTCATCTATAAATAAAATTATTCTAATATAATTAATCTAATTTTATTTTTTTATATTCTTATTTTCTTCTCATTTTGATTTCTTTAATCCTGATTTTTTACTTAAATTTTGGAATGCAAATACAAAAAACAACCCTTACTTTTTCTTTAATTGTTATTTTCCTTTTCTAGTAATTTTAGAGTTTTGATCCTTAGAGTTTGGCACCAATAATTCATATGCAATTTTTTTTTCAATTTAAAATTTATAATTATTTGAAACAATTAGTTTTTTTTGTTATAATAAAAAAATTGATAAAATATTTTTTTAAACCCTAAATATAATTTTTTTAATTTATCAAAAATATATAATTGATTACTTATATTATTATTAAATTTTCATTTTTAATAAATTTTATAACTTATAAAATATTCATATATGATAAGTTATAAAATTTATTAAAAATATAATGCTAAAATTTTTAAAATAAAATTAATTAATTAATTAAATAATTTCATCTAAAAATATTTTAAAAATTTTGGATATGAAAAGAAAATTTGAGTGTGCTCAGAACCACTTTATAATTTTAAGATATTTTTCTAATATTTGAAAGAAAATGAAATTCCAAAAAAGGGCCTGTCATTGCCAATATCAGCCATATCTTCAAAGACAAAAACAAAAGGAAAAACCCTGCTTATCCCCAAAGAACTATGGTCACTGGCACTCTTTAGGACTGTAAACATAGAAACTGAAAATTCAAGCTCCAACAAAAATGGCTGTTTCATCCTCTTCAATTCTCTGTCCCTTACACTGCAACTTCAACTCTAACGGCAAAAACAACAAAAAGCTTGCCTTTTTATCTGCAAATCCTTTTCTCTTCAGCATCTCATCCAGACCCACCAACACCAATAAAGGCTCCCCTATCATTCTCTTCTCTTACAGTTAAAAGAAACCCACTTTTCTTTATCATCATTTTGTCTATGGTTTTCTTCTTTTAACAACAAACTTGATTCTTTTTGTTGTATCGGCAGAATCAGGAAGTGGTTTGACAGCTAAAGACAAGAAAGTTTTGCGTGAAAGATATGGTTTTGATCCCAATGAGTACATATCTGAGCCAAAGGTGGATTTTTTTACCTCTTTTAATTGGGTTTTTGAATAATTGATTAAATGTTTAAAGATTTGATTTTTGAATTGGGTTTTGTAGACTAAAAGGAGAAATGATGTGCAAAGGAAAGGAAAAGGAAACGAAGTAGTAGCAGAGGAGGAAGCTAAGCCTCCAAGAACCACTCATAAGTTGCTTCAGGTACCAATATCATGTCTTTGTCTGTTTATGAAGGAGGAATAAAAGCTAATAGATGTTATTCTGCAATTGAAAAAAAATTAAATTTCTTTTTTGACATGAAGGCATTGGAGAAATGGTTATATATGTTGCTGATTTGAAGCTGTTTGAGGAATTGGACATCTGATTAGAATTTAGAATCAATTTTTCTGTCACCTTTTCAGAAGCAGCTGAGTCTTTATGGTTCTAAAGCATTTCTTAAGGAACTTGGGTGTCTCAATGGTGTGCCAGTTGCAGCTGATTTTATAAGCTTGATATGTTTAGATAATATTTATCTTGCCCATTTTAATTGGGCTAATCCTCAAGAGTTACTTAAAACAAGCATATTGACCATCCTAGGTGCTTGGAGGAAAGGCTAGAAGAAAGAAGTTGCTTTCACCTAAAGGCATGGATGTGAGACCAATGATGGAAGTTGTAAAAGGTGCTGCCTTTGATGTACTGCAGGTAGTGTATTTTATTCTTAACCGTGTAATCCTGTACATTTGCATCTATAAATGGTTTATGATTTTCCAATGCTTTTATGTATGTTGATGTGTGATGATTGTAAACTGGATCTTACGGAATTTTAGGGTTCTGATATTTTCTCTTAAGAATGATTCATTCTAGTGCCTTTTAGGTGGCTGGCGGCTGTCCTGCCGCTTTACGCCCTGGTCGCTGGTTAGACCTTTATAGTGGTACAGGTTCTGTTGGTATTGAAGCTATCAGCCGAGGATGTTCCGAGGTACTATTAGTGACTTATTACTCTTTATCTGCTTTTTGTGTCAGAATTAGTGGACGGACAATAATGATTTGACATTTTTGTTTAGGATTAAGAATCTGCTACAGTATCAAAGTTTTCCCATTGTTCTTTTCTTTTTTAATAAAGAAATGTGGCATATATCCTCAACGTCAATTGAAAGTTTGTTCTGTGATTCTACAGGTACATTTTGTTGAGATAGATCCTTGGGTTGTTTCAAATGTTCTGCGACCAAACCTGGAATGCACTGGGTTTCTTGATGTCTCAGTTATACATACTGTTCGTGTTGAAAACTTCTTAGAACAGGCAGACCGATTTGTAGGTGTGTTTCTTCTTTGATTCTTATGGTGATTTCTCGGTAATTAAAACTTCAATGTGATTACTGATTTGCAAATCGAACTGTGTATATAACAAAGATGAGAGAAAAATCCAAAAGTTTGATTCTGCGGATCACTTTTCTTGCTCGCTGATCATTTAGGAGAGAAGAACATAGAACATCTTCTCACTGGTGTGCAATTTTGAAGAAATGAATTTCAACGAAGACAAACTTATAAAGTCTAATATACCAATTTGATCAGTGAGCATATACGAAGTGTAGCATTGGACAACTTTAAGAATGTAGACTCTTTATGTGAATATAGACATAAAACTGCAAAGAACAGTAGATGGTTACAACACATGTTAATAGTAGTTGGTTCCCTATAGTAAATTAGCACCAAGAAAGTACTTTGTTAATGGAACTGTCAGCTCAAATGTGTTACAAGCATTTATTTCTGCCTCTCAAGGAAAGAAATAAAGATACAGAGAGCAGGTGCTGGTGTGCAAAATATGTCCGTCAGCCTGTATCTTCTTGAAAACTGATGTTTATCAAAAGAATCAATCACCAACTTTCTTGCAAAAGCTGATAATAAAAGTACAAATGGGTCAACTGTGTATTAGCGATAGTATCTAACCTTTCTAATAGTTAATGACTTCCTTTCTTTCCGAAACTAACGTTTGATTATGTATGACTTCCTTTCTTTCCGAAACTAACGTTTGATTATTTATAGATAGTAGTGGACCATTTGATTACATCAGTGTAACACCTCCATACGCCCAAGTTGATTATGGGTCCCTAATGGCTCAAATTTCAAAGTCAACTATTGTTGGAGAAGACACCTTTATTGTGAGTGGCAATTTGTTGTTTATTCAGAGATTGGGTTTATATGAATACCATTCCCCTTCTAAAATTTTATACTTTCATGGTCTAGGTAGTGGAATATCCTTTGAGAACAGACATGCTGGATTCCTGTGGATGCCTGGTAAAGGTATTTCTATTAATTAACTGTTTGTTATTTTCCATTAAGCTTCCGGTATGAAAAGAAAATTAAAGAATCTCTGGCCTGATATGATTCTTGAAAATTGAAATACACTTCATTTAAAGGTGTCAGCGTTTCACATCTCAGAGCATGGGAGTGTGGAGCTATATGAAGTTTCATGAATTGAAGTATCTTATGTATATAGACTCATGCTATGCTCTCTACAATTGTGTATTATATTTCGAATTTTTTATTTCTGCCTGATAGAGTGGAGATATGATTTATTATTGATTTAGTAACTAGTAATGTAAAATTATAGCATGCAAAGCAATTATTTCTATATAATCAAAGGACAGGACATCGGCGAGTCTTATTGTACTTATTTGTTAATATAAAATGCAGATCAAGGACCGAAGATTCGGTCGGACACATTTAGCAATATATGGACCCAAGTGGGCACAGAAGAAAAGAAAGTCAGAGAAGACCCTTCAAAATACACTACAGAAAGTTTAACTGCCAGTTTACTAGTCGCAGGTAGCACCGTCTTTCAATTATCTCTGTGTTGCAATCTTCAATTGTTTCAAAGCCAGATGTAAATTTTTCTGTGTAGTCAATGCTGTCATTTGTCAAATGCAGTTTATTCATTTGAATTATTTTGTGTATTGCTCTGCATTTTTTAAAAGGGTTGTGTTTTCAAATTTCAGATCTATCTCTTCATTGGTATCATCATGTTTTCTTGCTGCTTGATTTGTGTGAGCCGAACCCCATGGTGTGTCAAGCTGAGTTTTGTAGGAGGAAGCTGGTCTGTTCTTTCTTTACCTTTTTTCTTTTTGGGGTTTTGTTTTTCTTTAGTTCTATCTTTTGTAAAGGAAGTTGATTATGGGAAGGGGCAAAGATCATTGACAGCAAGACATATGTAATCTGTTTAAAGCCTTAGTACTACTTGTTCTTCAGCCATGGTTTGGAAAACAAATGTTTAGCAAAGTAATCAAGCATCTCTTTCCATTTTTTAGTAAAACTTCTTTTCCAATGTTGTTGGTACATAAATTTGATGACAGTTAACATTGTTTTCTTATCTATTTTCATCGTAATTTGAAGATCTAAATGAATAACTCATTTTAGTGATTGCTTTGGGTGAGGAACCATTTATAAGAATTTTGTTTAAATAAAAATTAAAAAAAAAAAAAAACCCTCTGCTGAGATCTATTCTATTCATATACATGAAGTAACAGTGGATCTCATTTCTCACATGATTGAAAGAGTTGTCACACAATAAAAGCATTATTGAACTGACATTCTCTTTAGAAGGAATAATCTTCTACAAGAAATCATAGATGTATTCAAAAAATAATTTCTGTGCCTAATGAAAATGACAGCATTTATTGATGTCCCTTTGGCTAAAGTTACTAAGTAACTTTCTAAAAATCCAATCCTCAAAGTGGAGATATAGTACTAGATATGATTTGAGAATCGCAAGATCCGTAATGGAATTACTTAGATGTCATACACTCGGTTGTGTTTAACTTTTAAGTTTCATTGCTGTCTGATTAAACTATGCATTCTTGTATGGTTCATTATGCTTTTAGCATTCAACAGCAAGTTTTCTCATGATTCATGTGGAATTACCAACAACTCGGTAGTTAGTAGGAATCAGTTTTATAGTTATTCTTTTATTCACCATTTGCCCTCTACCATTTGTTTATCCTGTCATGAATTTAAGCAGCTTGTCTATTGCTAGTTCTCTATTCTTTATTTTGCTGATACTGTTATATGAATCTTCATATTAAAAGTACTCAAAGTATGTCAGATTCACCGCACTGAATCTTGTTCACTATCTGATAAGAGCATCTTTTTTTTTTCTCTTTCATGAATGTGCTTAAGAAATGTATTTCTTTCTTCTTTTTATTTCTCCCCTTTATGTTTCTGAATAGTTGTTGAATGGTAAAGAGAGTTACAATAATCAAAATGGTGCATAAACCTGATATACTTTTTCTTCTTTTTGGCTTTATGGATAACATAAACTTTTCTGATAAATGAGCTATGCTGTTTTTCAATGTCACTAGCATACCTTTGCAACACAGTAGGGAGCAGGATGGATGTCCTTACGGTCCAAATCTATATTCTTGAAAGGACTTAATAATGCAAAATAAGCTCAGAATTCTCTAATTGTTGGTACATGTTGTTTCTTTAGTCATTATACTATATCTGGTGGGACTCTCATGGCCTGTTTACTGCTTAAAAGCAATGTAAAGGAATTGCAGGATAGTTTGCCACTTGCCTTGATCGTATCATTATTATACATTAATACATACATTTCATGGATTACATACAATTTGGTGCCTCATACTTTGTTAAAACTGACTTGGAAACGTAGGATGAGATACTTACAGAGTAAGAAAACTTGAAACTCCAGCCAAGACAGTTGTCTGCTTAGTTTTACGCCCTTTGCTTTCAAGTTCTCCCCTTTACAAGGGCTGATTGATGGATTCCTCTTTGTCTGTGTTAGCTTGTCAGAAAGCAACCCTTTGCATATTTTGCTATAACAGGCAACCATGTCCTTTCCAAGCTTAGAACACATTATGCTTGCTGCTTGCTGCATGAAAATGCACAAAACAAAGCAAAGAATGAGAGCTCCAATAGGCCCATTTCAATAAATCAAGCAACAAGGGCAACGAACTTTTCCATTTTGTTAGTCATGTTCCTCTCTCTGCTCTCTCAAAGCACACTGTTGCTTGAATCTCACATCTTTAGATAGGACGAATGACTTCTTACCCAGCAAGCTAAAAAACACCTAAAAACCATCCTTTTTGTTCACTTCTGAGTGTACCGCGTGCATTTTCCTCCCTTAAAAATTGACATGGTTGCTCTGAGTTCTCTGTTTAATGGCCAGCAATTCTTTGGTGAAAACTTGTAAAAGCAGCAGAAAGATATGGGGAGGGGTGATAGAGCTTTGAGGTTTCTGTTTGGAGTTACAGTGCTTGTGGAGGTTATTTTGTTATCGTTTGTTTGCATCACAGCAAACTATGCAACCACAATGACAAAATCAATAATTGTTTCCTCAACTAGAGATTTCAAACATTGAGAGTTTGTTGGACAAGAGAGGTTTAATTCTCATCAGTGTTTCCATCTCAATTGTGTCAGCAAGAGAAGAGTTCCAAAAGGACCTGATCCCATTCACAACAGTTACATGTTCTTGTACCTCATAACAAGTAGTGCATTTTTTTCTTCTTGACTTAACCACCTGCCTCTCCTCCCACCCTTTTTTGAAAAAGGAAATTCGATACTTATCAATGACCGGACATGATAAATCAATCTTTTGTGGCTTGGATTCAATAAGAGACTGAAGTAGAGATGCTCACACAAATAGTTACTAGTTTCATGTATGGTCTAGATACTGATATATGTTATTTTCCTGTTGAAATGGTAGATATGTTCCTTCAGCTTCAGTTGTTGCATTTTGCTTTGGGGAAGAGCGGAGGGGGTGTTCTAGACAGAGAAAGGGAGATGAGATGTACATTGGTTCCCTTTGGATATAATAGTCCACATATGCGAAAATGATACTATTAGTTAAATATTTCAAATGCATGAAAACAGGGTGATATTTGTGTTATTCTTTACAACAGCTTCTTTAAACCAATCTTTTGGTTTTTTCCAAATTCATGTTGACATGCCAAACACAAACACAATTTTTGGTTTTTGCCAAACTCATACGATTTTTTGCTAAAATTTTAGACCTTGTTGCTTTCTCATCTATCATAAATACAAAACTAGGACTCAGACATACCCACTGAACCTTTTTCATGTAATTATATATTCAGGAGAGCAGCAAAGTCTAGACAACCACCAGGTCTAGCCTAGGTGTGAAAGGCAATGAGACTCCTAGAGCTCCTGCAGATGATCAAAGTGGAGAAATTTTGTTATAAATTTTCTTTTAATGCATCTTCTTCAGCAGGTACATCATAAGCCTTGTGCTTTAAATTTTCTGAAAAAGTTTCTTACTAGTGTTCGTGCTGTTTTTCCACTTCAGAATTTGTGAAGTAAGTATATTCATTAAAAAATTTTGCACATTCATTGGTGATTACTTGAAATGATTTCCATCATGGATATCAAGAAAGTGCCTGCTCTAGCACAAGCATTGAGTACACAAGAACTATGAGAAAAAGATTGAACTTTCGGTGGAGTCCCACCACCATTTTTGCTTGCCCTTGCTTAATTTTTTTTAAGAGGAGGAGATCCATGAATACTGTTTTTGTTTAACAATGACAAAACCAGGCCAAGTAAATATAAATATAAATATAAATATATATATATATATATATATATAGTGTTAAGAAAAATTGAAGCAAATTCCTGTAAAGGGATGTTGTCTACATACATATATGTAGCTTTGTAACATAAATTAATCAGCTATACTACTATCCTTATTTTTTTTGGGTTTTTTTTTCTTCTCTGATGTTTCCTTTTGCTTCTCCTTCCAGCTGAATAAAGCAAAAGCTAATAACTAAAGTTGCTCACTTCTCAAATCATTTTTTTCTTGAATTCTGCATCAAAGTATGGCAAGCACTTTATCATTCTATCATTTAGTTCTTATTTTGCCAAATCAAGATGCTTATAGACAAGAAATTTACTTAGTCTGACGAAAGATGAACTTAGGGTTTAATTTAGGTAGTTTATATAATCATCCTTAAGATATTGCATCCAAGTCTGGGGTTCAAATCGTAGCATCTACACTCATTTTCTAAGCTACGGCTTTTTATGTAAAGGAAAAATCAAAAACCAAACACAAAATGTTGTTGGGAAAGTGATATTAGGACTAGAGGCACTAGTTTTAACACTAGTTTTACAGACATTTTTATAATATTACTTTTGAAAAAATCTGCAATAAGAAGGTAATTGAATGGACATATTAGCAAAATTCTTGGACAGAGTTTTAGATAACCTCAATCTGATAAACATTGTGTGGAAAACATCTACTTGAACCATACTTTTACCACAGTTCCAGTTGAACCAAGCATGTTCTTACTTGATTATCAAAGGATTATCAAAGGGTTGTCGACGTCAGTTTCTAGTAGCCAACAGCTGCGTGACCTGTTTAGTAGAGTGCAGCAGCTACTTAGCCTATTAGTAGAGTGCAGGACTCTTACTTCTAGTGTTTAGGATTCAAACCTTTACATTCTCAAGTATCAAAAAAAAAAAAAAAATGGTCATCTCTAGGTCCTTAACTATCAGTTTTCGGCATCAAAATGAAACAATAGAGAAAAACCCATGTAAATTCAAATGTTTCCAGACATGATTAGAGACAAAGCATAGTGAACTTGTACCTTAATTTACACAAATATTGACATGGAGACATGTCTCAAAAGTCCAATTCTTATGTTGATCATGACCCTCAATTCCATGAGACACGATAGACCCTATTGATCTTTTAGAGTTACATATTGCTTTTTTTTCTTGAACTAGTTAGTTCACTCGTGTTATAATGACTTGGACTAGTAATTAGTTTAGTCATGATTGTGAATTCTCATCTTCGTATATGTTTTAACAATGTATATGTTATCGTTTTAGTTTGTCTTCGTCTATGTTTAACAATTTAGATATTGTGATCTCTGTATCGTATCGTTTTATATTCATATTGTGTGTCTGTACTTTATAGAAGGAAGTTGATTGAATGTTCTCAAATTATCAAGAATCAATCAAAACCAGTGTTTAGAATTCAAGAACTATACCATACAAGAACTATACCATACATATTGGCCTTATGCTGATGGTGCTGTTTTCTAATAGCACCGATTAAGATTTGTCTGAACAGTTCATTAAGATCATGTGAAGTGCATATTTGACCAATTTGCAGCTTAGTTGAAAGGATTTCCAGCAGAAAGCCATTTGGGGGCACATAAATAGTCAAGTAGTTGCTCTGCCAACAGTGTATAAAAAAAGGGGTGCCAAGCACTAGTGGTCAGGAAAGTATGCGAAGCAGTGCACTTGTGTTGTCGTCAGCCAATTATTGCTATAGATAACGACAACGTATAGTTTCACTGGCAATCAAACTTCTGTGATGATGTATCAAATCAATAACAGCTATGGCACTGGACAAAGGATATCTACTCAGATCACTACCAGTCTCCAAAGAAAAAAGATGGGAAAAAGGATGAAAAAGAGAAAACAAACGTCAGAACTCATGCTGCTATACTTGCTAATCAGGTCACAAGGACAAGGGTTTAAATTTTTCTCTTGATGTAGGCCAACTTTGGTTGACATAACTAGGTCATACATTATGTATTCATTTCTCTAGTTACTGTATCAATTCATGCCTGCACATTGCTTGGGCATGTAGTGCCGTGGAACACCTCAATCCAAGGTGGGGATATTATGAAGATTCGCTATATATATAAATATATAGGGGGAGAGAAAGAGACTTGAACTTATACTTCTAAGATGTCTTTTATGGAATAAAATTATAAGATCGGATCAAAACGGATAACATCTTACGTGTTTAATGCAAATCTTCACAAACCAGCAACAAAAAATAAAAGAAAATGATCCACTGTTTAAAAATTTTCTCAGTGCTTTTGTAATAGTGGCATCAAGGCCTTTTTTTCTTTCCTCCTGCAATAAAAAATGTTGATATCTAAAACAAAGTAAAAAGAATTTTGAGTTCCTAAGCCAGATAATGATCTCTCTGATAGGTAAAAAGAACATCTATGAGCATCAATATTGATTTCATTGCAAAACAAGGAGCAAATAAATAGATTTCTTAAAGATTTAAGAACCTACAGTTTAACAAGTTTATCGTATTATACAACAATAAAAAGGCAACTGAAATGGAGATTGGCATCATATATATATATATATAAAAAGCCTTTGAGAACTTACAACAACATGTAGAAATTTTGTATGCACTAACATTTTGCGTACTTGTCCCGATTTTACTCCAGAGCTACATTGGTTCATTATCTTGCTTGGTGAAAATCAGAGGGAAATCATCAAACTCTTCTGAGAAACCATTTTCCTCAGCCATGCTTTTCAATGACTGGTAAACCTGGAACATAGACCATCTGTCCTTTGGCCGAGAAACAACACAATTACATGCAATTTTGAGGAACTGCAAAATTTCCTCATCATAACCCTTTCCACAGAGAGCCTTGTCAATAGTATCCTTGATTCTACCAGAGTTAGAGAGATGATTTACCCAATCCACCAAATTACCCTTGAATCCTTCTTCACCTGCATTAACTTCTAGGGGTTTTTGCCTAGTTATCAGCTCCAGAAGCACAACACCAAATCCATACACATCCCCTTTAAGTGAAGCCACCATAGTGCTTGAATACTCTGGAGCTACATAACCAAATTCACCTAAATCACCATTCATAAAACTAGTTTCATTAACATCCGAGGAAATCATAAGCCCTGCCAATCCAAAGTCCATTATCCTAGCATCAAAGTCCTCATCAACAAGAATCACATTGGAGCAGATGTTCTGCTGCAGAAATGGAGGCTGGCACCCATGGTGCAGCCAAGTGAGACCCCTCGCTACACCCAAACCAATCCTAAATCTAGTTGGCCAATCTACGGCAGCAACACTCCCATGTAGCAAGGAATAGAGAGTCCCATTGGACATATTCTTATAAACTAGCAACTTCTCCTCCTCCACAACACAAAATCCCAAAAGGGGTGCCAAATTTGGATGCCTAAGCTGGCCTAACCTATTCATCTCCCAACGAAATTGCTTCTCATCAAGCTTGCAAGTTGAAAGCCTCTTGATTGCAAGGGCCGATCCATCAGGAAGCACTGCCTTATAGGTCGTTCCCGTCCTAGTGGAAATTATGATGTTCTCTGCACTGAAATTGTTTGTTGCTGCCATCAAATCAGCCAACTTAACTTTCACAAGTGGCTTCTGAAACAATGAAACTTGAATCAACTTATGAGCCCTTAACCTCTCAGCCCAACTACTGTCATCACCCCTTCCAATATAACCCTTCTTCCTCCTCCGAATCCATTGCAAATGGTACCACCACCAAACCCCAAGTCCCAACAACATTGAAGCTGCAGCACCAAAAACCCCAGCTGCAATTATAATCGCCAAATTCCTCCTACTCAAACCCCCACACTTTCCAAGAGGAACCCCACAAAGACCACTATTCCCAGCAAAATTTGCCTTCTCTTGATTCGCAAAAGATGAAGGAATAGGACCTGTGAGATCATTATTTGCTACAGAAAACTTCTTCAGCCTATCTAAACCGGATAATTGGTATGGAATTGACCCTGAAAGCCTATTATTTGACAGTATCAAATTATTCAGATACGCACAATTTGACAATTCAGGTGGTATGGGACCTGACAGATCATTGCTAGACAGATCGAGGGTTACTAAATAAGGTAACCAAGAACATATCTGTGGAGGGATCATACCAGAAAGTTGGTTGGCTGACAGATCCAAAATCTGCAAACTCTGACAGTACTCTAAAGATTGAGGTAACTGTCCTGACAGTCTCATGTCACGAAGTTCCAGACTTAACAGGCGGTTTTCCCGTTCATTCCAACATGAAACTCCAACAAACTTGCATATAAAACCAACTGAATTGTTATTGAAAGTCCACCCGCTTAACTTCCCATCTGGGTCGTTTAGAGAATTCTTGACACCTTCCAGGCACTTCATATCATCTTCAGTCACAGCTGAAAAAACAAATCCTGCCAAAAACATACATGCTAAAACAAAGCTGAAGATCTTTAACCTGTTGGAAAAAGATCCCTTCATAGCTTACCACAACAATGAAATCAAAAAAACAAAACCCAGAGTTTTATTTGTGACCTAGATCACAAAAACAACACTGGAGTTCATGAGATAAAATTTACTTTTTCTTTTTGTTGGTGTGCTGCAATGACTTCTGAGGAAGAAAATTTGAGAGTAGAATGGGTGGATTGGCCTGAAGAGGAAGAACCTGTGAAGGCAGTGGATATGTCTATGTGAAATTACCAAACAAATTGCTTAAACAGTTTTCTTGATTTGATTATTTCCTCTAATACTACTAATATTTGTATTATTTTCTTTCGTTATTTTTCTTGCGAGTGCTTTTTGTTGAAAAAAAAGAAAATTTTTGGTCAACTTGAAGGTGAGCGTGAGTGATGATAACAGCTTCTTTGACTAGAAGATTGATTATTTTAAAAGAATTAATTAAGAATTTGTTGACCAAGAAACTATATTATTATGGTCCATTAAGGTGGGTGCTGCACCAAATAATAATCTTCCTCACCGGTTACTTTTAATTTAATTTAAAATAATCTATATAATATATTTTTTTCATTAAATCTAAGATAAATAAATTATTTAATTTTCAAATCAAAATAAAATATATCATATTTAATAATATAAAATAAATAATTATAAATTATATATTTAAAATAATTTCAATAAATAATCATCAATAAAACTTAAACTCATCTATTAAACAAAAGTTTCGATTATGATAACAAGAGTAATAGATATATAAATATATTTTTAAAAATTTATAAATAATTTCTGCTTTTTCACTTGTTGTTTGAGAATCTGCAATATTACTCCAACTTCTAGATATCTGTTTTAAGTAAACAAAGATTGATAATAAAAAATTAATATATTTTATACCATAAATAAAAATATATGCTAAGCTAAAAATAGAATATAAATATTTTTTAAAAATGCATATAAATTAAACTTTCAAATGCGTTTATTTTTATGTAATTTATAAATAAATAATTTTTATATATAATTTTTATAATTAATAAAAAATGATCATATTAATATTAATACATATTTTAAAATATACAAAAAATAATTTTTTTTGAATAAATCATTATTTTTTATTATGATTTATTTTAAAATTAATTCAATAAAAAAATTCTTCCTCAAAGCGAGGGTAACAACCTAGTATATATTTATTTCAAAAATCTACTTTTAATTAAATTTATATTTTCAATTAATTTTTATAATCATTTTTAAAATATAACATCAAGTATGAATTCAAATCTCAAATTTTATATTTTTTAATTTTAAAATATAATTTTTTTTGTGAAAAAAAAAATCATTTTTCAATTACAAATTCCATAGAGATTCTTATTAGTAGTAAATATTTTAATAGTTGAATATAAAAGTGAGTATTTCCTCCTTTTTGATGCCCTTTCTTTTTGTCTTAGTAAATATTTACAAGCAACCAAGTTGTTGGGATTTGGATCTGCCCAAAGTTTGTTTGTTTCCATTCATCAGATTCTACTTAGCTTTTTTATGCAATGAAAGTGGAAGGTATTGGTTTTTTTTTATTATGACCCGTGCACCATTCTCAAATAGTCCAAAGAAAAGAAAATTCCTGCCTTTTGCCCCACAAAAAGTGAAATACTTCAATATTTTGACTTTATGGAATCACATAATATCTAGCAATATGGGATTGGTTTAAAGTATTATTTATGATATTTTAATTTTATATCGAGATATTATAAGATTTTATTATAATATATATGTAAATATTTAAATTTAAATTTATGAGATATTTTTTATAAAATAAAATCGTAAAATTTTTGAATCAAAACGGATAATACTTCATAAATTAAATGTAAATCTTCGTATTGTTATAACTTAGCAAAAGTTCAAATGATTGAAATTAGTAAATTTAAGTTAAGTAGTTTGTTTCATTTTTAATCATCGACTATTCCAACACTTTTTCTAAAGCAAATCTTGGGTATGCCAACAAAATTTTGTGTGGCTATAATGCCAATTGGAGATACACCAAAGATTTGGAAGCCTTAAAGTCCAACAGGCAATAGGCTTTGATTTTAACTACCAAGATGTTAAATTCATATTTTTCCTGATTGAAAAGCATCCTTCCTATTTGAAATGTAAAGATAACATCAATTTATTAAGGATATGGGTATCTAATTTATAATATATTATTCATTTTAATTCAAAAATCTCATGATTTTATTTCATAAAAAATATTTTACATATTGAATTTAAATCTCAACATAAATATTATATTATATTCACATGTTTTTTTAATATAAGATTGAAGACGCTACATTTATGTACTATTTTGATTATCAACCTATGTATTATTCATATACATTTCTCATTTGAATTGAGATATAATCATTGTTAGAGTTAGCTAATAAATTTAATTCGAAATTGAAAATTTATGTTAATTTATCTATGTCTAATCTAATTTGATAAAAGAAATTAACAATCTAAATTTGTCCCATTCAAACCGAAACCGTTTGAATATAAAGTGATTTAATTTTAAAAATTAATTATTCAAAATTTTTTCAACCTTGAATGAGTCAATTCAAAATGATCTAATTTGACCTGAAATCGTCAAATTTTTTCTATCAATGAGACGTTTATTTAAAAAAAAAAAAAAAGATATACTATTTGTGTAAAATGTCTTTAGCATACTTTTTATTCGCCAAAAATTGATGATTTGAAAATATATATAAGGTTGGTGTGGTCAAACACCTTATAAATTGAATTAAAATTGTTTCACCCACCTACTTGGTTTTTTATATTTGATAACATCATCCACAAGGAAGCCACCAAATAATTAAGCAAAAACCTTGCCAAATCACAATATGTGCCAAAAAAAAAAAAATAAAACTAAAAACAAAACATTATATTTTGAGCTAGAATTTATTAATATTCTAATTAATTTTAATTAAGAATAACACACACACATATATATATATATATGAATTTTATATTTTTTATCATTAAATCTAGGGTTGGCAATAGATTAGATTGCCCCAAATCTGACCTAACTCTATATTCATGATATCCAAATTTGATGATTTTTTTATTTTTTTATATCTGAATCTTATCCGATTTGATATTATATAAAATCACACCCGATCCAATATAATTCAAAATTAATAAAATATTATTTTTAAATATAAAATATTATTTTTAATATAAATATAAAATTAAATAAATAATTTAAAAAATAATTTTATATATATATCAAGTTATATTGAAACGAATTTATCTAAAATTTGACCCTTACTTTATTCTACAATTATTCTACTCAAAACTTGATTTAAAAAAAAAAATTTGAAAGATCAAGTCCAGTCGAAATCCATCGAATATGAGTTAGATTATCATCTTTAATTGAATCAAAATTAAATTTATAATTAATTTAAATTAAAATAATATTTTTAATTTTATTCATTTTAATTCAAAAATAAAAAAATATAAAACTTACATTAGTATAAACGGGTACGTCATTTATATATTTATATATATAATCTTATTTATAGGGAATAACAGCAATATTCCATGGCAGCTATTGAAATGTCATACAAAACGGCTCCCCGACAGGCCATTGTTCAATGTTTTACGCAATATTAAATTTTGAGAGTGATCGAACATTATTATATTGTAAAAGAAGGGCCAATTGAAAAAGACATATCTTATTTATAAGGATAGACCAACAACTTCAAAGGCAGCTTTGAAAATTTCATTCAAAACTGCTCCCTGCAGGAGCAGGCCTTTGTTCAATGTTTTACCTTTCTTTTTTTTTTTTTACTAAAACAATATGATATTATTAATTCATTAAATATGTGTTACCAAAGATAGCAAACTTACCAAATCGATAATTACCACTATTACATTCATCAAAATATATTTAAGGGTGAGAAAAAAATCAGGAATGTAATAAAATTAATAAATTAACAGGTTATTGGAATTTGTGATAGTGATCGAACATTATTATAACAACAAATTTGGATATTTAATAGATAATATTTATTTAATTAGTAGAAAGTTTGGATAAAATATTTAAATTTAATCTGATGATTAACGAATTCAAATATTATTAAAATTAATAGAATTTGAGTAAAAATATTTTAAAAATTTTTCCTCCCTTCTCCTAAAATCTTAGTAAAATTTGGTTGAAATAAAATTTATAATAGTATTTTTTTTATTTTAATTTAGTAGAAAGCTTTTTGGACTTGGGCTGAGAAGAGTGGACTATGGAAAAATGGTTGGGGTTAATGCCCTTTTCCCATTAATTGGCCTACCAAAGAAAACAAGCCCAATTATTGGTATTAGTTAATTAAATAAAATAAACAAAGCAAGCCCAAAACTTTGATAAAGAAAAACATAAAGAAAAAAAATGCTGTCTCATTTGGGCCACACTTTTGAAAGTCTAATTTTGGAAATTTGATTTATACTATAAGAAATTATGAAATTTATTTATTAATTAAAGGACCACTTAAAAAATATAATTGAATTGAATTAAATTAAAATTTGTTTTCTTGATAATTCAATAGGTCATAATTTGAACATATGAGGTCAGATTACGAATTTCTCTGTGAAATAAAAAAAATGAACATCCAAGTTAATCAAATTTTGGAGAGTATATATGTACTAATTAGAAATTATTTAAACATTTTAAACAAGGAAAAAGTAGGAGGATGGTCCCCCAATGAATAATGGCAGGTAGAGACCCATTGATCATATAAATGAAATGAGATAGACATATCTAGAAAGAAAGAGCATAATCTGATTTATCTATGAAGGCTGTGCCTATGTACTTCTTAATATTTCTCCTAAATTCTAAAAGAAAAAAATTAAAATTCTTCTTCCTACTCTCTTACGTATAAAAATCTAAATGATACATTAATATTTGTAAACTATTCGAGTTCGATTCGAATAAAATTCGAATTTGACTCGATTATTATTGAATTAAACTCAAGGCCCAGTAATTCAACTTATCAATCGAATCAAATTTGAACATTCTTATATTCAATTTGAGTAATTAATGAACTTAATTAAGTTTTTATATTTTAATATATTTTAATTAATAAAATATCTCAAGCTCGAGCACAAATAATAAAATTTTTGTGAAATATAATAATCAAACTTATTTTTACATGTTAATCGAATCTAATCAAATGAATTCGAGTAATTCGATTTTTATCTCGAATCAAACTCGAACTAAAAAAATAAAATTCGATCAAATTTGAACCGAATTTCAAACATCAAATTTCGATTTAAGCTCAAACTCGAGCTAAAACTTAATATTATATCCCTTCAAACTCGATTGATTATACTTTTACTTACATATCTACAACATAAGTATTAAATAAAATGTTGATCAAATTCTATAATATATTTTATTTGTAATTTTTTTTATTCTCAAGATATGTTTTTTTTATAAAAGAAAAAATTAGTGAGACCATACCAAAAAATGAAAGATTAATGTAAGCTATGAATTACTTGATGAATAATAATGGGTATAAATTAAAAGGAATAAAAAGACAAAATATGGATAGGGAGGAATGTGAAAGGGGTGACAAATGCACAAATGAAACCTGATTTTATGTTGACAAGAGGATGATAGCCAAATCAAACCACACAAGTGGTTGGTGTAGTCGTAACTGACATGGGCCAAGGCTGCTCTTGTGGACTGATTGTGAGTGACGTTGTTTTTTGTTGTGGTCGGAACTGCCAATGTTCCCATCAATTTGATGACTGAAAAACCAACACATATGGTAAAAAGAAAACTAAGGTTATTAATGGCCATCACGTCCATGTATTCAGCTGTATGATTAGTTTTCACAATAATTGGTCTGCACCCAAAAGGAATGAATCTGATATGAAAATAGATCCATATCGGAGAAGTTGCATAAATGTAGAGAGAATCTACTTCTTTAATCAAAGCCATTTATAAGAGTTTGATGAAACATCAATGCAAGACACATTTTCTTTTTTTTATTTTTTGTTATGTTTTTCTTTGTTCATGGGGTCATCCTTCATCAATCTTAAAAAGGACTAGCTCAGCTAAACAAATAAAAATAAATCAACTTGGAAATTATAAACCTCCAACATTACATTGCTTTAGGATTCTTTTGGTAGCATGATAGAAGCATTCCCACCACTAAAGATTAAGTTATGATAATAGTATCAAAACAATTATCAGACGAAAATTAAATATTATATTTTAAAAATTATTTTTAGAATTTCAATATTTAATATGATTTTAATTTTACAATTCTATAATTTTATCCGTATTTTATATTCGTAAAATTTTTATATCAAAATAAATAATATCTCTTAAATTACATGATAATCTCCAATAAAGGAATGAAAAGTTAACTATTGAGACAGTATAACGTGCATGGAATAATTCAATAACATTTTTGGGTTTTTGAAATTGCTCATCTTAGGTGTACAAATACACGATATTTATACGTGCTCAGCACGACCAGCTAACAGCCAGCTCTAATAATCAAACAAAAGCATTTTTAGTTTTTGATAGAACATTGTGTGGTCCAAATATATCCTTTTTTTGGGTTTCTTGAGATTCAGGAAATTCAATTATATACCCGAAGATATCAAGTTGAAGTTTCTTCTCATCCATCCAAGCCTTGACTTTTCATTTTAGATTGTACTTTTCTTTCCATGTCCCTCGCTCATAAACTTCAATCTCTTGGGATTATCGTTTGAATTATATGTCTAAACTTCGAGTGTTTATCTCCCAAGCTCATCTATTTGCGATACCAGGCGATGAACACAACAATATTCAACAGGGAAAAACTACATTTTTTTAGTTTTATTATAGATATCGATAAAACCTGGACGCCTTACAAAGAAAAACCAGGAAGAGAGTAATTACTATCCTTCCCATTTTCTTGTAGCTTTTTTTTTTATTTCTGGTATGGACTTGATTTTTTTTTAGGAGTTATAATGGATGACAAGAAAGCAAAGTCAGGTTCTAGGAGATTATGG
Organism: Durio zibethinus; assembly: GCF_002303985.1. The sequence goes on along the minus strand of NW_019167960.1, from coordinate 2,175,135 downwards.
AAATGGTTCAAAAGGAAGCACAAGCACGAACAACCTGATCCTTATTACTACCTGGATGAACTTTCAGGTTTTTAAAAGTTTCTTTCTCCTTTTTCATCATTCGTTTTCTATTGGTTTTTGACTGTTTGATACTTTTCTTGCAGATGGAGATGATGATTTCATGGAAGATGTTTATGTTAGTTCGTTTGAGATGGATCCATGCACTTCAACATATGAGTTAAGGTGAGTTTTACAGGCTTAAACAGAAAAGGAAAGAAGGGTTGAAGATCGAATAACTAACCATTCCTCCATGTTTCAGAATTTTTGTGGGAACTTGGAATGTTGCTGGACGATCTCCTGTAGGAAGTTCAGTTGTTGATTTAGACAAGTGGCTAAAACCCCAGGATGCTGCTGACATCTACGTTCTCGGGTATCATGCTATAGTCTCTATATCATCCAAAGAAAAGAGTAAATCATTAAATTGACATTAGAAAATTTCAACCTGCAGGTTTCAAGAGATTGTACCATTGAAAACTCGAACCGTGATCGGAGCAGATGATCCCACAGAAGCAACAAATTGGAACCTGCTAATAGGAAAAACACTAAACGAACACTTTGGTTGCCCTTGGTTGACTCCCATGTTGAATCCCATCTCAAGTGACAACTACCATTATGTACAAGTTCCTGGTTCTGAAAGAATGGCAAGTTTTAGTGGAATAAGTGATAATACTCCAATGAGAGGGAGGTCGATAACTGGACACCATCATGATCATAAGCAACCATGCATTGGGAGCAGCAAATACAAGCTAATGGCAAGCAAGAAAATGGTTGGAGTTTTTATAAGTGTATGGATGAAGAAGGAATTGCTGAAGAAATACTGTGTTTCAAATGTGAAAATAAGTTCAGTAGCTTGTGGAATCATGGGTTATTTGGGAAACAAAGGTTCAGTTTCAGTTAGCATGTCAATTGAAGGTAGCAGCTTCTGCTTCATTGCTGCTCACTTGGCTTCTGGTGAGAAGAAAGGCGATGAAGGTCGAAGGAACCATCAAGTTTCGGAGATTTTTAAGCGAACTTGTTTTCCTCGATCACTCGAAGATGATGACAGTCCTCATCCTCTCACCATCTTAGGACATGAGTAAGTAATTCTTCAAACTGAACAAAAGTTTTAACCAAATAAAGGATGAATCCAACTTCATGAAATAAAATTTCATCATTTTTGTGTGGAGCAGTCAGATATTCTGGTTCGGAGATCTCAACTATAGGTTATACAAGTTGGAAGACAATTTAGCTAGGCATCTGATACAGAAACAAGACTGGAAAGCACTACAGGAATTTGATCAGCTTCGAAGGGAACAAGAAGATGGAGGAGTGTTCCAAGGTTGGAGAGAGGGGAACATTGAATTTGCACCAACATATAAGTATTCTTCATCAAATTGCAACCGCTACTCGGGTGGCCTTCCTGGCAGATCAGGAGAGAAACAAAGGACTCCTGCATGGTAACTTTCACAGAATCCATTTCTTATAGCTACAATAGGCAATTAGACGCATGGCCACTATATATAAGATCTGATTTTATGACAAACTTACTTGCATGATGCATGTGTGTCTGGTCACAGGTGTGATAGAATTCTGTGGTATGGGAAAGGAGTGAAACTTCTATCCTACTTTCGTAGTGAAATTAAGTTTTCTGATCACCGGCCGGTCTCTGCCCTATTCTCGACACAGATAGAAGTCACGAAGTCCACCAATCCAAGAATTGTAGACAAGGATACTATTGCTCCTAACACTATGCCTCCTGAACAGATTGTAAGTTCTCTCGTTCTAATTACCATAGCATAACTTTGGCATGTCTTTCCTACAAATTAATACTGGTAAATGTACAGTCCAGCAAGTTTTAAGTTTGTGAAGTCTGTATATGATCATGGCATGATAGACCGTATTTCCATTTCCATTACAGGGTACAAGCAGAAATGATGAAGAGGGCAAATCTACATTGCTATCTTTGATTGTAAAGGATACGGAAGCATCTTCGACACATGCAAAAACTGTAGATAAACCTTATGAGTGCCGATTCAGCTAATTTATTTCACTGCAGGCAGGCTTAGAGATATATAAAACCTCTTATTCAGTATGATAAGAGATTTGCAAAAGAGAACAATAAGGGTTTGAAAATTGTAATTCTTTCAAAATTTCTCAATAAGAAGCTGAAATAGATATATATGCATGAAATTTTGACATGTAAAAATCAGTTCAAACAATGGGCATATTCTTTCGCACATTGTGCATTAATGAATAAGAGATACTATGTCTTATCCCTTATCTTGACTTTGGGGCACCAATTATGGCCATAGTATACAATCAACTGCCATAAATGTATAGTCCTAAAAGTTCTCATGCAATTTATATTTAAAGACATCAAAACCATGGCAGCAATATTCGTATGTAAAAGACTTACAACAGATCAATTTGCCTCATTTGCCTGAAGAATTCCACCCAAGGCCTCCACATTAACTATATGACAACTGGGACATATAAACCCCTCTGCAACTTCTCACTGAGCGATGCACATATATTTTCCAGTTCAGAAGTCTGCTTGATTCAAGTCCAGGAGATATTTTACAAGTACTAGTGTTCATCACAAACGATGTTAGCTGGTGCAGCACATCCAAGGAAAAAAAAGAAGATGATAAAAGCCAGTAAAAGTATTCAAATCTATACTTCTTTGCCAGACCTGAGCTGTATTCAGATTATTCTATTTTCCAGCAATGAAAAGATCAAAAGATGAATATTCATTTTGACTCCTAAGGCCATCAGTATAAAAATTCAATAAATGATTTCAACTTCTTTTAGTTATTAGCTTCCAGAATTTTGTTCTTTCCCCTCATTTTCTTGATAATGAAATTCAGAATTAACCAGCGGAGAAAACAGCTAGTACAGATAGCTGGTATTTGAAGCAATCAACCTGATTTCCGTTTAGATGGGTTAGAAACATGTAGAAAAATGCTCTGAGATAATTAATTATGATTTATTAGCATAATATGAACAATAAATTTTCTCTTTCACATCATACTTCTTTTTAATCAAGACTTTATGTTTAATTGGTGAACTTCATATGTAGTTCCAAAAGCAAATTTGATTAGGATATCTTGTCATGTCCGCTAATGCTTTTGTTTGTTGCATCATTGCCTCCATCAGACACACCTTCCTCTCAATGTCAATAAACTCCAGCTGAACCTGCGTTGTTCTTAGACCACTTGATCAATCTAATCAGATTATTTTATTTTATAGTAAAACTTTTGCCAGATATCTTTCCAACAGACATAGAGGGCAGGAAGGAGGTTATAGAACTGAAGACTCATAATTTCAGCAACTAAGTGAAAAGTATCTAAACTTTTTGACAGTGCATCTTATTAGTAATATTTCTAGAGCACAGAAGACTATTTACCTGCTTTTGGATATTCTGTTCTGCAAGGCATTCTTCCTCCTCTTTAGCTATTTGAGAGACAATGTGAGCAAACTGATCCTCAATAGTTCTTAAAGCAATTTCAGTAACTTCCTTCTTTATAAATTTATAGCCTTCTTCTGAAACAAAAGTAAACATTCCTTCAGTTATTTATACCATGGAAAGAGAGGACAGTGAAAAAAAAAAGGAAGAGATAGAAGTTGGAGGAATTAGTTAAAATTTGAGACCGCTACTAGCCTTATAGTAATTCTGAAATGAAAACCTTGTAGTTTTATGTAAACATGATAAATGACCATCTACAACATAGCCACTCTAGTATTTATGAATTGCCATGATGACCAATCTTATGTAAAGAACTTATTGTTTGCATAGCAGTAAAGACTAAATTTTGGCTTAAGCTTACCTGCCTTAAGAAGCAGGAGTTACTTGTGATAAATTATTATAGAAAACAAGCTTTTGGGTAAGCACCTTGAGATGGGTCATGTACAACAAAGCCTAAAGTTACAGATTTGTGTAACTAACATAAAAGCTCATGATTATAAAGGGAAGATCAAAATGTCCAACTAGAAGACGCATAGTCATGAATTAATATGATTTATTTCAATTAAAAAAGTAATTAGAACAAATCCAATGCCCTTAATAAGCTCAGTATAGATGGGAAAAAATGAAAAAGGAAACACCTTTTAAGATAGTCCGAAAATTGAGAAGGGGAAAAAACAGGATGGAATTTAAATTTAAAGGCTACTACCCACTGCATTGCCAACAGTATTCTTGTCCTGAAAACCAGAAGCTCTTGTCTCTTGGAATTTCCTGAGTATCAAGTAACATCTCATAAATAAGTCATTTTTTAAGGTGCAAGCAACAAGGGTGCATCCAAATGCTAGAATCCTATACTCACAGAAAATCACAGATCATCGAATATTGGTGCAAAGAGTGAAAAATTTAATAATAACAATCCTCTGAGTCCCCCCACTAATAGTTATTGCTATTAGGTTCTCCCCACCCTTGTTTTATCCACTGATCTCTTTTCCATACCGCATGCAATAACAAAACAATTCCATGAATTTTTTGGCATTTACCTCAACCAAAAGAGTTAGCAAAAACTAAAATCACATAATGGTCAATAAGGTATGAAAGAAATCCAATCAAAACTATTGATTTAATAGGCGAAAACAAAAAATCTGATAATCCATTCATCAAGCAGTTAGATCACAGCTACCACATAACTATGAAGAGAAGAATATAATAAGCTTATGCAACGTTTGAAGAAGTTACAACAAACCTTATCCTAGCATTGAAATCAACCATTTGACAAATAAACTCATCTCTGCACAAAATTAACAAGACATGGAATCAGCAATTCTTCTTCTTTTTTTTTTTTTTAAGTATAAGAAAATTAAAAAAAAAAAAAAAGGTTGATGTCTTTACCTTGAAGTTGCTTCCTTATTCTTTAAATATTCCGTGCAAAATTTTCAAATAAATATTTAATTAAAAAACAAAAACTCATCTTTGATTCAGATATACGAATCACAAAAACGAGGTCGTTTTAGTACCTTAAGTTCCTCTACTTCAGATCCAACGGTGGATATTTCATCTTGAATCAGAGCATTTCTCGCCTGCAAACAATGATATAATTTTTTTTTTAAGTGTAAAAAGTTTTAAAACAAATTATTGAAGATTTTAAAAATAAATCGAAAAACAACGAACCTCTAGGGCTTGAATCGAAGCTTCGTATAAGGCTAATTCAACTTCGAAGCCCTTAAGCTCTTGCTCGGTTTTTCCTTTTAAACTTTTTGCTTCCTCAAGCTCTGATCGGAGTTCTTCGATTTGCTTCTTCAAGCCAACGACTCTTCTTTCTACACTTGACCACTCCAAACATCTCAAATAAAAATCTCCCTTTATTTTACAGAGAAAATGAAGAAAAACGAAAAAAAAAAAAAGGGAAAAAGAGATTTGATTCGACCGGAAACTTCAATTCTGTTCTCATTTCTTGCCTACCATTTTCTCGGGAAACAAACAGAAACACATAAGATATATGTAACTGTAAGGAAATGATTAACTCCTCGAGATTTCTCAGAAGCCAAGTCACGGACTAAAGAAAGGAGATTTTTTGGTGGACCAGTTCCCGCCATATTTGCTTTCGCTTCCTGTTTTTGGCTAAGGAAATTCGAATAAATGAAGAGATTTTTTAAGTGGAAAATCTTTTATATAAATAGAAAATAGTATGACAATTAATTCAAAATTAAGATTGTTGGCCTAATAGGGGCTTAGCCCAAATATTAAAGATAGGGTTGACAGCTTAGTCCAAAAGATTTTAATCTTATTAATTTTATAAGATCGATTTTTTTTTTTAAATCGAGTTTTGAATTAGATCAGATATTATTAAAAAAAAATCGAAATCGAGCTAAATTTGGTTTGTCTAAAATAAATTTGACTCAATATTATATTAAAAATTATTTTTTATTTTTTTTAATTTTTTTATTTATATATAATTATATATTTATATTTAAAAAATAATATTTTATATTTAAAAAAATAATATTTTATTAATTTAAGGTCAGATCAGGTATGATTTGTATAATATCGAATTTCAAATCGAATTCAAGTATTAAAAAATTAAAAAAAAATCAAAATAAATACGAATTTTATAATTATTAAATCAAGTCAGATTTAAGACGAATAAAAATCCTCTCCGACCCGATTCGTTACTAACCATAATTAAAGGTTAACAAATCCTAAGCTTAAGATTCGTGGTGGGTGATCGAATGTCTTTCCACGTGTAAACCTTTTTTAATGTATCATAAATTTAAAATGCAATCACACAATTTTTTTTTTATCACTTAATATTTATTGTAATTACAGATAAACAAATAAGGTAATAAGAGTCATATTATTGTAATCATAGATTTTTTTGTTTTAATTTTTACAATGAAACCAATGGATAATTTGATATAATAATATTAATTTATGATATTTAAAATAAATTAGGATATTTTAATTTATATTTATAGTCTAAAATGATTTTTTCATATATTTTAATTATAACTCAAAATCAATATGTTATAAAATTTATAAATTATTTTAAAAAGTACAAATAACGATTTTTGCTTATACAATTAATCACTATTTATGTGATTACGATTCACACCTTAATTGCAATAAATAACGTTGACGAAAAACAACCTTACCGTTAAACAACAATTGCCATATCACCTCACGAACGCTATTTAAATCCATTATTATAACCGTAGCTTGCACCTTGCATGGAGACTCTCATTTGTCATGATTGCAGCCCAGGCCTTCAACATTTTCTGCATGTAGACTCAAATGATCTTGCTCCAAAACATGTCCATGACAGTACTGCTATTAGATGAGGCAACCAGTGCACCATGACAGTCGGTCAGAGAAAATGGTGCAGTAGGCATATTACAGCATGTTATGGTGGGGAGGACTAGTGTGGTTGTGGCACATGAGTTGAGTACCATACAAGACTCGTCGAATTGCTGCTTCCAAGAAGTCCGCAACTATATATTTAATTTTAAATTTATTAAACACGAATCATGTCTTAAAAATTGATTATATGAATTAATTAAGTTAATTTGAATAAAGGCGGTAGAGAAAGGTACTAATCAATCTTTGTTGGCAAAGGGACCCGCAAGAGCTTACTTCTGATTAGTCAGCCACCAAAGGAACCCAATCATATAATCTATACTAATTAAATGATAGTTCTAGCTTTGTTAGAAAACTACGATCCCTCCTCCTTTTGGCCTTTTCCTACCGATTCATTCATTTTCAGCAGGGAATCTGAAATGGTAGATGCCATTTCATGTAGTATATGACTATCAGACTATGAGCTTTGGACTTCATTTAGGGTTTTTTTTTTTTACCTTTTATATTGAAATGTAAAGAGAATATATAATTAAGATTCAATTGACAGCTATAGATCATGCATGACATTATTCTTTCAAGAAGTATAACTAAAGTAGCTGGTTGATGAAAACATTTTTAATGACTAATTAACTATAATTTCTTATTAAATTAGTAGCATCTCATTCATTAGAAAAGATATGTAAACTTTTCATCTAATCTAATTCCAGTAATTCGTGTATTTATGTAGTATTTATTTTGTGTCAAACATACATGTAAAACACAAAAATTATAGTGTCACAATTTTTGTGAATACACGATTAAACATGAAAAAAAATTTTTGTTTATATCAAACTCATATATAATTTTTTATTAAAATTTTAAATCATATCATTTTTATTTTTTTATGTCATCATTTCGTATTTAAAATTAAAAGACCTAATCTACCCAAAGGTAAAAATACTACAAGTTTCCGATGAGTGTCTTAAGTTTTAAATTAATGATATTGGTTTTGTTTATAAATCTGTTATGAATTGTGACAGTCCTTTATCAATAAAAAACTATGGAAGTCAACCATCTTGCTTAGCTCTTCCCTCGTGGTTTTCTTTTTTAATTGAAAACATGTATCTTATTGCAAGATCATTCCAAAACCAAAGTGCATGATTTGTTCCTCTAGTTTTGTTTCTTTCCTGGTGCTCAAGGTGTCATTTCTCAGGCTGAGAATCTGGCGCTGCTTTTTAATATCTCTTATATAGCTAATTGAAGAAGGAAAAGGAAACACCATGGCAGCTAAGAAAATGACTGGTAAAGATGTTGGAAGCCCTATGAAACAGAAGAAGAAAAATGGATCTATACGCTCCATTTTCATGCATGCGGATGGTATAGATATGTGGTTGATGGCTGCAGGCTCCATTGGAGCTATTGCTGATGGCACTGTTTCACCCTTGATAATATATTTGATAGGTCGTATGTTTAACAATGTTGGTGGAGCTAATTCAGCTTCAGCTGCTGATATGCTCACCCACAATGTTCGCGTGGTACGTTATTACTTAACAAGCTTTAATCAAGTAATTTTCTTTTGTACTTCAACGTTTCCATAGAATATAATATAGGATCCTTTTGGTTTGTTTCTGTGGGTGACAGGTTGCGCTGTCTATGGTTTTGACAGCCTGTGGGGGATGGGTTGGGTCTCTTCTAGGTGAGTTTGACAGCTTCTTTTGCTAGTTAGCTGATTCCAAGTAAAGGGAACTAGCCATATATTAATTCCTTTTGTTTTCCTCTCTAATTCTGGAATTTTTCAGAAGGATATTGTTGGACAAGAACAGGTGAAAGACAAGCTACAAGAATGAGAAGTAGATATTTGAAAGGTGTTCTAAGGCAAGATGTAGGCTACTTTGATTTGAACATAACTAGCACAGCTGAAGTAGTCACAAGTGTTTCCAATGACAGTCTCATAATTCAAGAAGTTATCAGTGAGAAGGTTGTCAATGCTTCTAAAATATTTGTCTTATCATTGCTTGATTGTGATTATATATGCTTAAACCATTTTTAACCCTTTTTTCGGTATTGAACAAAAATCTGCTACTTTCAGAACAGAAGGATTGACTTGAGTTGTATCTTGATTCACTTGTTTATTATGCATCAGGTGCCAAACATAATGGCAAGAAGCGTTACATTTATTGGAATATACATAGCAGCCTTTTTGATACTATGGAGATTAGCTCTTGTGGTTTTTCCTTTTCTTCTGCTACCGGTGATTCCTACTTTAATATATGGCAAAATTTTACTGAGTCTTGCAAGGAAGATTAGAGTGGAGTGCAATAAGGCCAGTACAGTAGCAGTGCAGGCAATATCGTCTATAAGAACTGTTTATGCCTTTGTTGGAGAAAACAAAACCACCATTAAGTTCTCCTCAGCTCTACAAGGATCTGTGAAGTTGGCGTTAAAGCAAGGCTTGGCTAAAGGGTTGGCCATTGGAAGCAATGGTATTACTTTGGCTATTTGGGCTTTCATTACTTACTATGGCAGCAGAATGGTCATGTACCATGGAGCTCAGGGTGGAACTATTTTCATGGTGGGCACCTGCATTGCAGTTGGTGGACAGTAAGACTTTTGACCCTAAAGTTCTCTAAAAACTTTTAATCCCTAACCAAGATGCTGTTTTAGATAGTGGCAATAAATCATTTTTCCATTTGAATACAACTAGTTTTGTCTCTTTCTGCATAGTTTTTCATTAAGATTTTTAATGTTATTGAACAGACACCTTGATGCTAGTTTATCTAACCTGAAGCCCTTATTTGAAGCATGTTCAGCAGCAGAGCGAATAAATGAAGTGATAAAAAGAGTCCCAAAAATTGATTTAGATAATATGAAGGAGAAATTTTGGATAATGTTATAGGAGAAGTTGAATTCCAAGAAGTTGGATTTGCATACCCCTCAAGGCCTGAAAGCATAATTTTCAAGGATTTTTGTCTTAAAATTCCAGCAGAAAAGACTGTGGCCTTGGTGGGCAGTAGTGGATCGGGAAAATCTACAGTAATTTCCTTGTTGCAAAGGTTTTATGACCCACTTGGAGGAGACATACTTCTTGATGGGGTTTCTATTAGTAAATTGCAGCTCAAGTGGTTAAGATCACAGATGGGGTTGGTGAGTCAGGAGCCTACACTGTTTGCAACAACCATTAAAGAGAACATACTTTTTGGCAAGGAGGATGCTGGAATGGAAGAGGTTATTGAAGCTGCTAAAGCTTCCAATGCCCAATACTTTCATATCCCAGTTGCCTCAAGGATATGACACCCAGGTTTGTCTCCACTGCAATACACACACTTTTCATATTGGGATTTATATACTTGTTTTTCGTTGTTCATTAAGTATCTGTCATTGTCTTTGTATATTTTGATCAAAACTGAGGATCACATATATTCTAAAGATTTAGTTTTACGTATAAACAGGTTGGCGAGAGAGGGGTTCAAATTTCTGGTGGACAGAAACAAAGAATTGCCATAGCAAGAGCCATGATAAGAGCACCCAAAATCCTCCTCCTAGATGAGGCAACAAGTGCATTAGACTCCGAATCCGAACATATTGTACAAGAAGCTCTTGACAAGGCCTCCATTGGGCGTACAACTATGATCATTGCCCACCGCCTTTCTACCATTAGACATGCAGATTTAATTGCTGTTGTCCAGGATGGCCAGGTCATTGAAACCGGGTCACATGATGAATTAATGGTAAATGAGAAGGGATTTTATCCCATGCTAGTGCAACTTCAACAAACAGAACAAGAACAAGTCCAGGAAAAAGGTGATAAGGATTTATCTTTGAATGCCTCAGCTTATATAACAAACATAGACATCAACAATGCTAGCAGTCGAAGACTTTCTTTAGCTAGCAGGACAAGTTCAGCCAATTCTGTATTACCAAATCATGCTTCACTAGCTTGAGAAAAGAATGTTGAGGATCAAAAATTGTCTGCACCATCTTTTAGGAGATTGTTGGCCCTGAATTTACCTGAGTGGAAACAAGCAACCCTGGGATGCTTAGGTGCAATATTATTTGGTGCGGTGCAACCACTTTCAGCCTTCACAATGGGTTCAATGATATCAATATTTTTTCTCACAGATCATGGTGAAATTAAAGAAAAGACAAAGGTTTATGCTTTCATTTTCCTTGGGTTTTCTTTGCTATCACCGATAATTAATGTTATTCAGCATTATAATTTTGCTTACATGGGGGAGCACTTGACAAAGAGGATTAGAGAGAGGATGCTTTCAAGGATACTGACTTTTGAAGTTGGGTGGTTTGATCAAGATGAGAATTCCAGTGGTACGATTTGCGCTAGACTAGCAAAAGATGCCAGTGTGGTATGTTCTTTCCATTGTCCTACCTTTTCTCAACGTGCTTGGTTATAAACTTTGTCTAACTATATGATCTTGGATGTTTGCAGGTGAGATCTTTAGTCGGTGATCGAATGTTTCTTCTTGTGCAAACCATCTCAGGTGTAACTCTTGCTTGTGCCATGGGCCTATTCATTGCTTGGAGACTTGCCATTGTCATGATAGCAGTCCAACCCTTCATCATCCTCGGCTTGTACACTCGGAAGGTCTTACTCAAAAGCATGTCTAGGAAAGCCATCAAAGCACAAGAAGAGAGCAGCAAGCTTGCTGCTGAGGCAGTTTCAAACCATCGTACCATCACTGCCTTCTCATCTCAAGATCGAATTCTGAAAGTTCTGGAAAAGGCTCACGAAGGTCCAAGAAAGGAGAATGTAAGACAATCTTGGTTTGCATGTCTTGGACTTGGATCATCTCAATTGCTTACTGCATGCATTATGGCCTTTGAGTTTTGGTATGGTGGCAAACTCATCTCTCAAGGATATATCAGTTCGAAAGCCCTCATCGAAACATTCCTCATTTTGTTTAGTACCGGTGTTGTCATAGCTGAAGCTGCAAGCATGACATCAGACTTGGCCAGGAGTGCTGAGGTTGTTGGATCCTTGTTTGCTATATTAGACCGCTACACAAGAATTGAGCCTGATGACTCTAATGGTTACCTTGCTGAAGAAATTACAGGACATGTAGAAATTTGTGACATTGATTTTGCATATCCAGCTAGGCCTAATGTGATCATCCTCAAGGACTTCTCAATCACCATTGAAGCCGGAAAATCAACAGCATTGGTGGGACAAAGTGGATCTGGAAAATCAACAATCATTAGTTTAATTGAGAGGTTTTATGACCCTCTCAAAGGATTAGTGAAGATTGATGGTCGAGATATAAGGTCGTACAACCTAAGGTCACTGAGGAAACACATAGCACTTGTTAGCCAAGAGCCAACACTATTTGCTGGCACAATAAGGGAAAACATTTTATATGGAGCATCTGATAAAACCGATGAATCTGAAATCATTGAGCAGCCAAAGCAGCCAATGCACATGATTTCATTGCAGGCCTGGCAGATGGTTATGATACATGGTGTGGAGACAGAGGAATGCAGCTATCTGGGGGTCAGAAGCAACGGATCGCCATAGCCCGAGCCATATTGAAAAATCCAACAATGTTACTGTTAGATGAAGCAACCAGTGCACTTGACATTAAATCAGAGAAAGTGGTACAAGAGGCATTGGAGCGAGTGATGGTGGGGAGGACTAGTGTGGTTGTGGCACATAGGCTAAGTACCATCCAAAACTGTGATCTTATTGCTGTGTTAGACAAAGGGAAGGTGGTGGAGAAAGGTAACCATTCATCTTTGTTGGCCAAGGGGCCAACCGGAGCTTACTACTCTTTGGTTAATCTTCAAAGAAGAACACATAATTCTACTCCATCATTCAAATAAGTTTTGTGTATATTAGATGAAAAATCCAGTCAAAGAACTTTTAATACCATGAAAATCAGCACTAGCAATAGACCTAATATTTAGTTAATTTTTGTGCTAAATTATCAACCAAAGTACCTATTATTCTTTTATCTAGGGGATGATTTCTGTGGAGATCCATATTTAATTTACGAAGTATTATTTATTTTTATTTAAAAATCTCATAGTTTTATCCATAAAAAAATATCTTATAAATATAAATTTAAATATCTCTCTATATATATGTATACTACATTATCGGAGAACTAAGAGTAAGAAAAAAAATTAAAAAAATCAAAAATCGATTTAAAATTATAATGTTCGGTTTGGATCAATTTTTTTTTTTTCAATTCGGATATTAAATGTATATATTATATTCGATCATATTTCAAATCAAAAAAATTAAAAATTAAAAAAAGCTTAATCAAATGAAATTATATATTTTTATTAACTTATATAATTTTTAAAATTTTTAGAAAATAAAAATTATTATTTTATACTTAAATTTATTTAAATATTTTAAAAATCATATTAAAATAAAATAAAAACAAAAAAATTAAATTTAAAAAATCGTTGAATCAAATCGAACCTATAAAACTTAATTTGATTTGAATTATATAAAAATTTAATTTAGATTTAAATCAAATTTATAAATTTATAAATTTTATGCATTGTTCAAAATAATCAAATCAAATCAACTTTTCTAATACAGAAACCACATTGCCCAGGAAATTCGAGCTCGTCCAGCAAAGATTATGTTCTTTAATTGGATTAGAAATTTGTTCGGTCTTGTTGTAAGAGGTTGATACGGGCCTGCAAATGAGAGTTGTAAGTTGGGTCGTTTCATTTTCAAGGCCATAGAGATTTCTGGGTTGCGACCCAGTGAGGGCCTTCAAGGTCCAGAAGTTTAAAGACAGACGCAAAAGTAGATAAAGAACTGAGCAATGAATGAAGTAGCAGCCTCGCCGGCGAAACTGGAGCAGGCGCTGCGCCGCCTACAACGGCGATGACAGCAACAAAAGAAAATCATTGTAAAAGAAGGCAAAATTAGAAACTAAAAATTAAAAAAAAAAACACAAAAAATTTATTTGAATTTTTTTTAATTTCTAAATTCAGATTTAAAATTTCATATTTTTTTAAAAAGGAAAAAAATTAAACCACCACCATGAAAGTGGAATTGACAAAAAGTAGCATTGTTATTAATTATATTTCTAATTTTTTATTTTAAATATTTTTATCATTAACAAAATTCATCCAATTTATAAGCAAGAATTCTAATTTAATTAAAAGATCTTCATTAAATAAATTTATTTGATAATAAATAATATTGAAAGAAATAAATAAATGTTATACATGAGACAAATTTTACATATTAATACAAATTTCAATTAATATATAATAAATTATTTTAATTAATTATACAATATAGAACTATATTCAATAAATAATTATTATTTAAAAATAGATAAAATAATAACTATTCCCTATGCATGCGACAACAAATATTAGTAAGTTTAAAAGATTAATTATAGATTTAAATCCCCTAATAAGGTCTATATTACTATTAGGCAGACAACTTTACAAAATTAGTCTTCAAATATACGTATATATTTCAAAAAAAAATTCATTAAAGTATGTAAACTTAAAATAATATAATTATAATGTGCACTTATATTAATATTATTTTTTAGTATAAATTTTTAATTTTTTTAATTGAGATTATTTAAATTTAAATCTTAATCATTGAAATTAAGAGTCAAATATATTACAACAAATTAATAAATCAAATTTCAAGTTTCTAACAACCAAGTTATTATTTTTCTTTTTCTTCTTGCATGTGGTCTAACAAGTAATATAATAATGTAATACCAATTATATTAATCTATAAAATTTGTGCAACAGCCCTTTTATTCACCAGAAAAACACCCCAATGTCAACCTTATTGCTTTAGTCACATGCTTAATACTATTTGTCAAGCAATATTAAGGTTTTATATACAACTCATGTTCACATGGCAAGATTTTTAGTACATAATTTGGGTTCTTCTCGGGCTTCTAATGTTGTTTTTGTTATGAGAAAAAAAATGGATCAAGAGAAAGGATCTACAGCTATGGAAAAGAAGAAGAAGAATAAGAGTTTAAGGTCCATTTTCATGCATGCAGATGGTGTAGATTACTGTTTAATGGGTGTTGGGATGATGGGAGCCATTGGTGATGGATTTTTTACACCTGCTGGGATTTATATGATTGGTAGCATGTTCAACAATGTTGGTGGTGCTTCAGCAGCGCAGATGATGCTTATCCACAACGTTAACCAGGTAAATCCTGGATATACTTTTTATATATACGCAAATGCCAGGCATTTGAGTTAAGTTTTGCTCCTAATAACCTGATTGATTTTGTGGTGATAGGTTGCATTGTCTCTGGTGTATTTAGCCTGTGGGGTATGGATTGCATCATTCCTAGGTGGGTTTAATGTGAACATGGTTTTCTTTTCCTTTTTTTTTTTTTTGGTTTTTTTTATTCTCAGCCAAGAGGCCAAGAATTATAGTAGCAGTAAAGAATGCTGCTAATGTTTTTGTTTTCACCTAATTTGGAGTTTTCAGAGGGATATTGTTGGACAAGAACAGCTGAAAGACAAGCCACAAGAATGAGAGCCAGATATTTGAAAGCAGTGCTAAGACAAGACATAAGCTACTTTGATTTTAATGTAACCAGCACAGCTGAAGTCATCACAAGTGTTTCTAATGATACTCTTATAATTCAAGAAGTTATCAGTGAAAAGGTTGTTCATACTGAAAATGAAGATTCCATCTTACTATATTATCAGCAATTATTATGACTATGACGAAATTTTTTCTTTTTTTTTTGTTGTTGTTAATTGTACGAAAATTCGCATCCAACTTGGGAAATATTATCTACTTTGATCTGAAAAGTCTCTCTGTTTTATCTCCAAAAATGCCTCACAAGTATAGCAGATTGTCACAATATCTTGTTTGGGAGTTATAAATTGCTGCTTAAAATATTGCTTTCCGAAAAACTAATGCTTTGATGCAAGTTATTTGTTAATTGATTGGCAATTTTGGTGTTGTATCAGGTCCCACACTTTCTGTCAAAAGCCTTTGCTTTCCTTGGAAGTTACACAGTAGCTTTCCTGATGCTATGGAGATTAACTATTGTGGTGTTTCCTTTTGTTTTGCTTCTGGTGATTCCTGGTTTGATATATGGGAGGATTTTAATGAATATAGCTGGGAAGATGAGGTTAGAGTACAACAAGGCCAACACAATAGCAGAACAAACAATATCTTCCATCAGAACTGTTTATTCCTTTGTTGGAGAAAACAAAGCCATTACTGAGTTCTCTGCAGCTCTAGAAGGATCTCTGAAGTTGGGGTTGAAGCAAGGGTTGGCTAAAGGATTGGCCATTGGCAGCAATGGTGTTACTTTTGCAATATGGGCATTTGTTACTTACTATGGTAGCAGAATGGTCATGTACCATGGAGCTCAAGGTGGAAGTGTTTACATTGTTGCTGCCTGCATCGCAATTGGTGGACTGTAAGTATTACTAGTTACAACCTTTTGCTTTCAGAAATGTTGGATTGTAGTTATTTCTAAATTTTCGTTTGAACTGAAAGTATTTGTGTCCAAATAAAGCATTATTTGAAAACTTTCCTCCTTGAACAGGTCCATCGGTTCTAGTTTATCCAACCTAAAGCCCATATCTGAAGCATGTGCAGCTGGAGAACGTATTACTGAAGTGATTAAGAGAGTTCCCAAGATTGATTCAGACAACATGGAAGGTGAATTATTGGACAACGTTTTAGGGGAAGTTGAATTTAAACACGTTCAATTCGCGTATCCAGCAAGGCCTGAAAACTTAATTTTCAAGGATTTTTGCCTCAAAATTCCAGCAGGAAAAACTGTGGCCTTAGTGGGAAGTAGTGGCTCAGGAAAATCCACCCTGATATCACTGTTGCAAAGGTTTTATGATCCACTTGGGGGAGAAATTATTCTTGATGGGGTTTCCATTAATAAATTGCAGATCAAGTGGCTAAGATCACAAATGGGGCTGGTGAGTCAAGAGCCTACACTTTTTGCAACTACAATCAAGGAGAACATACTTTTTGGCAACGAGGAAGCTGAAATGGAAGAGATTATTGAAGCTGCCAAAGCTTCCAATGCCCATAATTTCATATCCCAAATGCCACAGAAATATGATACTCAGGTTAGCTCCACTTCTTCTCATAGCAGGCATTCACATAGAAAGCTTTACATATCATTTAAATGAACCAAATATGAATGAATTTTGTCATGTCCGTGATCTATTCATTTAATTAATGAATCCTAAAATATGGTTTGTGATTGTTATCAAGTTTAATAAATGAACAAAAATTGAGCCTGTTTACGAGTTGATCATCGACCGTGCCGTTAGTTTATATCCTAGGTTTGTCTAATATGCTGATACATGACTGCTATCAGATTTCAATTGACACAGCTAAGGCTTTTTCTTCATTTTATTCACTAAACTTTACTTGCCATTGCCTTGTCTATTTTGATTATGAGTAAGGATCACATAGAACACAACAGTAAAGCTTGATGTTTTCTTTTAATTTAAACAGGTAGGTGAGAGAGGCCTTCAAATGTCAGGAGGACAGAAGCAACGAATTGCCATAGCTAGAGCAATAATCAAAGCACCCCGGATCCTCCTCTTGGATGAGGCAACAAGTGCATTAGACTCTGAATCTGAACGAGTTGTTCAAGAAGCACTAGACAATGCTGCCATTGGTCGTACTACTATTATCATTGCTCACCGCCTTTCTACCATTCAACATGCAGATTTAATTGCAGTTGTTCAAGGTGGCCAAGTCCTGGAGATTGGATCACACAATGAACTAATGGAAAATAAAAATGGCTTCTATACCACACTTGTCAATCTTCAACAAACAGAAAAAGAAAAATCCCCAGAAGAAACAGATAGAGATTTATCCACATATGCCTCATCATATATAACAAACGCAGACGCCAACAATACTAGCTGTCGTAGACTTTCATTACTTAGTCGTTCAAGTTCTGTGAATTCAGTAGCACCAAGTCATGCATCACAAGACGGAGATATCAAAGTTGAGGATCATAAAACTTCTGCATCTTTTGGAAGATTGTTGGCTTTGAATTTACCAGAATGGAAACAAGCAAGCTTGGGATGCTTAGGAGCAATTTTGTGTGGTGCAATTCAACCGCTTTATTCTCTCACAGTGGGGTCAATGATATCACTATTCTTTCTTACAGATCACGATGAGATTAAAGAGAAGACAAGGATTTATGCATTATGTTTTTTTGGATTGTCAGTGTTTTCATTGATAACCAATATCATTCAGCATTATAATTTTGCTTACATGGGTGAACAACTGATGAGGAGGATTAGAGAGAAAATGCTTTCACAGATACTGACATTTGAAGTTGGGTGGTTTGATCTAGATGGGAATTCCAGTGGTATCATTTGCTCTAGACTAGACAAAGATGCCAGTGTGGTAAGCACTGTTTTCCACATTGTTCATGTTTCTTAATCGTGTATAACTTTTTTGTTCATTATATGCTTGATTTACCTGCTATAGCTGTGCTCTCGAATGTTGTCAGGTGAGATCTTTAGTGGGTGATAGAATTTCCCTCCTTCTGCAAACCAGCTCAGTAGTGACCATAGCTTGCACCATGGGCTTAATCATTTCATGGAGGCTCGCCCTTGCCATGATAGCTGTCCAACCTCTTATCATCTTTTGTTTCTACATTCAAAAGGTTCTACTCAAATACATGTCCAAGAAAGCCATCGAAGCCCAAGAAGAAAGCAGCAAGCTTGCTTCTGATGCAGTGTCCAACCACCGTACAATCACTGCTTTCTCGTCTCAGGACAGGATTCTGAAAATGCTTGAAAAGGGCCAAGAAGGTCCAAGACGAGAGAACATTCGACAAGCATGGTTGGCAGGTGTTGGTCTCGGCACCTCTCAATGCCTTACAGCATGTGTTTTGGCCTTTGATTTTTGGTATGGTGGCAAACTCATCTCTCAAGGTCATATTACTCCAAAAGCCCTCGTTGAAACGTTCTTCATCTTAGTTAGCTCAGGCATTGTCATAGCTGATGCTGCAAGCATGACATCGGACTTGGCCAGGGGCTCTAATGTTATTGGATCCTTGTTTGCTATATTAGACAGATATTCAAGCATTGAACCCGAAGATTCCAATGGTTACTTTGCAGAAAAAATTGCAGGAAATATAGAAATTTGTAGCATTGATTTTGCATATCCAGCTAGGCCTAATCTGATCATCCTCAAAGACTTCTCGATCACCATTGAAGCTGGGAAATCAACAGCATTTGTGGGACAAAGTGGATCTGGAAAATCAACTATCATTAGTTTAATTGAGAGATTTTATGATCCTCTCAAAGGATTAGTGAAGATTGATGGTCGAGATATAAGGTCATACAACCTAAGGTCGTTGAGGAAACACATAGCACTTGTTAGCCAAGAGCCGACGCTATTTGCTGGCACAATAAGGGAAAACATTTTATATGGATCATCTGATAAAACCGATGAATCTGAAATCATTGAAGCAGCTAAAGCAGCCAATGCACATGATTTCATTGCAGGCCTGGCAGATGGTTATGATACATGGTGTGGAGACAGAGGAGTGCAGCTATCTGGGGGTCAGAAGCAACGGATCGCCATAGCCCGAGCCATACTGAAAAATCCATCAATGCTATTGCTAGATGAAGCTACCAGTGCACTTGACAGTCAATCTGAGAAAGTGGTACAAGAGGCATTAGAGCGTGTGATGGTGGGGAGGACTAGTGTGGTTGTGGCACACAGGCTAAGCACCATTCAAAACTGTGATCTCATTGCAGTGTTAGATAAAGGGAAAGTAGTGGAGAAAGGAACCCATTCATCTCTGTTGGCCAAAGGGACAACAGGAGCTTACTACTCTTTGGTCAGTCACCAAAGAACACCACACAGCAGTTCTAATTCTAATAAAGCCAACTAAATCTTCCACTGTTTTATGAATAATATTGATATTTACACAATTGTAACTTAATTCTCATATTGTTTCCTTATTTTTACCACAAAAATATACTAAAAATCGTTGTTTGCATGTGAAATTCATTGATCATACAATTCCAGAACCAAAACCAACATCTAAAAGGGTGATTCTGATTTATTTTAACTCTTTTTTTTGGTACAAAATGATAATAATACGATGATAGAAAAAGAGATTATAATTAGCCGAATTAAAATTTTAAATTTATTGAATGACACCGTTCTTAAAAATATTAACTCGGGCCATAGCTTTGGGTTCAGTTTAACTTTAACTATGGGATATCTTTAACCTGAGGCTGGATATTGCAAAATAGTTTGAGCTTATCCAAACCTAGGAATGGGAAAGATGGCAAGTGGATGAGCTTGTCCTGTTCATGCCATCTAATTCACAAAAGGGAGAATTGAAGATTCTTCAACCAAATTTCCTTTCTAGTAATGCTCCAATGATTTAAGAGAAAACCCGTTGTTTGAAAACTATAAAAGAATATAACAAGAAAATGGAAAAAAAAAAAAAAAAACACTTAACACAGTCTCCAAATCATCTAGATTAGTAGTAGTTAAGAGGTAACTTTACTGCTTTAATAGGGAAGGTTTAGGATTCAATTTATGTCATGATAAAACAACTATTATCCATTGTTAGAAATTTATTATCAAGTCCAAAAGAAATTTTTTTATTATCATGAATTAAATTTAAATATTATGTAGTGATATGATACGAAAATAATAAAAAAATATAAAAATAACATGATTTAAAATTTTAATAAAAATCATACATAAATTTATCAGTAATTTTAATTTATTGATATAAATTATGATACGATAATTTTATATTTTATAGATTTGAAGAATTTATGTATTTTTATTACTAAAATTTTAAATCGTATTATTTTTATATTTTATATTCGTATCGTGTTCATATCATATCACTGTATCATATTTTAAATTATCAATCTAATATTTTATAGAATACATATACTATACAAATACATAAATTAATAAATCTACCATGAATGGAGGAAGACTTTTGAAAATTTTTCTTCATGATTTCTGCACTACCCAAAAAAAAAAAAAAAAAGAAAACCCAATATTAGTAACTACATATATATATATATATTTTTTTTTTCTAAGTTGTTAATTATTGACTAAGTTGAGCCACCAAATTCTAACCCAGACTCCCACAAATTACAAAGGATCAGATCATCAGTTTACCTAACAATTAAAAAAAATGATGATTAAGTTGATAATCTCTAAATCTAATCCTAATTAACCTCACAGAGTAGGCAATATCATTGTCTTGTAGTCAATTCCAATGTCCTGTCCAAGAAAACAATAGGCTCATATCAATTCTTTTGTGAATTGGTTTCATCCAACGTGTAAAAATCTAATTTGATTTTAAAAACTAAAAAAATAATTAATTGATTGTAAAATTTTATTTTACTTCCCAAATTTTAACTTTCAAATATTAAAGGTTCATTAAATAATATGATGAAAAAGATTTTTTATTACGTCATAATTATATTTTAAAATTAAAATTTTAAAAATTTAATCATAAAATGATTAACAAAAAAAAAAAAAAACTATGCTTGGCCTTTTAGGTTGGTTCCAATGGCCCATAAAAAATAGTGGTCTTGGCCCTTTTAGCATTGACCCAAATGAGATAAACAGACACATAACAAAATTTCAATCATTTGTTTTGTAGCACCAAATATTGTACATAAAGATGACAACGGATTAGAAGCAAGATTTTATTTGCTCCGAATTTAATTTAATTTTATAAATTTAATATTAAAATTTGATTTGATTTGATATTAAAATATTATTTTTAATAATTAATTTTATTTGTATATGTTTAAATTTGTAATCAATTTGATTTTATTTAAAATTAATAAAATATTATTTTTAAATATAAAAATAAAATTAAATAAATAATAAAAATTAATATATATCGAGTCGAGTTGAAATAAGTTTACATTAAACCTAACCTTTACCTAATCTCAACTTTTTTTTAAAAAAAAAATATCTGATTTAATCTGAATCTTAATTTTGAAAAAAAAATTCTTATAAAATCATATCAAATCTAAACCTAATGAATACGGATTGAATTGTCAACTTGACAGATTGAATTATCAACTCTAATTGTACAAAATTAATTAAATACATATTTATAAAAGAAAGATGTGAACAACTTACATCCAATTAATTTTTCCCAAAACCTTTTATTACATTAAAATAGCAATTAATAATTATCTTCAATAATTATGGATCTACTAAAACTCAAATAGTATATTACATTGTATATGGTTATAATAAATTTGCATAAATTGAAAAAAATGATATTTTAAAATCCTTATATTTCATTAACATAAGTTGTTAAAACATAAAATAAAAAAAAATGATTATAAAACATGAAAAAAAACACAAAATCTTTTTGAATATACTATGAGAGACATTTTTATCATATTGTGAGTATCATATTATTAATTGGACTCTTAAAAATTCAATTATATATAAAAAAATAAAAATTCTTATATTCAAATGGAATTTTAATCATATGCAAATCAACCTTCACAAAACCCTAATTCACTAAAATCAATATCTTATTTTTATTAATAAACATGTATCATCATCTTAATCTTATTTGAGTTAAAAATTTTATTATTAGTGTATCAAATAATTTTTTATTTAAATTTAGATTTGATTATTTATATATTTGTATTGTATAAAATATTAAAATTCGTATATTTGTATCATATTTTAAATAAAAATTATGTATTATAATTCTCGACACAAATATATGAAATGTATGTTTTGATTTTATTAAACTTATATATAATGATTATTAAAATTTTAAATGATATTATTTTTATTTTTTTATTTATATAATTTTCATGTAATATTTTAAATTACCGAGCTTATTTAAATAAATTGTAAAAAAAAAAAAATCACCTTGGGCCTGTGGTTGATTTTGGAACAGAAAAGGAAGCCCACTAAATAAGAAACCACAAAAACAAAGTATAAAACACAGCTCAAAACTCAAAAGTGTGTTTCCAAATTTACAAGACAAATTCACAAAATCTCGTTGCAAAGAGAAACCCCAAACATTAAGCCATCTCTCTTTTTTCTAAAACATTTTATATTTTTTCTTGTTCAGATTTTGACTCTCCCCATCTCCCAAAATTTTCTCTTATACATCTTCTCTCGTTTGTATATATATTCTGCCTCTTCAATTCTTTCTCTCTTACACAACCGAACCCAAGAAAGAAAAAATAGCAAGACAAAACATAGGATCAGAGAAAAAGCAACTGGTTTGGTTTCTCTGTCTTTCCCTTCTGTGAGATCTGTTACAGAGGAAAGTAAGTTTCTTTAACCCTATTCTTAAAATGGGTTTCTTTTTATTTCTTCAAAGGTTACTCATGTTAAAAAAAATTCACTTTTTTGTCTTTTGGTTTACAGGGATGAAGCGAATAAGAGATGATGTATATTCTGGTTCTCAATTTAAACGTCCATTTGGTTCTTCAAGGGCTGAATCGTAAGTTGTTTTTATTCTTTCCTTTTTTTATAATCTGTTTACAGCTACTTGCTTTTTTTTGAGGGTTTGTATGGTTGGTTTTGTTTGTATGTGACAGTTTGGCTCTTTTGGTAACCTGGGTTGGTTTTGTTTTGATTGCTGGTCGGTTATTGTTGTCAGCTTTAATGATTTTGTTTGGTAAGGTTTGACAGGGAATTTTGTTAAATTTGCATGTGGGTTTGTTTTGTTTACCACTTGAATTGAGTGATTTGTTTATGTTCTTGACTTGTCATGTTTGGCTTGAATCATGTTGGTTTTTATGATTCTGGGATCATTACTTTAAGTAGGATTTACCTCTTGGTTGTGTAATATGTAGTAAATTTACATCTAATTGAATTGAATTTTAGGTTCTTTTTATGAGTAATCATCTGCTGAAAGTAAAATAGGTTTAGCACAAATTTTTAGAGTGTTTGATTGGTGTTGATCAAATGGTTGTGGTTCTCATTTTTTTATTGTTTCTACCTATGAAGCTATGGGCAAAACCAAATGCCGGGTGGAGTTGGGGATGGAGGTGGAGGTGGAGGTGGAGGTGGAGGAATGGGAGGGGGAGGTATGTCACAGAAACTGACTACAAATGATGCCTTAACGTATCTAAAGGAAGTCAAGGAGATGTTTCAGGATCAAAAAGAGAAGTATGACATGTTCCTTGAAGTCATGAAGGATTTCAAGGCTCAAAGGTATCCTCCTTTGAAACGCCAAGTTTTTTCAATGGACAGTGGATTGTTGCTTTATGCTACTAAATGTTCAATTCGTCTTTTATATTCTGCAGGACTGACACAGTTGGTGTCATTGCCCGAGTGAAAGAATTATTCAAAGGGCATAACAACTTGATTTATGGATTTAATACCTTCCTGCCAAAGGGATATGAAATAACTCTTGATGAGGATGAGGCTCCTCCAAAAAAGACTGTTGAGTTTGAAGAAGCAATCAGT
Organism: Durio zibethinus; assembly: GCF_002303985.1. Next base: position 2,150,893 of record NW_019167960.1, on the reverse strand, counting down.
TTTGTAAACAAAATAAAGGTGAAATCATTGTGCCATAATCCTTTTTGTTACCTATGTATTTTTTTTTAGCCATCTAAAATCCATTTTACTATGCAGAAACGTTTCCAAAATGATGAGCATGTTTATAAATCATTCCTGGATATCTTGAATATGTACCGCAAGGAGCACAAGGACATAAATGAGGTCTATAGTGAGGTAATATGTCATATTTTGGTTGTTACCTGTGTTCATTAGCTCTTTGGTGCTTACTGAATCTTAACCTCTTGAGTTTTATTCCAAAAAAATTCTTTTTTTATTGTTTCATTGCTTTCAGGTTGCTTCTCTTTTTGAGCACCATCCAGATCTGCTTGAGGAGTTCACAAGATTTTTACCAGATTCTTCTGCAACACCTTTGACACAAGTTCCATGTGGTCGGAATTCATCTCTGCATTATAATGAGCGAAGCTCTGCTGCACCCACCATGAGGCATATACAAACGGACAAGGTAACTGTTCTCTCTCTGTCTCCTTTTTTAATATTTATGTTCTTGTTACTTGGAATTAACAACTATCTTTTTTTTTTCAGCAACGCCGGAGGGATAGGATTATTACTTCCCATGCTGATCGGGATCTCAGTGTTGATCGTCCTGAACTGGAAGACGACAAAGCTATGATGAAAATGCAAAAGGAGCAGAGAAAGTGTGTGGAAAAGGACAATAGGGATAGGAGAACTCGTGATCAGGATGATTCTGAGCATGACAACAATAGGGATTTTAACTTGCAGCGTTTTCCTGACAAAAAGAGATCCGGAAGGAAGATTGAAGGATTTGCTTCTTATGATGACAGGGACACTTTTAAAAGTGAGTCTGTCAACCATTGACAGCTTTTATTTGTTTATAATATGCGATGTATCACTTTTTTTAACAATCATTGTTATATAGTTTTCTTTATGGTGTTTAGGGTGACAATACTAGGTTAGCTAGTCCATCATGAGTTTGCATGTTGATGTTTTTAGCAAACTCAGCACTTAATATTTTTTTATGTGCTCTTCTTATTATCATAATATAGGGAAATGCCGTTTATTTTTTAATCTGAGGAAAATATTTTTTGTAGTTGTTTGAATTTGTTTTCCCAAATTATTGTAAATGAGCCTTTTCAGCCTGTCTTTTGAAGTTTTCAAATATTTTGCCTTGCTTGTGTATGAGATTGGGGTTAATGCTCATTTTCTTGTCGTTTATATATCAACCTTTTAAGATTTAGGTTTTTCTATTCAAATTTCAGGCATGTGCAACCAAGGGTTCTTATTCTGTGAGAAGGTTAAGGAGAGGCTATGCAACTCAGATGACTACCAGGCATTCTTAAAGTGTCTTAATATTTATAGCAATGGAATAATCAAAAGAAATGATTTGCAAAATTTGGTATGTTTTACACCATCTCTATTTGTTATCTTTGACTTTTCAAATCATTCAATCTACTTATCTTTGTAGAATTATCAAGAAGCACATGTTTCACCTTTTACCTTTTCTGGTACTTTAATTATATGTTACATTGCTTTCTGCCTATTTCAGGTGACTGATTTACTTGGCAAGTATCCAGATCTTATGAATGAGTTCAATCAGTTCTTGGAGCGTTGTGAGAATACTGGTAACTGCTGAAGTATCATTTTAAGTTATTTTATATTGATTATTTGTCCTAATAGCTGTTTCTAATCGAAATGTCTCCTGCAGATGGGCTACTTGCTGGAGTTATTAGTAAAAGTATGTAACTGATAGCCCCTTTTCTTTTTCATTTTGGTATATATTTTCTTATTTGTCTTGGCTGTTTTCTCATTTGTCATATCCTCGTATGTACATAGTTTAGTCTTACATGATGCAAATTGTTTTCTTATATATAAAAATATATCTGCAAATTTTAATGATGTTTACCTCTTATTGCAGAATCACTTACTGGTGATGGACTTGCATCCAGGCCATTGAAGTTAGAGGAAAAAGATAGAGAACAGAAGCGTGAAATGGAGGGAGCTAAGGAAAAGGAGAGATACAAGGAGAAGTATATGGCAAAATCCATACAGGAGCTTGACCTTTCTAACTGCCAACGTTGTACTCCAAGCTATCGGCTTCTGCCTGATGATGTATAAAGTTTTGATTACTTTTTTCTTTGCAAATTATGCATGATTTGTCACTGATTTTGACATTCTTTGGTGTTTGTGTCTCTCAGTATCCAATATCTTCAGCAAGTCAGAGATCACAGCTTGGTGCTCAAGTGCTGAATGATCATTGGGTATCTGTGACTTCCGGAAGTGAGGATTATTCTTTTAAGCACATGCGCAGAAATCAGTATGAAGAGAGTTTGTTCAGATGTGAGGATGATAGGTAAAATTTGCTGGTTTTCTGCTATTTATCTCAGTACTATGCCTTCAATCACTATAGTGATTATTCTGTTATTTCCATTACAATTTTATGCATTGCATGTGAAGATGAGAACGAGTTTTCGGAAGAAAAATCAATGTGCACTGATTAATTATTCTGTTTCTTTACGCCCTTGGAAATTCTAGATATTATCTCCAAGACATAATTGATTTCTTGTTTGATGGTCTTAGATTTGAGCTGGATATGTTGTTAGAATCAGTAAGCTCAACTGCCAAGCGTGCTGAGGACTTGCTGAACAGCATTAATGAAAATAAAATCAATATGGATTCTCTAGTTTGTGTAGAAGACCACTTTACTGGTTTGTATTTATCATGAGGTTATCAAATTATATGCGACTCTCTGCCATGTGAACAATTTTAATCTTTTTTACGTTTGGCCTCTTCTGAACCATTTACTGCAGTTCTAAATTTAAGGTGCATTGAGCGTTTATATGGTGACCACGGTCTTGATGTAATGGAAATATTACGTAAAAATCCTGCTCTTGCATTACCTGTCATTTTAACTCGCCTGAAGCAGAAGCAAGAAGAGTGGACAAAGTGCCGTTTAGATTTTAACAAGGTTTGGGCCGAAATATATTTGAAAAATCATTACAAATCACTTGATCACCGCAGCTTCTATTTCAAGCAGCAGGATTCAAAGAACTTGAGTGCAAAGTGTAAGTGGAATTTCTGTACCAAAGATGCAAAGTGCTGCATTTTCCTATGTTGCAAAATCTAATTGAAGGATTGATGCGTGATTCTTAACAATTTGTTCTAATATAGTGTTCATTTATGCTCTTCTATTTTCTTATTACTTTGCTTGTCTAGTCTCATTGATTTCTAATTGCAGCTTTAGTGGCTGAAATCAAGGAATTGAAAGAGAAGAACCAGAAAGAGGATGATGTTCTCGTTGCTAGTGTTGCTGGTCACAGACAACCCCTAGCTCCACACCTTGAATATGAATATTTGGATGTTGACATTCATGAAGATCTATATAAACTTATAGAATATTCATGTGAAGAGATGTGCTCAACCAAAGAACAGTTAAATAAAGTCATGAGACTTTGGACCACTTTCTTGGAGCCGATGTTGGGTGTTCCTCCTCGACCTAATGGTGGAGAGGGTATTGATGATGCTGGTAAAGCTCAGAATCCCACTGTAAACGGCACTGCATCAAGCATTGATGAAAGTGATGGAAGTCCTGGAGCTGATGCTACTGTTAATTCTGGGCAACAAAAGGCTGCTAGTGATGGAGATGAGAACAGTTCACCAGAACTAACTAATTCTTGCAGAAATGGTTTGACAAATGGGGAAACTTCAGCCAAAGAAGAACACTCAGGTCGTGTCTCTAGAGATGATTCAAAGCTAGAGAAAGAGATCAAAGTTGTAGCTGATAAAAGGCCTGGAATCAGCATGCTTGCAATTGGAATTGGAGCCCTTGCAATTGAAGCAGAAAATAATCACAGCCGAAAAAATGTTGAAGGGACATCAGGTGTGTGTCAGAAAAGTTACATGGCAATCATTTCCATGATTTGTTTTGTTCATTGATCTTCTTGTTTTTGTTATTACTTTTATTCTTATTATTCCTTCCTTTCCAAAATCGAGTTGCAATACTGAGATTAGTTTGAATTTCAAGGGTGTGGTGCAGCAGCATCTAGACCTAGTAGCATTGCTGCTGGTGAGGGTCATGAATCTGAAGTTAATGCTGATCTTCTACATTCATCAGAGGTATGAGTCTATGCATATCGATTACTGGGTTCTACTTAGCATGGCTGAAGTTGATATTACTAATTGGTGTTGTAAAATACAACAAAAATTTGCATCTTTTGGCGTTGCTTTTTTTTGCTTATTCTGCTCTCCTCCTCCTTGTTGAGGTGAAAAATCAAGTGGGTTGTCTCTTCGATTTTTAGTTGCACTAAGTTTTTGTAAATTTGGTTGGTACTTCAGGGTGGTGATGTAACAAAACATGCTTTATTAGTAAATGGAGTGCCTACAGATGGCTCTACTGCTAGTAGATATCATGAAGAATCTGCTGGTCCTTCCAAAATTGAAAAAGAAGAAGGTGAATTATCACCTAATGGTGATTTTGAGGAGGATAATTTCGTTGCCTATGGTGATACTGGTCTAAAGACTGTGCCAAAGGCAAAGGTTGGTGTTGAAAGCAGACAGTACCGTTCTGGAAATGGGAAAGAGTTGCATTCTGGGGATGCTGGAGGAGAAAATGATGCAGATGCTGATGATGAGGATAGTGAAAATGCCTCAGAGGCTGGTGATGATGCATCAGGCAGTGAATCTGCAGGTGATGAATGCTCCCGTGAAGAGCATGAAGAGGAAGAAGAGGTAGAACGTGATGAAGTTGATGGTAAGGCCGAGAGTGAAGGTGAAGCCGAAGTGATGACTGATACACATGTGGGAGGAGATGGCATGTCCTTGTCGTTTTCAGAACGGTTTCTTTCTACGGTTAAGCCTCTTGCAAAGCATGTACCTGGAGTTTTACCTGAAGAAGATAGAAATTGTTCTTGGGTTTTTTATGCAAATGATGATTTCTATGTTCTTTTCAGACTTCATCAAGTACGTAGGATTTCTTAACCTTTTTAGTTATTTCTTCCAATTTTTCTTTTTACATTTTAATATTCTTCAATCGTTGATTTTTGTTTAGATCCTATATGAAAGAATACTGTCAGCGAAAACAAATTCAACAGGTGCTGAAATAAAGTGGAAAAATTCAAAAGATGCCAGTTCTTCAGATTTATATGCCAGGTGTTTAACATATCAATTTTAGTGCTGAACAATGTGAAGTGTCTGATGCATTCTAATTTGGCAAATTTCATCTCTGTGCCATGCAGATTTATCAGTGCACTGTACAGTCTGCTTGATGGATCTGCCGATAATGCAAAGTTTGAGGATGAATGTCGAGCTATAATAGGAAACCAGTCATATGTGTTATTCACATTGGACAAGTTAATATATAAATTGATTAAGCAGGTTTGCTTTCTTTGATGGTCTTTAATTATATCTTCCTCATTTTTCCTGAATCTATTCTGAATTATAGTTTTCATTGCAGCTTCAAGCTGTTGCAACGGATGAGATGGATAATAAGCTTCTTCAATTGTTTGAGTATGAAAAATCCCGGAAACATGGGAAGACAATGGATTCAGTGTATTATGAGAATGCACGTGTCCTCCTTCATGAGGAGAATATATATCGATTGAAATGTGTAAGTTTTGCATATGCCTCTACTATGACCCGTTTCCAAAAAACAAAGGAAAAAAATGAGGCACGTGAATGTCCTACTATCTATCTCTGTATATGTATGTTAACACATACAATTTTTTTTTACTTTGGTTCCTTTTTTGCAGTCATCGTTGCCATCTCGTTTGTCTATTCAGCTGATGGACAATGTTATTGAAAAGCCTGAAGCGTTTGCTGTTTCCATGGAACCTAATTTTTCAGCTTTTTTGCACAACGATTTTCTGTCGGTCTTTCCTCGAAAAAAGGAGCCACATGGCATTACACTAAAGAGGTAATAACTGATAACATTAGGATTAATAGGTTTCATAGTTCTGCCATTAATATTTATCCAGTGTTAAAATAAAATATAGCATGTAAATTCTGGGTTCTTCCAGCCTCTCATGTGTTATTATCAATGATTTTAGAAAAGAAAAAATTCAGAATATTCCATCAAATAACTAGTTCTTAATCTGCTTTTCTTTACTGGTATTTGCAGAAACAAGAAAAAGTATGCAAGTCTAGATGAATTTGCCGCGATTTGCATGGCCATGGAAGGTGTTGAACTGGTTAATGGTTTAGAGAACAAGATATGTTGCAACTCATACAAGGTATCTTGCTGTTTCTAATATCTGGTTTAATCTTTTACCTTTCTTTTTTTCATTGCCAATGTGTAATCACTAAGAAATCGCATATGCACGTAATGTTTACCTCGGGTCTGTTTACATTTATGATCTGTGTATTATGTTGGCAGATTTCTTATGTGTTGGACACCGAAGATTTCTTCTTTCGTAGGAGAAGAAATTCATCACAACGCAGATCTTCATACAATAATCAAGCAAGAGTACAACAGTTCCACAGATTTTTATCAGCGTCGCAATAATTTACCATTCTTTCTTTCAGGCTGGCACACAAGGTAAATACAACGTCACAATCTCACAACCGATTAAATTACTGTTTACGCAAAAGAATTTCGAAGGTGGCTTAACCTTGATGCTTATCTTGCAGAAGCCATTGGTGCGACCAAACCTTGAAAGGCTTTCAAAATGGAGACATGTTTCTTGTATGTTCATACTTGAATGTAATTGGCCATACGAGTACACTGAAGAAAGGAAGAATGGTTAGGAAATGTAGCATAATTTGTAAGATTATATGAGCAGAATCTGAGCCATTATAGTGTAAATAGGGTTGCATATGATGTTTTGTAAAAAAGAAGATACAAATAGATTTTCCACTGTTTTTCCCAGTTTCTGCTTCCATCTTGCACGTCTTAATGCATAATGAAGCTTCCTATGTAAGGACACAACAGAAAACAGAACGTTTCAACTGATTTGATTTTTAAGTTGGTTTCAGCAAATTCAACCGAACCAAATTCAATATCAATATCGATCGAAAATTTGACCTAGTTGATTCGATTATTTTTATATTGAAATTCAATATCGATTTGGGTATTTTCATATGGAAATTCGAAATCGATTGAATTTGATTTCAATCAAGGTGGTTGGGTTATTTTTAGGACTTAATTGATGGATTGCTTACCCTAACACTCTCTGACTCTCAATTGTTAATCGACCATTTGACAAAACGAAGCAAACAAAAATTTTAGGTGAAACAGCACATATAGGTGACATTTTTGGCCCATGTTCGTCGCATTTTGGCCCAAATTTGGGGCATTTTTGGCCCAAGTATGATAAGTTATATGGGTTATCAGCCCAATTTCGGGATACTTCGGCCTAAAGCTGGGCCATTTACGCCTCATTCTCAGCCCAATTGTTAAACTAGGCTCAATCTTTGTGGCGTTTCGGCTCAACTCTGTTAGAGCTGTGAGAGACATGTGGAATCTGGAACATACACGTGGCGATTTTTAAGAGCCTGTTTACTTTCTTACGCCATTTTCATCATGGCCAGCCTTGAACCAAATCAAATAATCAAATTTACATATTTCCTAAATTACCCTCTGAACAATATGAAATTTCTTATTTGACACTGAGGAATATTTAACTCATTTCAATTAAAAATTTCCATGTCAATAGCCATCTAATTTTATTGCTTCCTTTTTTTTCATTAAATTAAACTCTCAAAATTTGAATTCTAATAAAACTTTGGAAATGAATTATTAGATAAAATGATAAAATTAAAATCATAAAAATTTAGAAATGATTTCGTAAAAAAGTCAGATTCAAAGGGCATTATAGTAAGTATACATATAAGGAAAGAAAACAATGAACTCAGATGCAGAAGCAGAACCAAAATCTCCCTATCCTTCGCCGCCGTTTGTTTTCATTCTATTCCGGTGTCGTTGATCCTGTTCCGCTATTAACCTCTTTGCCAAACAGAGCCTTTTTCATCTACAACCACCGGGTTGCTTCTCACCAGTCACCATGGTATCGGATTTCGTCTCCAACGTTTCTCTGCCTTGCCGTACCAAGAAGAAGTGGGTGAGTTCATTTTTATTTTTACTTCATTTTCCGTTTTTTTTTCTCAGAAAATGTAGGATTAGTTTCATATTTTGAGATTTTTAATTTTTTTTGTTTTTTTGTGATCATATAGACAAATAGGTTGGCGAAATTGAAGCAGCTTAAGCTCGATGTTAGGCGTGAACAATGGTTATCGCAAGGTAATTTTTTTTTTAATTTTAATTTTAATTATATTATTTTCTTTTGAATGTTGAGTTTTTAATGGTAAAGAAATAATATTGATTGAATTAAAAAAAAAATAAATGGAGAATTATTTAAATGCCAATTCTTTTATTATTATTATTATTATTACTTGAGCAAATAGAAGTAATTGAATATTTTATAGAGATTTTCTTCTTTTCTTATATTATAAACGAAAACTGCAAAAAAAAGGGTTTTTTTTTTTCTTTTTTTTTTAGTATGTTTTTGAATTTTAATTTTATAATATTGAAGCATTCATAGATGCATATTCTGCATAGCTCTACGTTGATATATAGAAGAACCATATGGAGAGGCTTATGATAAAAGCACAAAGTTCTTGACTCAAGGTCAGGTGGGATCTAGGATATTTATTTGAAAGAAATGATTTATCTATGGGAAGAAAAAGGTTCCATACGATGGCTTTTGGGATCAGCTTGGCAAAAATTACAAAATTACTAGATTTTGTAATTTCGTATACTCATAAATAGAGTCGGGTTGTGATGCAATAAAGAATAAGGAATGCAAAATGGATTTGAATGGGAGTGCTGGGTCTCCTCCATTCTCTACAAAACGAGGTGATGACCGAAACAAATCATTGCACAATTTGGAAACAAAGAGGGAAAAGGAGAGTAAAGACATGAGGATCCATGACAGTGATTTGGAGTCCTTGATGAATGGCCCCATTCAAAGTAATCTGGGTGATAATGATTCAAGGGAAAGTTTTGGTGGGAGTAGCTGCAGTGGCAGGAGCACTGGCAGTGGTACCAGCAGTGATTGTTGTTCTGGAAGTGTCAGTGAGGAAGAAGAGGATGCTTGTCTAGACAATTGGGAGGATGTTGCAGATGCCTTGAGTGCAGATAACAATCAACATAACTCAGCTACAAATGCTTCTGCCAAATCTGAAACAAGGGTTGAATCTGCTGGTGTTGACCAACAGTTCAAGAACCAAGGAATGAATCAGCCAAATTCAGAGAGTAGGCAAACAGTTTGTGGTTTACACATGAATTATCAAGCATGGAGACCTGATGACGCTTGTCGTCCTTGAAGTCTGCCCAGCCTGAGAAAACAGGATAATATTACTCTGAATTCAGATTGGCATAATGGCCGTGGGGCTATCACCTGGGCACAGCGAAGTACTATGTCATACCCTTCTTCCTGCCCTATCTGCTATGAAGACTTGGATGTCACAGACTCTAGTTTTCTGCCTTGCTCATGTGGATTTCGGCTTTGCCTCTTCTGTCACAAAAGGATTCTTGAAGTCGATGGACGATGTCCTGGATGTAGGAAATATTATGATACTGGGAATAAATGTTTCGGTACATGAGCTGCAGTTTTCGACTAGTCTATTAATGTAGAATTAGTCCTAGAGCATAGGAGGAGAGGTTTTTTATTTTTTATTTTTGTCAAATAAAATGCATATGGGTCTTATCTTAATAATGTGTATCACATAATAGTAATCAATTTTTATTTTAATACGACTGTATCAGTGCAGAAACAGTTCACTGAAGTGACCTACAACTGAACTAAGCCAATGATTAGTTGCATTCTTACTTGCATAATGTTCTGCATATGTTATTGTAAGAAGTAGATGTCAATATCTGAATCTGAGTATTCTGGTTGCTGATCTTAATTTTATCATACTTTCATACAATCCATTGTTTCAGTGCTCCTCATTGCTCTCTTTCTAGTTTATATAATACATATTCTTTTTCTTTCCCTTGTTTTTTTTGTATATTTTTAATGTGTTTCATAAGCATATTCGATCTTTGGCAGGAAAGTCATAGCGTAAAGTGAAAAAGGATTTTGGCACTTTATCCAGTTGTAAATTGTTGCTTGGTTTTCAACCTGCTTCTCTATCTTTCTTGTAAAGTATGCTTTTGGGTTTTCTCTGTCTTTTGATTTATCATATACTGATTCTTAGAATCTCTTGTATTATGAGCTGATTTATGAATCTATAATTTTGCACTTGTTGTGTATAATGCATGCATTGTGTAGACAGTTTTGAGAATTTACAGGTTAAGATATCATACTGGAGGGCCGAACTGTGTTTGCAATCGGACTGCTTACTGTTGTTAATGGGTTGATCAAACAGGATGAAAGGTATCATCTCTCACAATTTCTACTCTTCCACCTTCCCCATTTCCTATAGGTATAGTATATATTCACTTGAGTTTCTTTCTTCTCTTTGTTTAGCCAAAAAAAAGGTGGGGAAGGCTGGAAAATTGAGCGATAAAGAGAATCCATCTTGCTTTAGCCACCAAACTCTTGAAGAAGAATAAAAACTTTGCTGTAATCTCTCCATGTTAGGCTGCTTTGTGCAAATTTCATTGGTAAAATTAAAAATTCCCTTCACTTACTGCTGATGAGGATTCTTGGCTATAGATCATACTGCTCTTTTATCTTTTTTCCTTTTCCCTTTTATCTTTTTTCCTTTTCCCTTTTCACTTGCATTGGTCGCCTACCTGAATCGGATAGGAACTACTATTTATTCATAAACAGTTCCAAGGCTTTTTTATACAAAAGGATGCAGTTTGGAAATAAAAGAAAAAGTTGCAGTTACTGGCATTTGAATTTTAGGTTTGTTCGATGTTGCCTCTTAAAGGTGACAGTTTGTGGATAAGAATAGAGATTGAAGGGGTTATGATTTGAATTTTATATTTGTTGATATCATTTTTTAAATGTGATTAAGGATTTTTCGAAAGTAAATTGTGGGGTTTATCACATTGGATACTCAAATACAACATTTTGGATGCTTTAACCTTCTAAGCAAAGAGCCACAACCGTTTTAAGTCAAGTCTTAATTTTTTTTAGGCGATAATATTTAGGAAGATATTCTTCTCCATTGTTTTAATTTTCCAAATCCAGCTCTGAGTGTCTGAACTCAAATTTAGAGTCACTGTCATAGTTAAAGCTGTTCCTGCAAAATTTCCATTTTGGCTGGTTGGCAGGCAAATAGAGCCAGAGCTGAGCATTTCCAAGTTGAATTGGCCTCCTCTTTATGCTCCTCTTGTTGTCTGCTCTGCCTTCGTTAGACTCGTCCAGCTGTAGATTAGATAGCCATCAACACGGTTGCCAAACGGCTCAATTTAGATTCCAGAAGGATTGAGAAATTTTCTTTGGAATGAAAAGGAAAATAAAATATTTAATAAAAAAGTATACATTTCTATTTTCATTTATTGATCAAAGTAATTTGTTCTCATGTGATGGGAATTTTCAAAAGAGAACAGCCAAGGAAAAAAAAAAGTTGAAAGCCTGCAGCCATCCACAGCTGTCCACGTGACTGTGAATCTGTCAATGTCTTCTCTCTCTATGGAAATTAAAAAGAACAAAAAAAAAAAAAACCCAATTGCCTTACTGTCTCAAGAACAAAGATTAGGCTAAACCAGAATCCATGAACCGTGAACCATGAACCATGAACCGGCACTCAAAACCCATCATTGGAATGCAAAACAAATTGAATTGGTTCATGGTATGTGGTCCCATATATGAGAACACCAAAAGTTCAGTAAAAATTTGTTCAGAGCACGTGGTCACGCGTTTTTCAATGGCGGATAAACCGACCAAAAGGCAAGCAAGAAGGTTCCTTGAAGCCATCAATGAACAAACAAATATACTAAATAATTTGGAAAAACCAAGATATCAAAAAGAAAAAACTTTCCATGACTTCTCATTCACGTTCGTAGCCGCGTCCCTCTTTGGAAAAGCAGGCGTGTTTGGACTTGTCCAAATCTTGGTTGACTCTTCCAAGTTCTTGTCTTCAAATAAATCACACTTTTTATTTCCTTCATTTCAGTTTCATTTGGAGCAATTGTTCTCCAAGACTTTGTTCATAAGAAACTAGAACAAAAACCCACTTCTCATTTTGCCTTAATATTTGGATATCATGTTTCTATCTAGATCAGTTTTAGGGGTTATTTGCTTGGTTTCTTTGCTTCTTTTCCCTGTAAATGCAATTAGGTTGTTCACAGAAAAGGTTAAAAGTAATGGTGGGGATGAAACAGAAATGGAATCTGATTTGTTCATGAAGTTCATGGAGGCACCAGAGTATCAGAATGGACCTGAATGTCCAGTTTTGGCTAAAGAAGGGTTGGTATGTGACCCTTCCATTGTTCATATTGCAATGACAATTGATCCTGAGTACCTGAGAGGTACCATAGCAGCGGTCCATTCAGTTCTCAAACATGGTTCTTGTCCAGAAAATGTGTTCTTTCACTTCATTGCCTCGGATTCGAGCTTGGTTCATGCAAATGACCTTACCCAGATTGTGAAGTCTGCATTTCCATCTTTGAGTTTCAAGGTTTATATCTTCCAGGAAAATCTTGTCAAGAATCTCATCTCATCTTCTATCCGCCAAGCTCTCGACAACCCTTTAAATTATGCAAGAAGCTACTTGGCTGATGTTCTTGAGGCCTGCATTGAACGTGTGATCTACTTAGATTCTGATACAATTGTTGTAGATGACATCAAAAAGCTATGGAGTATAAATTTGACTGGATCAAGAACCATTGGAGCTCCAGAGTACTGTCATGCAAACTTTGACAAGTATTTCACAAGTGAGTTCTGGTCAGACCCTGAGTTATCCGGGGTTTTCGAAGGGAAAAGGCCTTGTTATTTCAATACAGGTGTGATGGTGATGGATTTGGTAAGGTGGAGAGAAGGTGAGTACACAAGGAAGATTGAGAGATGGATGAGAATTCAGAAAGATAAAAGGATTTATGAGTTGGGTTCTCTTCCTCCATTTTTGTTGGTTTTTGGTGGAAATATTGAGGCCATTGATCATAGATGGAACCAACATGGGCTTGGTGGAGATAATTTGGTGAATAGTTGTAGAACTTTGCATCCAGGTCCTGTAAGTTTGCTGCATTGGAGTGGTAAAGGGAAACCATGGGTAAGGCTAGATGCAGAGAGACCCTGCTCAGTTGATTTCCTTTGGGCACCTTATGATCTGTATAAATATCATGGCTATACTCAGCAGCAGGAACAACAAACAAAAGCAAGAATTGCCTAGATTTACATCTGATTCTTTGTGATTTATTTCTACATTCTTTTTAGGCAACATTAGAGATTATTTTTTGTGTAAATAGACACAAAAGAAGCTGAGGAATATTGTTTCAGCTCTTTGTATCGAGAGTTATTTTTTGTAATGCAAACCATTTCGGCCTCAAGTGAAATTTTGCAATGTTCATAAAGTAGATTGTAGAAAGAATCTGATGAGACAAATTATGCAGTCACAATCCTGGAGTTTCATAAAAACAATCCTCTCTCTTTACTCTTGTTATATCTTAACCGCGATGGCAGCAGCAACTTTGAATTTCTTTTCTGCAGGTTTAGCACCTATCAAATCAACCAGTCAAGTTGTCGTCTATAAGATATACAATATAAAATCAGACCAGATTGATTCACAATTCTACTCTGTCTGCCTTCCCTAAGTATTCTCACTCTCTCTCGCTTGCTTTCTTTCATGTATCTTATTAACTTAAGCGTTGAAATGCGTTTCGAAATGTTTCAACACCATATTCGAACACCTCCTAATGTCCTTCTCAGACATCTCTTAATGTCCTTCTCAACCTCCAATGAACTCTTCAATCACTGGACCAAAAATTACCTTGACGACTCTACCATTCAGGGATCTATGAAGCTCCATAAAATCGTCGAGGTAAATTTTATCCGGTGGTTGAGAGTTTGTTGGAGGTTGAGAAGGACATTAGGAAGGTCGCTGGAGGTTGAAAAGGACATTAGGATGCGTCGAATATGATGTTTTGAAGTGTATTTCGATGCTGAGTTTTCAGTTATGTTATGATCAGGAACCGGGAATCTCCTTCTAATCAAAGCGTCCTATAGATTTTCTTTTAGCAATTCGTCTCATCAGTTACAACCGTGAGACTCGATGGGACCAAACGGATAATTCCTTAGTAGAAAGTGATATTTGTTATCAGAGCTGACGTTAAGGTATTAGGAATATGTCATAAAAAAGGTGGACTTTTCTTAGAGTAGGAGAAGATATCATAGTTATAAAAAAAAAATCGTAAATCTCATATCAATTATATATTAAAATCAATTTTAGAATATAAATATTAATATCACTTTTAACATATAGAATGTGTTTTGTGAAATAAAATCATGAAATTCAATGAACTAAAATAAATAATCTTTCATAAATTAATGTGAATCATCATGTTATAATTGTTAATGCTCATCATAAATGGTTGATAATAAGGTCGACAACCTAATTCGCTCTGATAAGATTTCGACCTGATCCAATCTTATATGATCGATTTTTTTTTTAAATTGAGTTTCAAGTCGGGTCAGGTTGAGTAAGGCTAAAAAAAAATCGAAGTCGGATAAGGTTCAGGTTTTAGGCAAACTCGACTCGATCTAATATTATATAAAAAATTATTTTTTAATTAATTATTTAATTTTTTATTTATATAAATTTATATAATTATATTTTAAAAATAATATTTTATTAATTTCAGGTCGAGTCGAATTCGGATATAAAAAATAAAAAAAATTCAAGTTGGATTGAATTTAAGTTTGATGAATATAAAATCAAGTTTAGTTCGAGATTAGAAAAATTTTTCTCGACCGGATCCATTGCCAACTCTAATTAATAGTTTTAAGAGCTCCTTTTTTTTTTGTTTTAATTTTCATTTATCATATTTTGGGCAGCTACGCTTTTTCTATTTAAAAAATTAGTTTTTGATTTTTACTTCGAAGAGCTTATATTTGCAACATAAAAAAAATCTTTTCAATCTCTGTTTTTTAAAATTATTTTTAAATAAAATTATTTAATTATTTTTTAAGTTACCTTTAAGCTTTTTTTATTTTTAAAAGTTTTTGAATTCACAAATCTAAAATTTTTAAAAATTTTTGGTTATATAAATTAAAAAATTTTTAAAATCCTCAAATTTAAAAGCTTTTGAACTCTCGTTAGAAACATCATTTAAGTGACTTAAAAATCTCATTGGGAACATCAAATCATTTCCCTCTCTTAAATTATGGAAATTCTTCATAATACGGGATTTTTTTTCTCAACTAAATTTTATGAAATTTGTTAGAATCTCAAAAAATAAAATAAATAAATATTTATTAAATCATAATGATATTAATTAGATGGGTTTTGTTGGAAACTTTAAACCCTAAATGTAACTCTTTAACTATGTTAAGTACACAAATATTATTACTTTTTTAAAAAATTAATTAAATAACTTATCATATATGAAAATTTGATAAATTAAATAATTTATTCGCTACTTTTTAAATTGAAATGAAAATGTAAAGGATTGTTTGGGGAAGTTTTGTTTTGTGTTTTTTGCTTTTGTTTTCAATTTTTTTGGAAACTAGAAACAAAATTATGTTTAAAGGTTTGTTTTTGTTTTGAAAACCAAAAATTGAAAAAATAATTTTAGAAATTGTTGGAAGTGAAGGTAAATCATGCATTCAACCACTTCCTATGTGTTTTTGCAATAAAAATATAATTTTCAAACGTGTTTTTAATTTCAATAAAATGAAGATAAAACAAAACAAAATTTTAAAAAAATATAAAATATAAAACTCGCAATAATATCAAATTATTCCTAATTAATTAATTTTATTTAGAGATAATTTTTAAAAAAATTTTAAAGAGTATTTATGGGATGCAAATAGAAGCACCATATTCATTTTTTGTTAGGTCAACTGGAAATTGAGAAAAAGACCATTTATTTTGCGTTAATTACATATATATACAACATATCTTTTAATTATAAAAAATTTGTCACTATTAAAAGTATATTATTTAAAAAAAAAAAAAGGTTAGAGTGCATTTGGGATGAAGAATTTTGAAATTTTGAAGAAACTCAAAATGAAAGTATTTTAAAATACATCATTTTAAAATCCTAGCATTTGTAATAATTTTGTTGGGGTGATTTTTTTTTTTTAAATTTAGTCTAATGAAATTTGGTGAGATAAAAAATAATTAAAAAAGAACAATAATGATATCAAAGATAAAAAAATATATATGTATATGTAAAATAAAATATGCAATATAAATATCATTAGATTTGTAAAAATATACAGATATTATTAATAATATAAAAAATAAAAATATTAGAGTTAAATAAAATATTTTTTTTTTTTTGAGTTTTGTATTTTATTGTGGGCAATTGTGCAATAAAGAAAGAGAAATTTTAGAGAAATTTTAAAAACTATTTATTTAGATGGAATTTCGAAAGGGCATTTGAAACTATCAAATTTCTTCTTGAAATTCCACTGAAAATTTGAAATTCTTTTTTGTTTTTACTCAAACAAGTAATTGTATTTATGAACTTTTGAAAATTTTAATTAAAATAAAATCCTTTTCCAAACCCTTATAGTGTGTTTGAATGACGAATTTTACAAAAAATAGGAGAAATTTGAAATGAATGCATTTTAAAATGTTAGTATTTATAATTATTTTGTTTGGATAATATTTCTGAGAAAAAATTTAGTTTATTAGAATTTGATAAGATAAAAAACAATTATAAAAGAAAAATAATGATATTAAAAATAAAAAATCTATATGAATAAATAAAAATGCAATATGGGTATCATTAGATTTGTAAAATATATAAATACTAGTAATAATATAAAAAATATATATATTAGAGTTAAATAAAATTATATTTATTTTTTTATTTTGTATTTTATAGTGAGTCATGTGCTATAAAGAAATGAAAAATTGGAAAGAATTTTGAAAAACCACATCTTGAAATTTTGCATAAATTTTGAAATCCTCTTTTATTTTTATCCAAATAAATAAATTTATTTTTAGACTTTAAAAAACTTTGATTGAAATGAAATTTCTCCTCCAAATATCCCATCCCAACACACTCTTGATAGCATTTGGTATAAGGTAATCATTCCAATAACCATGGTAATTTACATTTTATGATTAAATCACTGTATTTAGTAAACATTCGGTAATACTACATTATGGTAATTTTGAATCATCGAGAGTGATCAAAATTACTGTCTTGAAAGGTAATTTACTTCTCATCCAAAAAGGTTGAAAACTTTTATCATCAAAGTAAAGGCGATTATAAAATTTATAATAATCAATATTACTCATTTAATATATGAATTAAAATTTTACTTTATTTTAAAATTTTAATTATTTTATATTATAATTTTTTATATTTTAAAACTAATATTCATTATAAACAATTAAAATTTTTTTGTATTTTTACTTTTTTAATATTTTATATATAAGATAATTTTTTTTATAAATTTAATTGATTAGTTTTATTTTTTATTCAAATGTTTTCTTTACATAATTTATATATAAAAATTAGTTTATCTATCAATAAAATATATTTTTTAATTCAATTAGATTTTATTATAAAATAAAGAAAATATTACTAATATTTTACAAGTTATTATCTTTAAACAACATTAAAATCATTAATTTATGTAACTATTATAATATATATGATTATTTTTGTACTTTTAAACAAAATAAAATTAGATTTTTAATAATACCAAACTCAATAATCATTCATTTTTAAAAATTAATGATTATTAATTAAGTAAAATAATTTCAAATTTCTAGTGATAATATCACTTTGATAATAAAATTATCTTGATAATTACATTACCATGGTTATATTGCAAGAGGTACCAAACGCTACCTTAATGTGAAAGCTTTCATATCAAAATAAATTGCAAGTCTCATAAAAAACTTATATTCTTCTTCCCTCATTAAATCACATCTCCCAAAGAGTAGGACAATAAACAAGTGCGATGGTGAATGTGGCTCTCATGATTTCTCTCAGCAAAGGCTCGGAACCACAACCCCCTTATGCTAAACTGCAACTTTGCCAAAACAATATTAAATTTGGATCGAATGAAATTGTATATTTTTATTAATTTTTATATATTTTTAAAATTTTATAAAAATAAAATAATTATTTTTTATTTAAATTTATTTAAATATATTAAAAATTATATTAAAATAACATATAAAAATAAAAAATTAAATTAAAAAAATTAATAAATCAAATAAAATCAAAACCAATAAAATTCAATTTAAATGAGATTAATTTTAAAAAAATTAATTTAAATTCAAATTAAATTTTAAAAATTTATAATATTATATATTATTTAAAAAATCGAATTAAATTCGATCTTAATAATTCAGGTTAAGACTTCATCGTGATGTTAACACTGCGACAATAGCATGACATAGACTTGAGTCGGGACTTGGGATTCTCCTTTTGCTGCCAAAATATTGGCGAAATCCTCGATGATGATCGGAAACCACCTGTCATTTTCGAAATAAAGATCCAAGTTGGCATCTCCTCTCAATGCATCTAAAATGGTAGTTTGAACAAGACATTAAATCTACTAATGTAGGCCACTTATTCAACTTTATTAGGTGTCACCAATGACTTCGGAGTTTGTGCAACTGCAACAACTTTCCTAAGCCTAATTTTATGCAAACTAAAATATAAATAATTTATTAATATTTATAAATTATTTAAATTCGATTTAAATAAAATTTAAATTTTATTAAATTATTATCGAATCGAATTTAAATTTAAATAATTTGATTTATTAATGAGTAAAATTCAAATATTTTTATATTTGATTCAAATAATTTAAAAATATAATTAAATTTTTATATTTTAATATATTTTAATTAATAAAATATTTCGTATTTGAATTCAAATTTAAATATAAATAATTAAATCTTTATTAAATTTAAAAATCGAATTTATTTTTACATGTTAATCAAATTTAATCAAACAATCTCGAGTAACTCGATTTTTATTTCGAATCGAACTTGAATTAAAAAAATATTCGATCGAATTCGAACCGAGTTTTAAACTTTAAATTTAACTCAAATTCAAACTTAATACTATATCACTCAAATTTGATCGATTATATTCTTAATGCAAACCATAATAGTTCTCAATAAACAAAACAAATCAATAATCCAAAATTTATCTCAGTTCATATATTGAATTATTCTTAAGAAATATCATTCAAAATATTTCGAATTTAAATTTTAATACTTTTAACTTTTTCTTTATTTTTAAGCTGCGAACTTTCATATAAAAATAATAAAAAATATAATGTCCAAGTATATCAAAAGATCACCCCCCCTGCTCCAGATGGCTGAGGCTGAATGGTGTTCTGCAAAAGCATCATTCCAACACGCCACAACATCAGAATCTAGGACTGTCAAGGGGTTTAATATAGAAGCTTGCTAGCACCATCATTTTAATAGGAAACCCATGATAAAACTAACCCAGCACAACACCATGACTGATAAGCTTCGATTTAAGTGAAGCTGTGGTTGCTTAAAGTGTAAATATCTGAAACAAAAGCATACTAGGATAGAAAGTATTGAAATTGAAGCTTTCTAACAAATAAAATAGGGTTAGAAAGATATGACAAGGTATAAAATTTCATTGGAGGGAAATGTTATAAGATTAATCAACCATCCTTTCTTAGACCTCAGCATTTTACAAGAACAAATAACAACTATCCAACGGAATCGAAGTATTCAAACAAAAATCAATGCAAAATACTGATAACAGACTGGCGGACTTGAAGCTGACAAGTAAAACGACTGTAGAGAGCTAAGAGAGAAAATTTTGAACTTCATGGCTCAACAGTACTTACTTGTTGCCACTCACCATCAACTGCTTCTTTCCACAATGTTACATTGTTATTTCCGTCGGCAACAGACAATAAGTTTCCAGTTAGAGACCAGGACACCCTCCAAACTGGGGTCTTGAAATCCTTCAAAACCTTACCCTCCCATTGTTCCCCTTCTTTACGGCAAGTCCATATAACAACTTTGCCATCCTGAGAAGCGCTTGCAATGGTGGATTTTGGAAGCCCCAAGTTGGGTGCCCAAGCAACATCCCTCACCCAGTCAGTGTGCATCTGGAGCGCAGGGAAGCAGTCCATCTTCCAAGTCCCATTATACAGCTTCCACACTTTCACGGTATTGTCACATCCCCCAGAAGCCAGCTTCTGGACAGGATCCAGTAGACCATATCCGACTAAAGCACCTGGTGCAGTTGATGGTGCCCAGGAAACTGAGGTTACTCCAACAGGGTGAGCTTGGTCTATCCTAGTAGTATCCCAAACACCATCAGCACTAGCGGTAAAGACCGAGATATTCCCATCAGAAGATCCACAGGCCAAACAGAGGCCAAGCTCATGGGGTGCCCATGCAATGGAGTTCACAGATGACTTATGATCATTAAAAACATAAGCCTGCAGCCACTCATTTGGATTACCTTCCTTCCAGATTATTACCTGGCCATCGTAAGAACAGGATGCAAGGACTGATCCAAACTTGGGATGTGCCCAAGCAACCTCCCAAACAGGTCCTTTATGGCCATGTAGAACGGCAAGTTGCTGTGAACCAGAGCTGGTTATACCAATGATCTTAATGGTAGTATCAGACGAAGCAGTTGCCAACCGTTTTCCATAATAATCCATGGCGACATCATGAACCATGTCCTCATGACCCGTCTCAATTTTCTGTGCAGGCATCTTTTGAACTCCAATTGGTAGCTTCTTATATCTTTAAATTTCAATATAAAAAGTCATATCAATTATACATTGATCAATTATATTGACACCACCCAAGTCATTCAAAGTAATTCTCAAACTTCTTTACATGCAATAGCAATCTGATATATAACATTGTTAGCATTTCTACCAAATCAGAAATCACTAAGGCCCTGTTTGATTATTCCTTTGCTACTTGCTTTTCATTTCAGCAAAAGAACATTTTTGATACATAAACAAACAATATTTTTCAAGAATTAAAAGTTAAAACATTTAACTCTCTTTAATAACAAACTGCACAATTTGGCTTCATAGCAACATTGAAGATGCAACAAATGATACTCATCTAGAAAGAAATTATAATCCCCAAAAAAAAAAATCTAAAAATTCATAGGGAAAGATGCAAAAATCTAAGAGAAACTCACCAAACAAAATCAATCCCAGAAATTATAACAGTAAAAAGATCATATTTTAAAAGAACCCATTTAACTTTACAGCATAATAAACTCAAAAGAAAAAACCCAGACTCAAAAATTCGAAAATGGGTTCTTTTCATCAAGATCTTCAGCCAACAAACTATGAATCTAAATCAAACTTAAATTAACATAAACAAAACAGATCTGAAGATCATTATAATACATTTGAGAAACAGCAAAATGAATGAAAATTAAAGAATAAAATAAGAAATTTCAAGTACCTGATAGAAAGAAAGGAAGATTGTGGAGTTTGGTAACGGCTAGGCAAGAGATCAGCTCTGAAATTATGAAATTTTGAGCGAAAGAAAAAAGTGGAGATCTAGTAATCTACATTGTACATACCTTTTTTTGTGCCGTTTTGTTTGGACGCATGGATTGTGGTTTGACCCCAACAGTGGTAAGAGTTAGCTTAAGCTAATCCACCAAAGATTTTTTTTTTTCATTTATTGTTGATAAAACTTATAAATTTGTCTTATAAAAGAAGTCAATGATAGAAAAATTACAAATGTTAAAATTTGAATCATATAATTTAATTTTTATAAATTTTTTTATTTAAAATTTGTCGCAATCTAACGATAAAGTAAAAAAATACAAAAATTATAAATTCATTAAATATCACTTCTTAAAAGTGTTTGTATGAAATAATTAAATTAAGTCATAAAATATTTTAATCAAGATAATTCTTAAATTCATAAATTATCTCTATGGCAAAGAAAAATTTTTAATTTTATATTAATTTATTTTATTCAATTTTATATGAATTTGATTTAATTTTATATTAATTTATTTGATTTAACAATTAAAACTTTATATTAAATTTAATAATAATATCAAATTTCGTGGAACTATATGATTAAGATGTAACTTTAACTTACAAATATAACTTTCAATAAAAAAATTGTATTCCAAAATATATAAAGATAAATAAAAATGAAAAGAGGAGTCCCTAATTAATCTAAATTCAATAGTTACTTATGAAGTTTTTTTTTTTTATGTAAGAGTAATTTAAAATCTTTATTTTTTTATAGGGTTAGTTTTCAATTTATTTCTCTTAATAGAACTAGAAAAGTGTCCCTGATTTGTTGCAAGTAAAATTTTTTATTTTGTCATCTTTATTTATTGTCTTTTTTTATAAAATTTATTTAATTAAAAATAAAAAAATTAAAAGATCAAAAATTGGAAATAAAATGTGAATATCTTAATTGGTCTTTTTTCATAAAATTTACCTAATAAAAGAATAAATAAAAAATTTGAACAAGTAAAAGATGGAGAAAAGGAAAAAAATAAAAAAATTAAAAAAAAAAAACTTATAAAAGATTTTATATTGACACTTCATATTGAATTTAAAATATTAATTTTTTAAATTAAGATAATATAATTTTATTAATATAATACATATATACGTATAAAATTAAACTAACCAAATCAAAGTTCTAACTAAAATTCATATCAAACTAACCAAATCTTAAACTTTTACATTTGATCAAATTTAATATGTTTAAAAAGAACTATAACACTTCTCAATATGGACAAGCTAATAAGATCATATGTCCAAAATGCATAGACACAACACAATTATTAAAACTCAACACAATCAAAATTTTGAACTTTATATCTAA
This sequence comes from Durio zibethinus, assembly GCF_002303985.1. Next base: position 2,127,979 of record NW_019167960.1, on the reverse strand, counting down.
CCAAAGCAGTATATATTTGTAAATTAGAAAATGTAAAACATGAAAATAAATCTATTAGGACCTTAATCTTTTTTTATTACATTATCTCATCAGGATTGAATTATTCAAACATTAATAAATAAGTTAGCTGAAAACAGTAAAGTCGGTCATAATTGAAAATTCAAGTTGCATTTAATTTAGGAAGCAACCTTTAATGGTTATGGACAGTCATGATCAAAATAATCTTCTAATGTTTCATCATTTTCTTTAAGCTGATTCCACCAAAAATACAAAAATCAAGTAGTTAATAGTTTTAGCTTCCAAATAAAGTTTGCAAACCATATCAATTTAAAAAATAATAATAAGAAAAGAAATTCAGCAAAAGAGTAAAGAAAAAAATCAGATATTTCTTTAAAGGTCTTTAAGTCAATTAAGGGGTAAATTAAAAAATTAAATATATCATAAAACTTAACAATCATTCCTTAATATTACATAAAAATCATTCATTTCAAGTTATTTGTTTAAATATAAAAAAATGAAAATGAAAAAAAAAAACATATACTAACACATCCTTACGGTGGTACATCTTGGAAACATGCACCTACAAAGATAAATAGTAAAAATATAAGAGAAAAAAAAGATGAAAAGCTGTTTGAAAATCTAAATGGCTAAGGTTTTGGGTTCTTCGATACTTTTTCTAAGCTCTTATGTTTAAAAAAAACAAATATGAGGGTAGATGAGAAACAATGTTAAATCAAAACTTAAAATCTAAAATTCAGAACATTGCAAATTTGGGTAAGAAAATTTGAAAATTCTAACTTAGTTTTTGCATTTTATTAAGAAAAAAAAAGGAAATGATATGAAAAAAAATATCTTGTTTTGTAAAAAAGAAAAGAGAGAGTAATCATAGCAAAGAGAAAAGAAAAAACAAGTGAATGAGAAGTAAAGGCAGTTAAGAAATGACTAAAGGAATGATTAATATCGACAGAAAGGAAAAACTAGAGATAAAAAGGAATATGAAAAATGATAAAAATATGAATTAAGAATTGATACAAGAGAAAAAAAAAAAAAAGGTTGAGGTGGATAGACTTTCTTTTCTTCAAACTCTAGAAAATTAATTGTATAAATATTTTAATCCTCATATTAATATCGTGTTAATATTTTATTAGATTTGATAATTTAAAACACGATTCGATGATATGATAAAAATTTAATATAAATACAAGATAAAAATATGATATAATTTAAAATTTTAGTAATAATTATATCTATATTTAATAAAATAAAAAAAATATTTTATATTTTTATATCAATATAAATTATGATACATAATTTTTATATAAAACATAAAATAAATATATAAATTTTAATATTTTACATAATATAAATATATGAATCATCAAATCTACATTCCATTCTTCTATCTCTTTACTTATGCGAGAGGGAAATCCAAATGCTTGGGCTAAGAAGCCAAAAAGCCTTTTCATTTTTTGAGATTTGCTTACTCCAATACAAATTTTTCATGAGTTAACACTAAAATTCAAAAAAAAAAAAAAATCAAATCAACCCACTACTTGAAAAAAAGCATTATCCCACCTATAACAAGCAGCTATAATGCTTGTCCATCAATTATCCTCTCTTTTTTTAAAGATATGTTTAGTGGAAAATTTAATATTTTAAAATAATATTTTTATGCTCTCTTTCTTTGTTATATTAGAGAATATAGACTCTTTTTCTAAACCTAATATTCCATCCACTTTCCTTCTTGTTGTTCACAAACAAATCAATTGGTATTGCCATATCAATCAATATCAGAGAGCCATAGCTTTACAAAGCTTTCATAAAAAAAAAAAAAAAGGTTGTTACAGAGTTTGAGATTGGTGTGGTTGAGTCACCATTGCAGGTAGTGGATTATCGACAGAAGAACCACCCTTTCTTAGCTTTTGAAGGACAATCTTCAATCTGTTCTTTTCACTCTTGATGAGTTCCCTCACACGCTGTGATGGCGGGAAGAACTTCGGATCCATGAATATGGATGAGTTCCTCACCAGCTTCTGGAATGTTGAGGAAAACCAAGCTGTCAACTCCAACAATAACAATTATCAGAATTAGGAGTGAAAACAAATTGAAAAAACTGAAAATTAATTTAAAATCGTAGTGTTTGGATTAATTCGGATTAAATTTTTTTATTCAATTTGAATTAAAATTATATATTAAATATATATATATATATATATTAAATTTAGATTGAATTTCAGATTAAGATGTAAAAATTAAAAAAAATAAATTGAATCAAATTATATATTTTTATTAGTTTTGACTTATTTTAAATTTTTATAAAATAAAAAATTATTTTATATATAAATTTATATAAATATATTAAAAATTTTATTAAAATAATATATAAAAAACAAAAAAATTTAATTTTTAAAATTAATAAATTGAGCTAAACTAAATCAAATCAAACAAGTAAAATTTAGTTTAGAATGATTTAAAAAAAAAAATCAATTCATATTTATATCAAATTTTACAAATTTATAATATTATGTATTATTTAAAAATTGAATCAAATCTAATCTGAATTATTATCGTTCTTAATCAAAACAATGGTACAAATAAACAAGTTAGTAGCCATGTTCATTTGTTTTTGAATGAAATTAGCAAGTCTGATTGAAGAGAGGAAAAGTGAATTGAGAGCAATTGAGACTTAAGAGAAAGAGAGAATGAATCTATTAAAATTTCTTATGAATGCAAAAGAGAAAGAAAAAGTAGTGAATGGAAGAGAAAAAAGAATGATGTAGAATAGAATGTTGAGATTGAGATTTGATAATTTATGTTATTGCGTCGTATTTTATATAAAAATAATATGTTATAATTTGTGTTTATACGAAAATATAAAATATAATTTTTTATTTTTATTAAATTTATTTATAATTTTTTTAAAATTTTAAATCGTGTTATTTTTATTTTTTATATCATTTTTATATCATATCATTATAAGATTAATTAATATAAATTTTTTTAAAAATAAAGTTTAAAAATATCTTAAATAGGTAATTAAGATTAATGATTACCTGGCTTAGAAAAACACTCATTAGTGGATCTAAATCATTTACGGGCAATAAAAAAAATCTAGAGTTAAATTCTCTCTTCCAAAAAAAAAAAAAATCTAGAATAGATTTTCTCTTAAAAAATCTAAAATTAAGTATTTTATATCTTACTATTTTACTATTTATTTTATTTTTATATTAAATTTTTATTTAAATATTTTGTTAGCTTTCATATTAGTATTGTGATTTACAGCTAGATTGTTAGGTTGGAATAAAATAGTTTCCCAAAATAACATTGGAATAACACGAATCACTGTCTTTACTTTTATTACAAATTTTCGTGTTGGGTCCACTTGTAAGAAAAAAAACTCACAAATGTCCAGAAATTTCTGAGATCATGAAGTCTTCACCAAACCACAAGTTGGTAATTTTGTTATTTTTTTTTAAATGAAAAACAAAATCCTTATAGAAGTTAGATCCCATCAGAACAGAGGGTACTCTGTTTTGGAGAAGAAAAAAACAGAGGAAGTAGCAGAAAATCCCAAAAATGCCCTTATCCTCCTACCTTAGCAACACCCGCCGTGGCGGAGGATGGGCCAAGTCGTTACTTCCATCTTCATCAGCCACCGTCAAATCAACCCCAAAAGCCCATACGGCTCGAAAGTCACGCAAACGGACGGCTTTGATCAACTTCCTCTTCACTAACTTCTTCACCATAGCTCTTTCTCTTTCCCTTCTCTTCTTCCTCCTTACTCTCGTTCTCTACGGAATACCCAAACCCTTTTCCTCCCACTTCAAGCCCCGATCCATGACCAGAAGGCTCACGACCCGGAAACCACTAACCCGAAAGCCACCCAGCTGGAATCCGAACCAGGACGGTGCCGTAGTAGATATAACCACCAAACAATTATATGATAAGATTGAGTTTTTGGATAAACCTGGAGGGGCTTGGACACAAGGGTGGAAAGTCAGTTATAGAGGAGATGAATGGGATAGTGAAAAGTTGAAGGTTTTTGTGGTACCTCATTCTCATAATGATCCTGGGTGGAAGTTCACTGTGGAAGAGTATTATGAGAGGCAGTCAAGGCATATACTGGATACTATTGTTGATACTTTATCAAAGGTGATTTTCTTTTTTTTTTTTGGGGGGGGGGGGGTTTGGGATGTTAATTCTTAATGGGTTTTTGTTAAGATGGGGTGAAATGGTTGAATAAAGTTGGAATTTGCATTGGGATTTGGCTTTTGAGCTTGATTTTTTTTTTATTTTGTTGATATTTAGTGTTGAATAATGTTTAAATTTTGATTGGGATTTGATTTTGAAGCTATCTATTTTTTTTCCCTCTTTTTCTTTGATATTTAATGTTGATTGAAGTTAGAGTTTTGTTTGGGATTTGGTTTTTGAGGTTGGTAGTATTTTGTTGATCAATGGTGCTGAAGTCAGGTGTCCTGAATGAAATACTGTGAATTTTTTTTTATCTTTCCTTTACATAGAAATGGAATTCCTGTTATCCTTCTGACTCCTTTGGAAGCTAAATTTTGATGGTTTTTTGGAGTAATTACTGAAGTAGATTGGTGGTTTTCTGTTATGGTGTTTCGTTTTTGGAAGTTAATTTTTGGATTGTGCTGAAATGGTTAAAAGTAGTGATAATTTTTATTTACATTTGGTTTTTTAGCTTTTTCTGGACTATATATGTTACACGAAGGTGATTTTTGCGCAATTAGACTTAATTATTTCTGTTAAATTGAAGAGAAACAAGAAATTGGTAACTTTTTTTCTTATTAAAAAATAATGTCAGCCTGTTAAATTTTGCTGAAGGTTGTTTCAATTGTATTTGCAGGATAAGAGGAGGAAGTTCATATGGGAAGAGATGTCATATTTGGAAAGGTGGTGGAGAGATGCCTCAGACGATAAAAGGGAATCTTTCTCAAATTTGGTGAAGAATGGGCAGTTAGAAATAGTAGGAGGTGGCTGGGTGATGAATGATGAGGTATGCCCATAAGCTTATTAATTACTTGAAATTCATGCATATTGGTTGGGGGCTTAGAACATTGTTTTCTTTTTGCATTATTCTTTCATTCTTTCTTTTTTCTTTTCTTTTCTTTTTGGTCATTTTCGCCCTGAACATAGGATTAGACTTCAATATATCTTTTTCAGGTTTTGAGGTTTTGATTTTGGCTAAACAACTTTTTTTTTTTTCTTGATGCAGGCAAATTCACATTATTTTGCCATAATCGAGCAGGTATACCTTAAACCCTGTTTTGGTGTGTTGATGTCTTGTGATTTTGTGTGCATTGCCATTAATTGTGATCCATGATGTCATGTGCCAAAATGTGAACTTGTCATATATTTTTGGATTCTCACTTGAAAAGATGCCAGACTTGTGGGAGTACACATCCTCAAAAACCAGGATTTACTTGTGCATTTGTCAAATTTAATACATGACTTTGTGTTTTGCTTCACTATCTTCTTTAAATTTACATCAATGATCAACAAGTTATCTTTTTTTCATAGTTTTCTATCCTCAAAAATTCTTTAAAGCCTTGTGTTTTTGCAATGAATTTTTTTTATATTTGTATAAGCAGATAACTGAGGGAAATATGTGGCTGAATGATACTATTGGGTTTGTTCCAAAAAATTCTTGGGCAATAGATCCATTTGGTTACTCGCCTACCATGGCTTATCTCTTCCGTCGAATGGGCTTTGAGAATATGCTTATTCAAAGGACCCATTACGAGCTGAAGAAGGAACTTGCTTGGAATAAAAATTTGGAATACATCTGGCGTCAGAGCTGGGATGCTGAGGAAACTACTGACATTTTTGTGCATATGATGCCATTCTATTCATATGATATTCCACATACTTGTGGACCAGAGCCTGCTATTTGTTGTCAGTTTGATTTTGCTCGTACACATGGCTTCTTTTATGAATTCTGCCCGTGGGGAAAACATCCTGTAGAGACTACCCAGGAAAATGTGCAGGAGAGGGCACTAAAACTACTTGATCAATATAGGAAGAAGTCAACCCTATACAGGACAAATACACTTCTTGTACCTCTTGGAGATGATTTCCGCTATGTCAGCATTGATGAAGCAGAAGCTCAGTTTAGAAATTATCAAACGATATTTGATTACATCAACTCTAATCCCAGTTTAAATGCAGAAGCAAATTTTGGTACTTTGGATGACTATTTCCAGACCCTTCGGGAGGAGGCTGACAGAATAAACTATTCCCTTCCTAGGGAAATCGGCTCTGGTCAATTTGGAGGTTTTCCTTCTTTATCAGGTGACTTCTTTACTTATGCTGATAGGCAGCAGGATTATTGGAGTGGTTATTATGTGTCAAGACCTTTCTTCAAAGCTGTTGATCGGGTACTAGAGCAAACGCTTCGTGCATCAGAAATGTTGATGGCATTCTTACTTGGTTATTGCCAGAGAGCACAATGTGAAAAGTTGCCAACGGGCTATGCTTATAAGTTGACAGCTGCAAGGAGGAATTTAGCTCTTTTCCAGCATCATGATGGGGTGACTGGAACTGCTAAAGATCATGTTGTTCTGGATTACGGAACTCGGATGCACACTTCTTTACAGGACCTGCAAATTTTCATGTCTAAAGCAATTGAAGTATTGCTCGGAATTCGCCAAGAGAAGTCAGATCAGACCCCTGCCCAGTTTGATCCTGAACAGATGAGATCTAAATATGATGCTCTGCCTGTGCATAGAGCAATCAGTGCTCGGGAAGGAACTGTACAGTCAGTTGTACTCTTTAATCCTCTTGAGCAAACAAGAGAAGAGGTTGTGATGGTAGTTGTTAACAGACCAGAAGTTACTGTTTTGGACTCAAACTGGACATGCGTTCAAAGCCAGGTTTCTCCTGAATTGCAGCATGACAAAAGCAAGATTTTTACGGGCAGGCATCGCATCCACTGGAAAGCTTCTGTTCCTGCCTTGGGTTTGCAGACATATTATGTTGCCAATGGCTTTGTTGGGTGTGACAAAGCTAAACCAGCAAAACTCAAATTCTTCTCAAACTTGAGTTCAATTCAGTGCCCTACACCATATGCTTGCTCCAACATAGAAGGAGATGTGGTTGAAATTGAGAATGAGCATCAAACTCTCACCTTTGATGTCAAGCATGGTTTGTTGCAAAAGGTAATACACAAAAATGGTCCCCAAAATGTTGTGGCTGAAGAGATAGGTCTTTACTCTAGTTCAGGAGGTGCATACCTATTCTTACCTGATGGTGATGCTCCGCCTATAATTCAGTCTGGTGGGCATCTGGTTATCTCTGAGGGTCCCTTGATGCAGGAGGTGTACTCGTATCCAATGACCGAATGGGAGAAAACTCCCATCTCCCATAGTACTCGTATTTACAATGGAGGCAATACAATACAGGAGTTTCTGATTGAGAAGGAATATCATGTTGAGCTTCTTGGCAAGGATTTTAATAACAGAGAATTAATTGTTAGGTATAAGACAGATATTGATAACAAAAGAATTTTCTACTCTGACTTGAATGGCTTTCAGATGAGTCGGAGAGAAACATACGACAAGATTCCGTTGCAGGGAAATTACTACCCAATGCCCTCTCTTGCATTCATGCAAGGGTCAAATGGCCAGCGGTTTTCTGTTCATTCTCGACAGTCATTGGGTGCAGCAAGCCTTCAAGAGGGGTGGCTAGAGATTATGCTTGATCGTCGTTTGGTGAAAGATGATGGGCGTGGTCTTGGGCAAGGAGTGATGGACAATCGTGTCATGAATGTTGTTTTCCACATCCTGATGGAATCCAACATTTCTTCATCTTCAAATCCCATTTCCAGCCCTTTTCCTTTGAGTCCATCTCTTCTCTCTCATTGTGCTAGTGCTCACTTGAATTATCCCTTACATGCATTCATTGCCAAGAAGCCACAAGAAATTTCTGTGCAGACACACATGAGATCCTTTTCTCCATTAGCTGCTCCCTTACCATGTGATCTGCATATTGTGAGTTTCAAGGTCCCCCGACCATCAAAATATTCACAGCAGCAGCTTGGAGACCCTAGGTTTGTTTTAATGTTGCATAGGCGAAAATGGGATTCTTCTTACTGCCGGAAGGCCAGATCTCAATGTACAAGTGTGGCTGATGAACCTGTAAATCTATTCAACATGTTCAAGGGTCTTGCAGTGCTGAATGCAAGAGCAACTTCTTTAAATCTTCTGCACGAGGACCCGGAGATGCTAGGGTACACAGAGCAGTTTGGTGATGTTGCTCAAGAAGGACGTGTAATTATTCCTCCTATGGAAATACAAACATACAAGTTGGAATTGAGGCCACACCAGTAAATGCAGAGGGCTGATTTAACTATTACTTTCCTACAGATACTGATTGGATGGAGTTAGTAGCAAAGGAAAGCAGATCTTGTATCCTACTATCAACACAATTATGATTAGTGGTGCTTGACTGTGGGCTTTTATCTCATGGGATATCTGATCAAGTCAAGAAACTCAAAGATTGTCATAAAGTAAAGAGTTTCGGTGGAAGTGTGTGGCTTGGGAATGAGTGATTTAGTGAAATGGTAAGAGGTTACCTTCATCGAATTACCATAGAAAGATATGAGGATAGCTTTTGTTTTGTGTACAATTAGTATTATTAATTGAACGCTGAGAAATTCATTTTTCAGAATTCTTCTCAGGGAACTGAGATTTGTGTTAACCCTTCTGGTTCTATGGTTGGACCATAATCAACTTCAAATTTTGCTTATATAATTTTCTTTTATGAAGATTGTTTCTCATGAATGAAAGTTTAAGAATCAAGCATGTGCTAGCATTAGTGCTGTTAGTTCCAAATGCATAGGAAGTTGCAGAGAAAGTGCTTTTCGTGCTTGCTATTTTGAGAATGGTACTTAATGCATTTTGTCCATTTCCTCGTTTCTTTTCCTCTAATCACCTGAAATTGGTGTGTACTTGGATTCAACTTTTAGAGGAATGGGATTCCTTGATTCCGTTGATGGAATATGCTATGTTGATTTGTTCTTCAAGGAATGTTTTTGTATGTGAACAAATAGCATAGTCAGTTAGGGCATGTTCCCAAGAAACCTGAGTTTGTCAAAGTTCTGTGTTTGTTATTTGTGGACCCATAGATTTTCAAACCTTCTAAAGATCACAACTTAGAAACAAGCAAGCAAAGTTTTTCGAGCCCCTGGATGCAATTGCCATTGCCATCTTATTTCAGTCAAGAAAACAGCAGCTCCATGTTCCAAAAGGATCAAACTAAATGCATATATAAAAGCAGCAGCCAGTTTGGATCAAAGCAATCAGAAAAATTATCTCGTCAAGTTTTTGCATTATGACTTTGAAATTTTCTAAACTACAATTTGATAATTGAATATCTTAAATCACAGAGTTTGAAATGGTCTTACCATATGCAAAGGAAAATTTTTCCTCAAATTTTTTTTTTTAATTTTTCAATTTTTGAAGATATCCATGGGTACCTTAATAATACATGTGGATCCACCCCTGAGGACTGCCATGGGAAGAGCCTCGTGGAACCTTCATCTCGTCCTGCAATAGAGATGCAAACCAAAACTCAAACATTTCTTCATGTTCATTGTAGATTTTAGCCATTAAAATTACATTATATCAAACCATACAAGACATTTAGAAGGTAGGAAAAGTACCAAGGATGGTAACACTAACTCCAAGCTTCGCATTGTGGTCTCCATCAGCCAGTGAAGCAAAGCTAATCAGCCTTAGGCGATCTATGTACTGATGTTCAGAACATTTGCCTCCTTACCAGAACTTCAACATCATCCAAGATGAATCACAGCACATTTGCAGTTTGGTGAGACATGGGTTGGATGATTGATGGGCTAAAACCTAAGACTCCTGATCAATTTTGGGCTATAAATCTCAGCCAACACAAGAACAATAAAGCAACATTTTCAACATTTTCTTATTATTTTTTTTAATACAGTCAAGATATGTTTGAAATTTTTTTTCTAAACTATCCTAAATGCTTTTTATCACATCATAGTGCATTTAAAATTTTACTTCCGAATATTTTTTTTACAAAGATCAAACTTTAATTGATAAGGAAAAAATATATAATTAAATGATATTTTTCCTAGTTTTATTTTATGTATTTAAAGCAATCAAAGTCCCAAAATTGGAACTAAATTGATTAAGGGTATCAATTAGTGAAGATAAGAAAGGAAAATTCAAGATTGCAATATAGTACTCAAGGACAAAATGATATAGCTTTTTAACTTAAGAATTGCCTTCTTTGCAGAGGCAAAATAAAAAGGTTATGAAATTTTCTGAAAGCCTATTATGTGTAGATTTTAGATTCTGATTCATGTATCTTTGGAAGAGATCCTCCTGTTGGATTTGATGCCAATTACAAGGGTGAAATGAAATCACTTTTGCTTGGCAATCCTTATTCATGCACAAATGAGCATAATATATATGATAAAAAGGAGGTCTATCGATATTGAATATTATTTTTTAAAGATAAAAATATGAATAAATTGAATTAGTTGATGCTAAAATATATATTTTAATTATCCATAACATTAAAACAAAATGAAATTATATCCTTCACCAAAGGCCCAATTTTCATCAACACAACCATCATTACCATTCACTAGGCAAGGCAAGAAAATCCAAATGCATTGGCTAAAGTAAACATCAGAAACATATACAGTTTTTGTCTAGAAATCTTGTGGGGTTTGCCAATTTTTGCTTCTAACACATACAATGCTTGCCATCAGCCCTATGATTAGATTACAAGTCCTTTTTCAAATTTCAATTCACCCAAGAAAACATGGAACTTCTATAATATGATACACATGGAATGAACTTCCACTCTTTTGGGTAACCAAAATTTTATTGAAGTTTGAAAGTTTCCAACAGGGATCAATTCATCTTCCTAAACATGCTCAACAAACCAGCAAGACCTGTTTCTTCTCTCTCATTATCTGCAACAGCTAGATGCCTCAAAAAGATTGATCTTTAAGTGAATGTCTTTGGTTTCTCTATGTATATCCTTAATTTCAAGTCACAATAATGAATACTTAACTTTTGCATGGTACTGAATGAAGAAATTAAGGCTGAGAGGCAGATTGGTTTCATAACATCCTGGAGAACCTAACATTTCCTGACAATATTCTTGGGAATTTTCCAAGCTGAATACATGGTAAGACAATTCCCATATTGCTTTTGTAAAGGAAGTTTTAGTTGTAAACGTTGAAATTTGAATATCAAATCTATTATATATCATTATTTTAATATAATTATATGAATAAATTAGATTAAACATGGAATTCGCATTTTTTCATTATTTAAGTACTGAGTTTCCATGATTGTTTATATAATCTATGTGAGAACAGTCTTGTTTGCCTTGGCCCATATGTGATTCTTGTATTGTTCTTTGATCGCTTCTTCTTAATCCAGCTAATTTGGTTGGCTTTGGTTGAATGAGATTTGAGCCTGGTAAAACAATTTTCTTGTTCAATATATGTAGCTAATACTTTTGAAATCCGATTTTTTTTTATAAAAGAAATCGTAACTTAATAACTTGATGTAAGAGAAAAGATTGTAAGCTATTTTATTTTTATGTTATGTAATGCGAGATGTCTAATTGTTTTAAAATATTAAATAATATTGTATGTTTTAGTACGAAGTGATCCTTAAAAAATTCATAGTGATTTATACATGGAAATGAAATTATCTTGTTTGGTGAGTATTTAGTGATCTAATGTGATAGTGATTTTGAATCATCGAGTGTATCAGATTACTATAGTGAAATATAATTTAATTTTTATATAAAATAATAAAAATTTTTTATTATTAAAATAAAGTGATATGTAAAATTAATAATAATCAATAACACCTATTTAACATGTGAATTGAAAATTTATTTTTCCTTAAAATTGTATTATTTTATATTATAATTTTTTTATTTTCGAATTAATGTTCGTAACAAATTTAAAAATAATTTGTGCATTTTATTTTTTAATGTTTTATATATAATAAAATATTTAACTTTTTTTATTTTGGTTTTAATCGATTAATTTTAATTTCAAATACAAATATTTTTATACACAATTTATATTATAAAAATTAAATTATCTAATAAATAAATATATTTATTAATTTAAGAATTTAATCATAGTTTATTATAAAATAAATAATTATTATCATATATTCCAAATTATTTTTTTTAAACAATATTAAAATTATAATTTGTATAATTATTATAATATGCATGATTATTTTCATACTTTTAAATAAAATAATATTTAATTTTTAATAGTATTAAACACGGTTATGTTTAACTTCTATGAATTAATAATTGTTAACAAAAAAAAAAAACTTTAAATCACAAATGATAATATCATTTTGGTAATAAAATCATCTTTGAAAATGATATCAAACATAACCTAACAATTTACAACACGATATGATAACAAGATACGAAGAAAAAGTACAAAAATAATACGGTTTAAAACTTTAAAAAAATCATAAATAAATTTAATAAAATAAAAAAATTATATTTTATATTTTTATGTCGACATAAATTATAATACGTAATTTTTGAGTGTTTTGTCATTAAAAGTAACAACTTTAAACTTTGCTTTGCAGCGGATAAGATTAGATAAAGTATATTTGCTATGCCATGGTTGAGATATTAGGATTTTCCTATTTATGCCAAACAATAAATTTTAGTTTCAAATTTTAAAATAAAATGATTTTCACAATTTTATTGATAAAAGAAAGAGTAATTTAATTCATTATGTGTTTCATCAAGCAATCAAATTTTAAGTTTGATTATTTTGAAGAAACTCAGTTTTTTTTCCTTGGTCTCTTTTATTTTGATATAATTTTTTGTTATAAAAAAATATAAAATTTAACAAATAACTTATTTACCCTTGAATTATTTCATATCAAAAGCAAATACATTGAGACAAAAAAAAAAAAAAAAAGATAATTGTTGGTCACAGTTAAATTTGAGGTTGTTGGTGAATTAATCTTGACTCCATCCAAAAAAACAAAGTAAATTCAGTTATACCGATTACATAAGTTTGTTTGTGTAATTCTTGTTCAATGGATTTTGAGTTCATGAGAAATTTCAATTATCTAAAACTAATCATTTTTAAACTGAACAAAAAAATTTTAAATTGAATCAGAACTCTTCAGCCTTTAAAATTATATTTGAACTATAACTCTTAAATGCATTAAACTCAGTCAAAGTAAAATACTCTAATAACATACATGACCAGGACTCTTGTTTATTTTATGTTATTGCCTATTCTTCAGATTCAGTTGTGTTGGTTTCCAGGGTTCTGATTGAATCCAAAGATATCTGATACTGAAAGCATTATCTGACTGAATCCTATATCTCACTTTCCAAATGACAAAACCAAATCATGTCTGATAAAAACTACAGCAGCATAATATTTGCAAATAATCCAAGAGTATGCCATGTAGCAGAAAGTGGGGGAGGTTAATGGGGTTTTTGCCATAACTTTCATTGACCATTTGCTTTGTTTTTTTTGGTCCAAGTGGTGATGGTACCCTAAAGCAAAGTGATATCCATCTCATTAAACCACTGAAATTTTCCAAAGTGAAGTGATTCATATCGGTCTCTGCAAAACTTGCCAAAAAAGATCAGATTGGTCATCTTTTTTTATTGATATCTGCTTGATTTTTGAAAATAGGCTGATTTGCTTCTGCTTCAGGTGGAGAATCTTATCAGCTAGCACTCAATGTTTTGTGCCTCTGTTCATGCTTGGGATTTAAGGTAATGAATTTTCCAACAAATACAATCTGAGAAAAAAAAATTGCCGGTGTTTTTCAGCTATGGAAATTTTTTTATGATTTGTCATGAATACGATGATTCAGTTAAACAGTTGCAAATGCACAACTTTTGATGAACTTTGCTTTTATGTATTTTTGATGCGTAATCTTTTAGTATTAGTTTTGAACGTAACGTACAGATTAGAAAGTTAGAAACGCAAACAATTTTTTGTGAAGAAATGGTTTTTTTTAAACAGTTTTCAGATTGTTGTTTATTAACACAAGCAATCCTGTTGGGGGAGATTGCTTTTAGTGACTATCTACTGTGTTAGTGTGCCATTCTCAACAAAAATAAATGTCTTTTCTAGCTTTCTTTAAGGAAAAGAGGAGCCTACAACTACATGACTGCAATTAATGAAGAAGAATTAGTGTCCTGTAGAAAAGACTGAAAATTATTTAGAGTGAAACCAGCAGTATCTGACTCAAGTTAGCAGCCCCTGACCTCTGACTAGATACAGCAGCCTATTGGGTTTGTTTGGGTCACTTCTTTTGCTCTTATAATCTCATAACCATTCTCATTTCACTCAGCAGATTGTTTTCTCATTAACATGGCTGGAGGAGGAAGAGCTCAAGGACTTAGCAGGTCATGTATTCTTCTTATAGGTAACTATTCTATCATCTTTTTTTTTTTATGCTTTCTGTCAACTTGAGCTAGCTACCATTCATTTCTGTATGAAAAAACCTGTTTCTTTTCAGGGCTTCAGGGTACCCAATTATCAGCAAAATTTTGAAACTTCCATTCTAAATCAACAGTCCCTCAATGACAATTTCATTTTTTGTTTTTGAATGACCAAAATTTAAGTAAATTAAGATTTGCATTTCTTTGTTTTATTTGATAGTGATTGCCGGCATGGAGAGGTTTGCTTTCAAGGGGGTGGCATCCAATTTGGTTACATATCTAACAGATGTTGTGAAGATGAGCAATTCTTCTGCAGCCAAGACAGTTAACAGTTGGTGTGGATTCACTTCAATGTTGCCACTGCTGGTGGCACCCCTCGCTGACTCATTTTGGGATAGGTATTCAACCATTTTGACCTCATCTTTCCTCTACGTTTTGGTGAGTCACTCTTCCTTGTTCTCATTTGAGGTTTTGCATGTCATGAAAAATGCATTTTCAAGAACCTTGGATAGTGTATTTTCAGAATCATATTTGCATGTTTGGCAAAGGGATCACCACTAAGCACAAAAGATGTTGGACCCTGAGTCATCACCACTAATTCTGTCAGATAAATCACATCGGTTCCTCGTAAATTTGAGTATTCTGATTTTTTTTTTTAATTTTTATTATTTTTTATAATTTAAGGGCCTTGGAGCAGTAGCATCAACAGCTTTGCTATGGACATGGACTCCTCCAAGCAACACAAGCTCCTCTGCATTCCTGTTTTGGTCCCTCTGTTTGATTTCATTAGGCCAAGGTGCATATAACCCATCTTTGCAAGCCTTTGGAGCTGACCAACTGGACCATGATGAGGAATTGCCTTGTAGCAAAGATGACAAAAGCTCTAAGAAAAAGAGTTTATTTTTCCAATGGTGGTATTTTGGTGTTTGTAGTGGCAGCCTCCTAGGTGTCATACTTATGTCCTACATCCAAGATACCTTTGGTTGGGTTCTAGGATTTGCCATCCCCATGTTTGCAATGGTTATGTCAATTGCATTTTTCGTATGTGGTAACCAGATTTATGCACATAAACCAGATAGAACCATCGATAGTAAGCCCTTTCCGAACATACTAGAAGTCATCAAAGTGACAGCATCAAAATTAATCAATGGAAGAATCACCTTGCCAAATGATAAGTCCGATGTGGTTGAGCTGGAGTAAGTTTTCTTGCTGGATTTTGAGGATGCTTAAAATTGAAATGTGCTTGAATTCTGATGGTAATTCTTACTTGTT
Organism: Durio zibethinus; assembly: GCF_002303985.1. Next base: position 2,112,226 of record NW_019167960.1, on the reverse strand, counting down.
TATAGGCTTCAAGAGAAACCTCTTTGTGATCGCAAGCTGAGCAGCAATGAGGGCTCGCATGGGAATCTGAAAAATGATACTTACCTGCTTGAAAATGCAAAAATAGTAATCAGGCTTTTGCCAATGTGGGCAATGCTTCTAATGTTTGCAGTAATTTTCCAACAGCCTGCTACATTTTTTACTAAACAAGGCATGACAATGAAGAGGAACATTGGCAGGAACTTCAAGATCCCACCAGCAACACTGCAAAGCGCTATTACATTGTCTATAATCCTCTTGATGCCTTTCTATGATAAAGTTTTGATCCCAATCACCCAGATGGTTACTCGTAATAAAAAAGGTATTACCGTAATGCAGAGGATGGGAGTTGGTATGTTTCTTTCCATCATTGCTATGATCATAGCTGCAGTTGTTGAAATGAAGAGGCTTGAGATCAGCAGGAACATAGGTGCCCTAGAATCCGAAACAGTGCCACTAAGCATCTTTTGGTTGCTTCCTCAGTATGTTCTTCTAGGCATTTCAGACATTTTCACTGTTGTTGGGATGCAAGAGTTCTTCTACAATGAAGTTCCTGTCAGGATGAGAGCAATGGGGTTCGCGCTATATACTAGTGTTTTCGGGGTGGGAAGTTTCACGAGTGCCTTGATGATTTCAGTTATTGAAGCCTTGACAAGTTCAGGAGGAAGACAAAGCTGGTTCTCTGATGACATGAGGGAAGATGGACTTGACAAATACTACTGGCTTTTAGCCATGGCAAGTGCATTGAGCTTACTGTTGTATACAATTCTGTGCAAATGCTATAAAAGTAGGAGTGAATTGGAGAATGGCAACTGTAAATAAGCTCTTTCGATTTTGATCAGTTTGATACAGTTTTCTTGCAATAATTTCTGTTGATGTAAATATTAATGACATTTAATTTGGTTTTGTTTTGCCTCATATGACATGGATATTCTACACTTTGGACTGTCTTTTCTCTTTACGAAGAATATTTATTCCAAAGACTTGTTTGAGCCATCGATCTTTTATTCCAAAGACTTGTTTGAGCCATCGATCTTATACTTTATGAAATCAAAGTACTTAGTCTCATATGACTGATTTTGTATTTGACGTGTCATATAAATTGAGAAATGATGATTTTTTAATTTGGTACGTGTTTGATACCGGAAAAAAAAAAGATATAGATATATGAATTGTCTTAGAAGAATATATAGGACACAAATTTTATTTCAGAAATTATGCATACCTTGCATGGAAACTAACTTAAAGCCTCCATATTTGCTTACATATCACTCTCTTATTCTAGTCTTTTAACTGTTCTAAATCACTTATTTAATATGCTTAAGATATTATGAAACTTGCATAGGTTTCAATGAAGCAAAGTCTTGCTAGTAGCTGTATAAAGCCCGTAAACCATTAATATCTTCTTGGCCAAGGTTCGTTTTAGTAGTTCCAAGTTGAATTGTTGGATACATGACGGCATTTTGATCCCAACTATGATCAAGGCCGAGATTATGTCCTATTTCATGCACAGCTACTGATTCCAGGTCCATTTGGTTAGCTGCAGGATTAAAGCTCCAATTCTCATCCGCATCATAGTGAAACCTCCCATCTTCTAGTGCAAAAGCATGAGCTATTACGTTTCCAAGAGGGCCATCAAAAGGATAACCATCCCCATGATCATATCGGTAAAACCCGATACTGATATCGTCTCTGCTGCCTTGTGCTACCTGCTGGAACCTGAATGGAGAAACAGCTGCCCATTTCTGGAATGCCCGAGCAATCATGGGACTTAGTTCTTGAACACCAAACAACTGGACACCAGGTAGGAAATTATGGGTGAGTTGGTATCTAGTCCATTTGGGATACCCTGGGAAAAAGGAATAGCCAGCAACCAAGTGAAATATGCCATAATTATGGCTATGTACAGTTCCCATAGTGCCATTAGACGTTCGGTTCCGGATGATATCAGGGACACCACATCTAGGGTCCTTATATCATTTGTGAAGACTTGTATTCAAAATATTATTCATTTTAATTCAAAAATCTTATAATTTTATCTCATAAAAAACATTTTTAAAATTTAAATTTAAATCTTTATGTATATATCATATCATATTTACATATTTTTAAAAAAAAATACAAATTTATTATTATATTAAAATTTGTACACTCCTCACGTTTTTATAAATGGATATAATAGCTCATTAAAAAACTTTATGAAGTTTAATTGCTCATTAAACCATTGGTGTCAAATTCGGCGCTGCCTTTATGAAGTTTAATGAGCAATTTAAAAAGCATGTTGGTGCCAAACTCTGAGTTGAAAGTTTAAATCCTGAAATCACAAGAAAAAAAAGAGAATAATTAAGATTAGGACAATGGCAGAAAATATTTTTTATGTTTACACTCATACACTCAAGTAAAAAAACATGATTAGACAGGTCGAAAGGAAAAGAAAATAAAGATATAAGAATAGAACGAGATTTAATTAATAATATCTGGATGATTTTATTTATAAACGAAAAATAAAGAGTTTATAAGATAAAATAAAAATGTAACCAAATTGACGTAACATTATATATGTCGAGTCGGTTTAAAAGTAAAAAGTACTCTTAACAAAAATTTTATGAAGTTTAATTGAGAATATTGGACCACCCATCTTCGGCAGCATGCCTCTACAAACCAAAAAAAAAAAAAAAAAGTAGGAAGAACCCAAATATATTTATGGTTTGTACAAAACTCTAATCTGCATGCATGAATCAGGCTACGTTTTGACATCAATGTATTAAAATCGAGTCTTTAATTCAAAAGACATTTACTACACATATTCAAATCCACTGTATCATGCATGCATGATTGTGATTTAAAGGATTTTTTTTTACAAAAATATAGTTTCACATAATAACTTTTTAATAAATGGAATTAAATAATTCGTGCACATTATTGTAATTTTAAAACCGTTATATGCACTTGTGATTGAACCTAATGCTCGTAAGTGTACAGAGTGGTGCTGTTTTATTTTTCCTAGCTGCATGTAAGACTACCCTATCATATGCTTGCGAGATGGTGATTAATGCATGGAGGCACCAACTGGTTCTATAGATGACAATTTCCCTTTCTGTTTTAATGGATGCTTAATAAATTATTGGTTTTTGCTGATGGAAACTGTTGTTCTTAAGGGAATTTATGAGAGTGGTTTGTTAAGATGGGTTTCGATAGCAAAGCTAGTGGACGTCCGGCATTGTCTGCTATCCATGGAGTTTTTGAGAGACGAGCAAAGGCATCGGATATCTTTGATTTCAGCAATTTGAACAAGAAAAAAAGTATTGGGGTTGTGGGGTTGGAACAGATTTCATTGATCCACCTTTCGTAGATTTTCATTGAATTGTGATGTCGTTTTATGACAGAATTATTAAAATTTTAATCATAAAATGCAATTATGATGCCATGAAAATCCATTTCATTTTCCTCCTAAAGAATGCATAAGAGTACTAATTACAAGTTTGCTATAACAAGAAAATTTTGGAAACTTTCTAGCTCATCTCGAATTTTAATTAGCTATTTTTATGAAATTTTAAAAAAAATAAAAAAATTTTGCATTCCAGTATCCATAATCAAATAATGTTTATATTTTTTGTTTAGTTGATTTAATTGAAGAATAAAAAAAAACTTGATATTGCTAAACCTAATGTATATGAAATAAAATACAAATAATAGTAACAAAAAATATAAATAATAAGTAACCCAATATTTTTTCTAATGAAGTATTTACACTTCCTCAAGGAAAATAAGAAAACAGAAGAACAAATTCTGTTTTTTTTTCTTGGATCATATTTTTTTGCCATTTATCTTTTCCTTTGAAATTGTCCTGACATTTTATAGTAGGCTTTCCAATCTAGGATTAATAACCTGATAGTGAATTCAAATTCATTGTATGATAGTTTGACTTACCGGTGTGAATAAATGTGAATATAATCTGGTGTGATATGTTGATAGAATGCTGAATTCTTAATTTTTTTGAGCAAAATTTAAATTCTAACAACTTTAAATAAAAACAATCATATGGACTATCGTGAAAAACATTTAGCAGGATCTCAAGAAAAATATCAGGTTAGAAAAAGTAGATATGAGGTCGTTGATGAGTTCCAATCCATACAATTCAGTGAATTCACAACCTGGAAAAACAATGGTGCAAGCTAAAGTTGTCAATGAATCACCAACATTACAAGCAATCACTTCAATAACCATTCCAACTCCATCAAAATTTTGGATCAGAGAAAAAAAAAAAAGAAGAAAAGAAACATGTTTACACAAGCTGACGCAGGCTTGACGAAAACCAGTTAACTATGCATTCAGAGATTTACGGTATTGATATTTGGCATAAAGATTAGTCCCACTGGATTTTTTCCTTCTCAAAAGAATTTTACATTGCACATACTATAATTGCATGTTTTATGAAAACCAGCTGCAACCCTTTTTGGCATAAACATCGGCAAACATGTGGGTCGAGAGAGAGACTGTACAAGTTCAACATATTAGCAAAAACAGACCAACATAAAGATGCCTGTTGTAGCCTACAAATGTGCATGGCAGTAAGAATGCGACGTAAAGAGAAGCATGATATTAAGAAGCATGGGGAAACCTTGCTTGGAAGTTGGAAAAAATACACATCCAAGATGCAAGATCAGGTCAAAACAGTTCAGGTTATAAAGTAAAACTTCTAAAAACTATTGAAGCATCATTACAGATCTTAACATCTCATTTTACTAGCACAAGAGATCTTAATAAGCCGACGAGGCATCTATGAGGTCTTTAACTCTTATAGCCTTTATGGTTGGAAACAGCTTGGCATTGAGATTAAGCATTCAAAGGCCAGTAGAATAAGAGGTCCTGCCGTCTTGAACTCTATTCTTCCGCTTAATGAAGGCTCACAACAAATAATTCATATACAGAACTGTTGCTATATGCATCCTAAGTATAGGATTGCCAGTCGCACACCCCTGGACGCTAACCACAGCCAAGGGGTGCACATTTTGACAACCTACAGGTAATTATGAGCTCTTGATCATTTCACCAAGATCAGATATCTCACTGGACTTGCAGTGATCAGCATAACCTTGTAATTTGTATCTAGATAGGTAACATTTAAGAATTTAAACATATGCAGGTACCGGCCATGTAGAATCAAAGTTCAACAGAGATAACAGGCTCAAAGCCAGTGAGCCAGCTAAATGAAGATGATAATTTTACGATCCTACCATTTATGTAAAATCCTTCATTTTATCATGAAAAGCCAAGCTCCTGCAACAGTTTCCTGGAAAATTTTAGGATGTCATAATGGAAGAAATTGTAGTTATGTTGACTGAAGAAAACCAAAATGTGGTCAAATCATGATACAAAGGGCAGGAAAACGTTCAGGTTCACAAAGGGCTGTAACTTTAATATTGCTTGCTTAAGCAAAGTGCTGATTGTTCTCAACAGATAAGGGATGCCTTTCACCTTATTATATGGCCTGGCACAACAGCAGTGTCATCCCAGGTACTCTATTACAGAAAGAAACAAGAGTTACCAAATCATGGCACAGCAGTGGATTTTCATATGATTTTCAGGATGAAAGTTGGCAAATGCAAAAATGTGATTATTTTTTACATCTATTCTCACATATTAAATACAATTTTGGACTTCTAAAATATTCTTAAAAACAAAAAAGCAAAACTGATTCTTCACTACACATCTTGATCTTTTGTCTATTTTCCAGTAATTACCCTAACAATTTGATATAAGAAACCTCTCAATTTCAACGAAGGTAATACATATGCATCAAATCATGCAAAATAAATCTATGTTCAAATCCAGAAAAATTTTTACTTTTCAAATTTGCATATGATCGTTACTCATATTCAAGTGACTGGTTATTAGCAAATGTTCAACTATCCTCCTCATATTTTAAGCAAAAGGAGTTACAAATTTACAATTATGTTAAACACTTTGATACAGGCAACCAGTCAACGATAGTTTTAAACTAGAAAACTGCAATAAATAATAAGAATCAGATAGAACAAGAACTCACATCTCCTTGAACAAAATTGCAACACACAAACTGATCTCAATTTGTTTAAGCAAAGTCAATCATACACTTCCTCACTAATAACATCACAAAAGAATAAACTATAATGCTTTCAGCCAGCAACCAAAAAGAACCACTAAACATTTTACCTCACGCATGTGAACCATGACCATTGACACCCAATTCCACAATAGCTGCATCTTCTTTCCCCAAACCATCTTCTTCGTTAATCCCATCATCGAGATCATCATCAGAATCCAAAGTGAAATTCCCCACATTATTATCCATCTGCTGCATTTCTGCCCCTAATGGTCTATATGGTAAACCATCCCCTGAAGCACCAACTCCATTTCTTTTCCCCATGACTGACAGCATCCCGACAACCAAAACCACAAGCAAAGCAAGATGGCAATTAAATTGCAACGTCGCGATAGCTCTCCCTCTATGATACTCTGGGTGACCTTTGCACTTAATAGTATAATTCCCTCTGCTATTTTCATGTAAACTACATCCATGAACCATCAAATTAGTGTAAAATGAAAATCCCATTTGCACAAACCATGTTCCTTGTAAAATCAACCCAATGCCTCGCACCAATTTCGAGGAAGCCGACCTTTTTGACCTCAACTCTAGCATTGTAGAAACCACACAAATGGCTATGGGAACACATAAAAGACTAAAATATCTATTCTCAATCCCACTTGTATCCTTCGTTTGCAAGTAATATAAGAAAAACTCTTCAACAAAAGCGAAAAGCAGAACTAATTCAAGAACGGAATCAGGCCAAAAGTATGAACTTTTCTTACTGTTTAAAAGACCTAAAGCAGAGTAAAGCAAGAAAAGCAGGGCAAGTGAGAGTACTTGTAATTGGAGCATCGACCCCACCCGATCCTTTGAATTGAAAGCATCAAAGATTGAAACCACGGAATTCAAGAAGGTCGAAAGGGACAAGATTGATACCAAGATGAAGGATGATGAAGAGGAAAATGGGTTTTCTTTAGTTTTTGGAATGGAGGTAGATTTGTTCTGGGTTGAAAGTGAAGAAGATGGAGTTGGATTCAGGTTTCGGGTCGGGTTTAAGGAACTGATAGATTCCCAGAAGCCGATCAGGATGAACCCAACGCCGGTAACGGCGTAGGTGAAGAATCCCATCTCTAATTTTTTTATACTTTGAATTTGAGATTGTTTTTCTGCCTTTTTTTTTTCTTTTTCAAGAATTTTAAGATCTTTGATGTGGGTTTTCTTTTCCTGGGAAAATAAGAGTCTAAAACAATGTTCGAGTCAAACAGCCGTTTGTTGTGGGTTGCTTGATGTCTGATTTCTTGTACTTTGACTTTTCTATTTGGTTTTTGATTCAAAAAAATGTCAATTCTTGGAAACTTCCTTGTCATTTGATCTGACGCTGGAAAACGATCCCGTTTCTAATGTTTAAACAAAGCCCAATTTGTTCTTGGATGAAGTTGGAAATATCGTCTTTGAGTTGGGCCTTTTGCCTTACTTCTGGACTTCTAATTTAAAATTGTGAGGTTTTGCCTTTCCTCTCTGTTTTTCCTCTGTATTTTTCCTCTCACCCATGAAAAAATGTTACATCCTCTTTGCCACCATCACCGTTCTTTTTCTATCCCATCCAGACCCCTGATTCCACCTCCTTTACTCACACCCCAATACCCTAAAACCACCCAAAAACCCCGCAAAGATATTTTCCTTATCCGGAGCTCCATAACCCGTTCCGAAAATCAAACCCTTCCTCAATCAGCCATCCAACGTATTGCTGACAAGCTCCGATCACTTGGATTCTCTGAAACCCAAAACCCGGAACCTGAATCCAAACCTGGGTCCGGGTCCAGGTGCGATTCCCCTGGAGAAATCTTTGTCCCTTTACCAGAGAAGTTACCCAAGTACCGGGTTGGACATACCATTGATACAAGCTGGACTACGCCGGAGAACCCAGTTCCGGACCCTGGTTCGGGTCCGGGGAGCTTGATGGTGCGGTTCAGGGACATGAAGAGGGAGAGGAAGAAAGTGGGAAGGGTGAAGGAGGAGAGAGTGGTTCCTAGTTTGGCGGAGCTGAAGCTGTCGGCGGAGGAGCTAAGACGGTTGAGGACGGTTGGAATTGGTGAGAAAAGGAAGTTGAAGGTTGGGAAAGCGGGGATTACAGAGGGAATTGTGAATGGGATTCATGAAAGGTGGAGAAGGAGTGAGGTGGTTAGGATTGTTTGTGAGGATATTTGTAAAATGAATATGAAGAGGACTCATGAGGTTTTGGAGGTTTGTTAACCTTTTTTTTCTTGGTTTTCGTCCATTAATTTGGTTGTTTTCTTTGCTTTTGAAGTTGTTGTTTGATTGCATTGAGGTTTTTATGTTATGTGAATGAATGCAAATATGATTGGACCTACATTACCAAATGGGAGACAATCCTTTACCATCCTTTAAATCCCATCTCTGAATATTCGAACAGGATTCTTACAAGTTGAAAGTTTCAAAGTCTAAAAGTTCAAGTGTTCCCCCTAGATGTTGGATGATTTGCTTGGTTTCTTTTGTTAACATACAGTGTGTATGGAAGTTGTGATTAACTAATATAAGTATGGCAGATGAAGATATTGGGATGATTGAGGTAGGAAGTGGTTGAAAGAGAAAAGTAATGAGTGCGGTAGGTTAAAAACTTTACCATCATTGATTATGTTTCGATAATCTCTCAATGCAAAAGCTATGACATCATGTTACTGTTTAACTTCCTGTCCAGACCATGTTAACGATGTCATGAAGACATTATGGGACACATATAGGAGGTTAAAATTGGGTTAATTGATCCACAAACTCCTCAATATAACAGTATCAACTCATCAGGAAATTAACCTTAGTTTGTAATTATTCCTTAGTATTCTATAATAGAAGTCTAATGTTGGGTTTTTGTATTGATATTCTCAGAGAAAAACTGGAGGGTTGGTTGTTTGGAGATCTGGAAGTAAAATAATATTGTATAGAGGGGCCAATTACAAGTATCCTTATTTCTTGGCTGATAAAATCGAAACACATGACACTTCTTCCAATGCTTCACCACATACAAACATGGATAATGAGGAACGCCATAAAACAGAAAGTTGCTCACCTGAATTCAATGGTGTAAAAATTTCAACACCAAATGCACCCAACAAAATGACTAAACCAATGTTAATTCAAGGCGTTGGTTCTCCAAATAGAGTAAGATTTCAGCTGCCAGGTGAGGCAGAACTTGTTGAAGAAGCTGATCGCTTGTTAGATGGACTGGGTCCAAGGTTTACTGACTGGTGGGGTTATGAGCCTCTTCCAGTGGATGGTGATCTCCTACCTGCAATTATTCCCGGATACAGGAGACCCTTCCGCCTTCTTCCTTATGGTGTGAAGCCAATCCTGACAAATGATGAAATGACCACTTTAAGAAGACTTGGCCGGCCCTTACCTTGTCATTTTGCATTAGGTAAGCCTGACTTCTAATTCATACCTATGGTAATTTGATGTACATCCATTTTAATTTTATGTCGATTCATATCAGGAAGAAATAGAAAACTTCAGGGATTGGCTGCATCCATTGTCAAGCTCTGGGAAAAATGCGAGATTGCCAAAATTGCTGTTAAGAGAGGAGTGCAGAACACTAATAGTGAATTGATGGCAGAAGAGTTGAAGGTTAGTGATACTCTTTTGACCTTTCTTTTTTTTTTTTTGGGGGGGGGGGGGGGTGGTTTGCATGTGGAGAATGGTGGGTGGTTTGGAGCACCCTTGAGATGCATTATTCCATTTGGATGCTTGAATTTTGAATTCATATATGGCAAGGGATACGTATAAGAGTAATTAAACATATATTATTGTTCATCCCTAGTGATAGAAAACATTTTTAAATTCTCTTTATGTTCATTGAAGTTCAAGCACTTGTGATGTTGCCTTTGTATATTCATATTTTGTCTTCTTCAAAATATCATTCCACTACTGGTTTGATGGAGAGTCCAAATCAGATTTGCATCATTTTGTCAATATTTAAGCTGAAAATGTGGCTAGGGCTTATGTTCTCATGACTAGCAATACGAATGAAAGCCTGGAAGCTTGTCAAACTCCTATAATGATAAATATTTCTAGGTTATTCTTCTTTCTGGTGATGTCCAAGCTGTTTTAGATTGACCACTTTACTATATGCCAATTAGTGGTTTGACTTTGATTACTATATTCTTCTGGTTGGACACTTCTTAAAAATTTTTCATGCCTCTCTATATGACTAAATCCTTAGACCTCCATTGCTTGAAGTGTTGGTTTCAATGTACCGTATGTAAATTTCAACTAAACATTAGATTTTACATCAGATTAAATGCTGAGTTTTGTCTTCAGTAAAACCTTAACTGTTAGTCACTGTTTGGCTACATCATGGAGGTTGCCCATTTGTCTGCTTAAGCCCATTATGTATAGTACATTTAACCTAAAAGATGTATAAAAAAAAATTATATTTTGAACCTATTTGCTGTGGTTAATTGTTGAAATATTTATAGTGCATTATCTATCTTCATGGCCATATATTAATCAAAAGTACTTTGTTTCAGTGGCTGACCGGAGGAACTTTGCTTGCACGAGATAAGGACTTCATTGTCTTATATAGAGGAAAAGATTTCCTGCCTTCTGTTGTTTCTTCTGCAATAGAAGAGCGGAGAAAGCAAGTAATTCATGTGGAGAAACAGAGTGCAAAATGTAGCCAATCATGGAAAACTGTGCAGAGGGTCGACAGTGAGTGTACTAAAAGTGGCTCTGAAAGTGAAATTAATAGTGCCAAGGATCACAGAAGCAATATCTTTGGTGACCGAAAGAACATGAAGTCTGCTGAAGCAGCTATTAGAAAGACTAGCTCAAAGTTATCTATGGTACTATTTTGCTAAGATGCTGCCCTTGGCTTATTTCTTGGTGAAATCTTATTTAATATGTGTGACATTTCTTACACTACAGGCATTAGAGAAGAAAGCAAAGGCAGAGAAACTTCTAGCGGGGCTGGAACAGGTGGAGATCCCTCAACAATCTGAAATTGATAAAGAGGGTATAACTCAAGAAGAAAGATATATGCTTAGGAAGGTTGGCTTGAGAATGAAGCCTTTCCTCCTATTGGGTGAGTTAGACCTTATAGTGCAAGCCTTTGATCTTGAAATAGTGGATCCAATTATTTATCCTGGAGGCAATTTGAAGGGACACTTACAAATAATGCCCATCTATTACTCTATCTAACTCATGCAGAAGCCCATACTGATTTGCGCTTTTTTTTTTTTTCCTCATTTGTGCATAGGTAGACGGGGAGTATTTGATGGAACAGTTGAGAATATGCATCTTCATTGGAAGTACAGGGAACTTGTGAAGATAATTTCTAAGGAGACAAATGTTGAAGAGGTTCATCAAGTGGCACGAATATTAGAGGCAGAAAGTGGTGGAATATTAGTGGCTGTGGAGAGAGTAAGCAAGGGTTATGCAATCATCGTTTATCGTGGAAAGAACTATAAGCGACCTACTTGTCTGAGACCTCAGACACTTCTTACTAAAAGAGAGGCAATGAAGCGCTCTCTAGAGGAACAGCGTCATAAGGTAAAGTTGAGTTATCTTGTTGTGTATGCATCCTACACTTTTTCTATAGTTTGCAGCCTCAGGAAAAAAAAGACTTCTGGAGGAAAAGGAAAAGAAAGGAAGCACCTTCAACAGATTGTAATTATAACTCTGGCACAAAGTTTTGATTTGCTTGACTTTATACAGCCCTTTCAATATTTCCCTGCATGCTTTGGTTTCTTATTCTTTTTCTACGTTGATTTTGCAGTCTTTGAAACTACATATTTTGAAGCTTACCAGAAACATAAATGAATTGAAACACCAATTAGTAAGCTAGTCGCTTTATGTTTTTCATTGGTCCAGTTTTTCACTTTTCTACAAATATCCTAACAGTATCCAATCAGTTTATATGAACTGTATAACACTGCTTTGACACAGGTTGTAGACAAGGAGGCAAGTAGCATACAAACTGCTGAGCAATCAAGATTGCGATTGGTGAGCTACTCATGCTCCCTATTTATTAGTGGATTTATGTTTTCTAAGTAATTGACATGTTTTTGTCACAATGAAGGTGGAAGAGGAAATGGAAGCTATACAGCCAGTCGAATGTGCTAGATCAGATATTGAATTTCCTGCATCTCCAGGAGGGCATGCAAAGGTAGGTACTTTAACTCTAAAATGTGTTAAAATCCAAAGGAGTTAGGCTTTGTTTTAAATTTGCTTTTCAAGGTTTATGTCACTCCCTTGTTTTTAAACTATACAGTAGCTTATGAACACCTTGCTTAGCCTAACAGTGAATACCGGGCACTAATGTCGTTTGGAAGTGTTGCCACTATGTTTTTTAATTTAAATGCATTTAGTTTATATAACATCTGAAATTGCATTTGATGATATTATGGAAGGCTAGAGACAAAGATGGATCTGATTCTACTTTGACGAAAAATGATAGAATGGTTGCCGCAATAAGTATTCGCCAGCCCTCTGAACAAGAGCTTGTGGAACCATCTTCAATACATGATGGGATTAAGACTCATAAAGCAGAATCTGGGACTTTGGCAGAATCTGTGAACAGAAGAAAACATAAGACTGAACTGAGGGCTTTGCATGCTCAAGTTGAAATGGTTAACTCCACATCATACCCTGATAACATTAGGGTACATGCTGTTCCTTATATGTCAATATTCTTAAATTCCTGATATTTCTCACCTGTTATGGCATATATTGTTTTAAGGAGGAAGAAATTGGCTGTTCTGGTACTGCTAATGCTGAGCCACTTGTTTCCAATAATGGGCCAATGGAGTCAATGCTTGAATCAGTCAACAATAATTTGTATGTTTCAACTTCATCAGCGGTTGAAAATGTGTCGAATAAGATGGCCTCAACAGTGAAGTTTCTTTCGAACAAAGACAGACTTCTTTTACGAAAGCAAGCTCTCAAGATGAAGAAACGTCCTGTGCTTGCAGTTGGTGATTACCTCTGACTTTTATTGTTTCAATTTCCCTCATCAACTGAAGTTGATTATGTTGTGAACTTTTATTGCTTGAACTTAGTGGCAAGTAGTTGCAGCCATTAGAGCTCCATGTGTTTAGTTTTAGCTTTAGGGTTTTGTTTTCTTTTAAAGGTGCTCACTTTTATCTGCATAACCTACTGCATTTTCAACTATACTATATGCATATTGAAGTGCCATTCAAAGTTCTATCTGATCATGAATGCCTTTTGCTAAGGAAATTATGATGTTTCTGCTGTACGAAAGATATTACACTATAGTGTGTCAACAAACTCATGGCTGCAAATGCTTACCATCCCCTCTCTTTCTCTCACTTATTCATGGTGATCAAGGGAACTTATTTTAGTGGTGCTTGCTCTATATTTAGGGAGGAGCAACATTGTGACTGGTGTGGCAAAAGCAATCAAGGCACACTTTCAGAAACATCCTCTTGCTATAGTGAATGTGAAAGGAAGGGCTAAAGGGACTTCTGTGCAGGAGGTGGTGCTAAAGCTGCAGGTCTGCACTCTTAGATTCTAAGTTCTTTTTACCCCTTGTCAGAAACTAAGCAATATCTATAACGAGAGAAACTGTCTTTATCAAAATCACAGGAAGCAACAGGTGCAGTTCTAGTTTCTCAGGAACCTAGCAAAGTCATACTGTATAGAGGTTGGGGTGCCAGTGATGAACTAGTCCATGGTGATAAGAGGAATATAAATGATACATCAGTTCAGAATCGGCCTGCTGTGTCTACTGAGCTTATTGCAGCAATCAGATTTGAATGTGGCTTGCAACTTCAGCCAGAGGAAGAGACAACCTGATTTGCTGGAATTTTTGAAGGTTAAAAAAGTATTGCTGTTATTGTTTATTAGTTAATTTTTCATTATGCAGACTTCATTTTGAACACCTACTGAACATGTAGGAGAAGGTCTTCAACTCAGATGATTAACAATCAGCCTGTTATTGATATCTTGTTAGGCAATAACTTTTAGCAGGTGGTTCTATCAGTACCATGAACAGGCAGATTATTCATCATTCTTCCAACTTGGACATAAGGATGCTTGTCTAGGTCAAGTTGTCTTGATACTGCTCTCTGCATTCTCCACTCGTTTTCATCGAGGAACAAGATTGCGAGCTTAAATCTTCAAATAGGTCGGTGTGTTCTCACTGCTTTCAAACTAGTCACTTTAAATGCCGTGTTGATGACTCGCTTGATGCTCTGCATGTACAACATCAGGGATCTTGTTTATGTCCCATTGTCCTTGAAGCCAACAATGAATATGGTTGACACTGTTATTCAGTTATTCTTGTTCAGTTAACAAGTCTACCTTCTGCCCTGTGTAGCATTTTTGAAAGATCAAGTCTAAGATTGTACTAATATGTAATTGTTGTAATAAAAGTTTTCCTCGTTCAACTTCTTAGTTATTCTTAATCATTGGCACAACTTCAAATGTTGTTTGATTATGATCATTGCTCAAGGTTCTCAGCCAATAGATATTGCAAGCAACTCCTGCCCTAATTTGCGAAACATCATATATCAAGTAAATGTACAAAAACTTACAGATCCCCAAAGCTTTTCTAATCTGGTGGTTAATCATTATTTCTCATGAGACACCAGCTGCAGAGGTCATGTGTAACAGTAATGAATCCCATATTAACTATGTTCTATAGTTGTTTTTGAGATATAAGTGTTTATATCATCTTCAATTTGTAAGGTATTTTTTGTGAGATAAAATCATAGGTTTCAATGAATCAAAGTAGATAATATCAGTTAGGTGTGGACTGTGATATTTAGTATCAAAGCCGGCTATAGGATACTAGCAATGTGTTGCAAGAATTCTCGTTTAATAAGAGAGGATGTCGTGATTTTAGAAAAGAGTTATAAATCTTACGTCAGTTGTGTACTAAATTCTATCTTGCAATATAAATGTTCATATCATTTTCAACTTATGATAACCATATTTTTGCCTGCAATCCAAATGAAAGTATAAAGTATGATTATTGTTTTATTTTATAGTGTCTGTGTTCCTGTCTTGCTACTAACTAGATTAGTTTGTCATTTAACCTCACTTTTAGATATTGCTACATCTTGTTCTCTGTATATCATCATCGTCTATTAATTACACATGATATTTTTGAATAATTGAAGAATCTAAATATAATTTAAATAATTTATATAATTGTTTTTAAAAATAATATTCAATAAATTTATAGTTTAAATTTTAATATTTATAATTTATCCTTGTATCTCAAAACTGCAATTTTTAAAAATGATATTCAATGACTTGCCTCAGTTTCAATCAAAACCCCCGACCAGCCGCCGGAGATTTAAGACTGCTGCCTGGTCGATGAAGAAAACAAGAGTGCTGATGGGAGGAAAATCTGAGAAACAAGAACTTTGCAAGAAGAGGAATCTAATGGGAGGGAGGTGCAGGCCTCTGAATCATTCTGGCATAATTCAGCATGGTGAGAATGGTGTTTCAATGCCAGAGATTATCCCTTAGAATCCAGCCCTCTTCAGGAGTTCACAGTCTGTTCCTTTTTGAACTACTTGGATTTTGATGTTCAACATTCTGGTATGGAGGGCAGCAAACCTAGGAAGCTAATTAGATCAAATCTATGTAAAAGACCAAAGTTTTAGCAGTATCTCAATGATTAAATTATAATCTCAAAATTTAATTTAATTGATTCTGTCTAATCATTTTTTACAAGTGATCAAATTCCAATATCTACCATCTTTTTTATATAAAAAACTCTTCCCTTCTTAGCATGCATCCATCAACTATTGATGCCAAACAGTCCTTTATCACAATTGTAAAGTGGAGTTGAGCCAGAAGGTCCAACAACTTAAAAATGAAATGAAGTAAACAAAATTAGCGATGGCAACCCCATCCTATGTTAATTTAATAATTTTAATTTAATATAATATTTAAAATTCGATTTAAAAAAAAATCCCATAAAATAAAGTCAAATTGAAACCGATAAATTCGGATTTGTTTGTCATCCCCAAACAAAATTGCCTACAAATATTAGAAATGATGTTATATGGTCAGAGAAGCAGCATTTTCATTATGTTCCCACTTGAAATAAAAGCTTGTAGTACATGTGAGGTTAAGTGTCATTCTTTTTTTGTTTCCAGGTAACAAATTAGATTTACTTAAATTTTCATTCACTGCATTCCCACAAATGCCACGTTGCTAACACAGATATCAAACTTTCTTAATCTTGTCAGATTTGATCACAGATAGTTTTTCTAAATTAAGCAACTACGAATACGAGATAAGAAAAATGGCTATGGACATTGATCCGATCCAAGGAGTGAACCAAACCAAAGGATAGCACAACAAGGCCCAAAAATCCTGGAAAATGAAACAGGCTAAGTGAAACTGAGTGGTTTGTGCACCTTGTTGGTTGATATTTTCACAACGAGTGGTGGAAAGCCCTTAAAAAAAATTAAAAAAGGAAACCAATAAATAAAACCAAAAACCCAAATCAAATAATCCCATGACTCAATCGAAACAGCAATGAAAATATCTGAAACTGTAAAAGAAACAACAAAAACATAGATAAACAGCTTACTTAAAAAAAGAGAGGTAGTTTAATTTCTTTTGAAGTTAGCCAAGTAAAGCCATGACTCTTCAAGCAACTTCCTGTAACTTTGGAGGCATTTCATCTCTTCTTTGTCCTCCGAAAACTTCCCGTCACCGCTTTGTAATTAGAGCTAAAGGTAATAACTTTGCTTGTTTTAATGAAAACAAGATTTGGATCATCATTTTTAGGTTGAATTTGCTGTATTTGAGTTGCGTTTTTGGGTTTTTTTTTGGGGGGGGGGGGTTGGGGGTGGGGTTTGAATGTTAGCTGACTATGTGAGTCAAAGTTTCTTCCTTTTTTATAAAGCTTGAATTTGATTTTTTTTTTTAGTGAATTGAAGCTGTATTTCTGGTTTTCTATTTAATATAATTAATGGGGTTTCGATGTTATGTGATTAAGTGACTTAAAGTTTCTCTTTTTTTATGATTTTTTATTTTTTGTTCTTTGGCTCTCTATTTCAGTGGAACCATCAGAGAAATCTGTTGAAATAATGAGGAAATTCTCAGAACAGTATGCACGTAAGTCAGGAACATATTTCTGTATGGATAAGGGAGTGACTTCTGTTGTAATCAAGGTACTCTTTAAATTCCTCTCTTTACAGATTTAACTGCATATTCTCATTTTAGTTTGCATCTCCGTTTCTAAAAATCTTCACATGAGTTATTACCCAGTTTTGATCCCACCTAAGTGAGCCGTTCAAGGGGCTGAATTGCAGAGGATACATCCTTTACCATTTCTGTTAATATGGCAGCTCTAAAAGTTTCATATATTAGTCTTAGAGCTTGATGTAAAGCCTTATTAAATGTAGGTGAATATGGCTAATGATGGAAGCTATGTCAGATTCTTTCAATTGCAAGATATTTCTTTGAGCAAAGAAAATTTGTTGTAGCCATTGTTTAGAAAATGTCCCATCCTTTAGTATTTTATCCTAGACCGTTCCAAGCTGTAGCATTAGTTATTATGAGTTGGAGAATGTAGGTTGTAATTGGAAGGAATTGAATGTCATCTTCTAAGGTTAAACTAATGAGGAAAATCTTCCCTTGGACTCAATTCCAATTGAGTTGTTATTTTGGGGAAGTTGATTTAAAAAATTTTAAGTGCTTTGCGTGCAAACAATGGATGGAAACATCAGAACTTATTTATTCATAAACAACAAGATAGATTGAAGAACAACTATATTGCTATACTAAAGCGCTCCAACTATCGCTGCCTTAGCTGAGAGCATTGGACGTTTTCTGAATATGAAACTGAATGTTGAACTTTCTTATAAAACTCCTACTTGAAAAGAGTGTAAACCTTATCTTAGTTCTGATTCCTTATTTAATCTATCTTGTTGACTCATCTGTTCAAAATTTGATACAAAAAAATAATAATAATAAAATAGGGGGGAATAAAAAGATCTTTTTGGATATTTGAACAGGGATTGGCAGAGCATAAAGATACATTGGGTGCTCCACTCTGCCCTTGTAGGTAAATATTTCCTCCATGACCTCTCAATCTTGTTCAGAATTATTTATCCTCTTACACTCACTTATCTTGATATTTATGGCTATATCAGATTTAATAACATTCAAGTGTAAATCCAATGTATTACAGGCATTATGATGACAAAACTGCTGAGGCAGGGCAGGGATTTTGGAATTGTCCATGCGTTCCTATGAGAGAGAGGTAAATATAATGTCACAACATAGTTTAATGTATATTCCTCATTAAAATTGGTCTCACTGCAAGAGTTGTTTGGGAAGTAGAAAGATCTTTTGATTCATCATAGAAAGGCATAGACAATAACTGCCTTTCTAACCAGCTGCCCAGTGCCAATGTTATATGGTTTAAAACCTTTTTATGTCTCTTATAAATAATGGCTGCATTGTCAACTAACTGATTATTGACTTAGTGGAAACTTTTGAACTGGAACTCACTTTCTTGATGAACTAGCTAGTTATATTTTGAAATTAACAACACAACTTTAATCTCATGATTGAGATTGATTTTGAAGCACTTTAAGCAGATTGGTGTGGTATTCAAGGTATTAATTTGGGAAGGATTTCCATGATCTTTAATGACTCAAGGTGAATTTACCATCAGGCCTTTACGGGGACAATTGTTCTAAATATCAAAGTAACATGCAAGGATACTTCTGAATCTCATCTACTGCATGAATAATCAAGCAAAAAAATTGCTGCAAAGAATAGCAGATCTGTGTTAAAGTTGATATTATCCTTAGAAGATGAGATTCCCTATGTCTCATCTTTAATATCATGGCTAAGGGTGATAAGCATTTACTACTGATGTTTCTTGCATTCTTACTTGTGGAATTAAAAATTCAAGCTACATTTCTCTTTTTCCAAGGGCACACAATCTTTTGAAAAGAAAACATAAAGAACTACTTTGGTGAGTTCTAGTGTATGTTCTTTTTCTAGCAAGGCAAGTTATTGTATGGGTTTAAAGTTTGCAGTTCATAATATCAAGGATAACAGTTAAAAAATGTCTTTGTTGGAGGTTGTTGCCTTATGTTGTAGCCTTATGTTGTATAATAGCCGGTTGCTTGAATGCATCTTGAGAACAATGATATTACCACTCAGATATTTTTCAGTTTGGGTGAATCTACAGTTCGTATGCTAATTTCAGTAATTTAATCTAAGTTCTCTTATTCGGTTTCTACAACTATTTGGCAGGAAGGAATGTCACTGCATGCTCTTTCTCACTCCAGATAATGATTTTGCTGGCACGGATCAGGTATATTCTTTGATTATTATATTTTTTCTTCTCAGTACTTACAAGCATCATATTTATAGCCGATATTTTCTTGCGATTTCTTCTCTGGCAACATGCATTTGTTTTTCTTGCTGTGCAGTCCATCACATCGGAAGAAATCAAGGAAACAACAGCAAACATGTAGCACTTGACACTTTGAATTTTACTTCTCTAAACAGTCATAACTTGTATTTGGCCACAGAAAAAGAAGAAAAACCAACAGAAGTTGTATTTGTAAGTATGCTTGTATGTCAATAGGGGATAAATTCCTTGCTTGTTTTCCATCCTTTTACTTGCCTTCCCTTTTATTTGAAATTACAGTAGTTTAACTCATTGTATCTGTGTTCTTTAACCTCCTCCATGAAACCTGTTCATCTGCTGCCTACACTGAATTTGCTGCAACTCTATATAGCAATCACGGTTCTAAACTTGCTGTATTAATTTTGAAATTCTTTTGGCAATAAACTTGAGTGATATATTTTGAATCATCACTCAAATTATTGACTGCATATCTGTTAAAATTATCGGTCTTCAAGTCTCCTGGCAGGCAACTTAGAACTTTTAAGTACACTTTCTAAGATGATTACTTAAATAATAAAAAAACTTAAATCTGGAGTTTAGCTCAGTTTGTTTTATGGTTCTAAGTTTTTAGTACTTTTAAAACCAAACAAGTAAAATTATACATTAAAAAAGGAAAAGGAAAACCATGCAAGTCCTAGTAGGCCTTTACAGAAGGAGTAGGTGGTGATGGCCGCCGGTCTATCTGGGCACAATCTTTCCCATTCCTTGAAGCCAATGCTGCCAAGAACTTGTCATTCCATCCTCCTTTAGCCGCTGCAGCTAGTGCGGTGGAAGCCGGTTTGCAAGCATGATCAGCTGGAAACCTGTGTTTCAGACAAACGTTCAATTGACAAGTCTTGCAAACGGTTGTATTAGAGAATGTCAATGTCTCTTTACACCTCCTAACAGGACAAGTTGGTTTCTTCTTCTTCGTTGGATCACAATTCCCAGACTTGTGATGCCTCTCTAACATTATCTTCTCCTCCTCCTCTTTTCCTGTAATCTCAATTGATGTCAAACAGGTTTCACAAACAATTACCTTCCTGCTCTTATGATCTGATTTCGGACACTTGTGAGACTTATATGACCTATGCTCCAAACAGAACACCTACATAGAATTTTCATTACAAGGTCAATACCAGCATTAGAAAAACACATTCTCGACAAAAATAAATATAACCCATTTTTCCTAATGAAATGGAATTTCTGATGCATTCTTTTTTCTTACAAAAGAAATTGCCGTCCATAAAAAATGGAACTTGCTAGTATTAAGATTTGAATTCCAGGCATCATTTATATAAATTATATGGAAGTTCGGCACATTCTATTTGATTCATATGGAATGAATTACCAAAAAGGAACGCCAATAAGTACCTTGTGACAACCGTCGCATTTAAAGGGAAGAAAATCTAATTGATGACAATCTGAATGTTGGCAGTGTTTTCCCAAATCAGGAAAAGCTTCTGTTCCTCCGGCCATGGTTGATGTCGACAAAGATTATCAGAATTTTGAATGTTTGGAGACAAGACAGAGGAGGAGGCTTCTTATATATAATGTTTGTCTTGTGGCCTAAGCCAAGCCTGCCTGAAATGAATTCCGTGTTGAATTCTTTTCCAGGAAACCCCCAGCGTAAATAAGGGTGTCGGCTTATTTTCTGTATTTGAACAGGTCATAAACTATCCAATTAGCAAACGCCACGTCACTTTTAAGAAAAAGGGCTTGGCTCATGATTACGTAAGCACTCCCGTATTTGAATTTGGTCCAATGTGAAGTTATTAGGGAAACCCATTTCTTAGAAATTGCTTTGGTTTCCCTTTTCTACAAAGATAAAACAAAAGGGCATCGGCCTGGCCTCCTTTACTTTAATTTTGGTTGCTTTCTGGCATCAATGATATCTAAGCACGGGCAAAAAGGTGAATAATGCATCTAAAAGTGTATTCATGGCGGTGTGCCAAGCATCTGAAATTTAATATTTGCATGGACCATTATTTTGCTTATCAATTCACAACCCCCAGCTTTGTAACATCAAATAAATAAGTGAAAATTTGATCAAAAGTTAGGTATATCAATAACGTTTTTCTTTTACGATAAATTATTTTATGTATTGTGAGATTTTTTAAACAAGCCAGATTAATATGATATCATGTATTTTACTTTTTTTTTTAATTTATTTAAATATATTTTAAAAAATATATATCGTCTTATTAATTTCATTTATGAAATTAAAAAATTTTACTAATAATATATATAATAATTTCTCTTTTTTTATCACCGTTGGTTCAAATTCAAGATAATATTACAGCCGACTGTAATATCATTAAACTAACTGGATGAAATTCTGTCATTGCATTTTACAGATACATCAACTGAGAAAAGTAAACCAACTTAAAAATGGAGTATAAATCTGTCACTTCGACAACAACCAGCAGCAGAGATATTTAAGTCTGTAATTTCCTTGTTTCAAGCAGAAATGGAGATAAAAAGAAAACATATGGCTGTCATTTGAGGTTGTGGGGGTGATAAGCATGTCTACAGATGGTCTGAACCTAGACATTTAGGCACAATGAGTAATGACTATTTACTCTGGCCTTTCGAAATCAAGAACATGAAATAAAAAATATCGTCGGCAAGTCTATAATAGCTACTAGCATCAAAGAGAATAGCAGTAAGTTTTCTTCCTTTCCAGGGGACAATGTTGTCTGGTAAGTGGTTGTATTAATTGGCTGTGGTGCAGGGCCATTTGCTTTTACAAGTTCTATCAGAGCATAGACAATTAAATCAGGCAGTACAGAAGAGCAAAATTATCAGGATCTAGTTATGTGTCTATTCTTCTGTAGTTTAATGCATTGCAGTTTAGCCAAAAAGTCTTCCCTGTAGCTGATTTGTCATCTTAAATATCTTCTGTATGGTATCCTTTCAATACAAACAAAAATCCAAGGGTTCCTCGTAGCAGTGAAGAGAAATGATACATTCCGAATCAACCTCCTTAGCAGGTTGGAAATAGAATTTGTCCAAGTCTTGGATAAGAAACAGTTCAAGCATTGAAAATATTTTCATGTAAACAGAGTTTTTCCTATGTAACACATCGATTACGTGGAGATATTTTTAAGATATTTTAAAAATTTATTATGATATAAACATAAAAATTTAAATTTATTTTTATAAAATATTTTTTGTGAGATAAAATTATAATTTTTTAAATCAAAATAAAAAATAGCTAGATAATAGCTCTCGGGATGAGTGCAGGTCTGAAACAAAATGAAGAAACCTATTGTAACGTCTGAAACCATCAGTTCTCCTTGCAATGTGATTGTGTTCCTTAAGGCAGTAGGGATGGTGGATGCTGTAGCATTCTGAAATAAATGGGGTCATGGGGTGGATGGTAATAAGGCGGTTCAATTCATGACTGGAACCTCGGACTTTGAAGACATGTATTGGTCAGTTTAATGGCCAAGTTCAAGCATAGCTGGTAGTTTCAAATTTCAATCAAGTTCCAATCCTCGAAATAGTTTTCAAACTCAAGTACCTAACCACAGCTGCATTCTCGGAACATACAGGAAAGTATAGAAAAAATTTCAACTCTGCATTTCAAATATTAATAACCCCACATGGTAGCAGGTTTGGAGAATACTAAGAGAAGAGACAAGAGTAAATCAAACTTAAAACAATCCACCATCATCAATTCCAAGACCCCAAAAAGGCATCTTTCTAGTTGGTTTCATGATTGTTAATTTATTATGTTCCCTCTTTCAATTCATCAACATCTCCCCATCTTTCCAGAATCACAATCACCTAAATTAAACTATGCAAAACCTTAAAGATCAGCTCTTTCTGTTAATCATAGACACAAGCAAAACAGAATCAGGTAAATCCAGGACCACCAGCAGTGAAGAACAAGAAAATAGGGTTGGAACTTTGAAACCCAGAACACAGAATAAATAAATATGTATAAATTTAAGCATGATGTAACAACTGATACAAACAAAGACAAGTATACATATATTCAGAAGATCTTCAAAACCCCAGAAAGAATTCAGTGAAAAGAAACCAAAATTCACCACCTCAGATAATAATAACAGCTCAAAACTCAGTTAACAGCATCACACCTGCGCCTAATCTCTCCTCTCCTCCCAGTCTTGATCCCATAAACACTAAGCTTCTGCATGGCTCTAGCAAAATCTTGAAAGAACTTGTTCTGATCCTTTGCATACAATTCCACAAAAGGCTTTGTTCTAGGATCATTATACAATCCATGATCTGATTCCAAAAGCCCCAAACCCTTTGGTAAATTCTGAAAATACAAGTTGTCAAACTTGTTGGGAGTCATAATATCATTAAAAACTGATAAAGTCGGGTTCTTTGGATAATCTGAACAAGCTTGCTTCAATGCTTGAGCAAACCTTGGATTGTAATGGGTATCATTGCCAATATTTGAGCTAAACTCTTTGCAATGAGAAAACCCAATTGTGTGTGCTCCACTTAATGCCACCATTTCTTGAATACTGAAGCCACTTGCTGCAAAAAGATTGATAATTTGTGACATATCCATGTTGGGTTTAGGCAGTTTCCCTTCTATTGAAGAAGCTTGAGAAAATCTTGAATCTTTACGGCCCAGGTAGACATTATAGTAAGGGCCACCGAGCATAGTCACAAGGTCACGGGCGGCTACAGCGAGGATGTCAGCGCAAGAGACGGTGTTAGGACAGGAGAGTTCCAGGGCTGTCTTGGCACGCACAATGAGGTCAAAGGGATCTCCAGGGAGAGACAGGTTGATGTCGGCGTCACGTTCAGCTTTGTTGAATGCAGTGGAGGAGATGAGAATGGAACCGTCACATCCATTGGGGAGACAGTCATGGAACAAAAGACGGATGGTTCCTGCGGCTGTTGTGGGACTGGTGATTTGCTTGTTGGTTATGGTTTCTTGCATGATTTTGTTGAAACTTGGACAGGTTTTGGAGTAGTAATCTAAGCTTAACCTTGACTCAGAAAGCAATGCGGTGGAGGAGAGCAACAAGAGAACAACCATCAGCGTCGGCGGAGATGGTGGTAGTGTTGACGGCGCCATTTCGAGCTTTGAGGAAGAGTGAAGAACGAGAGACAGAAGCTATTGGCCGCTTCTCGCTTCTCGCTAGGTAGTGGAAAAAGGAAACTGAGGTAGATTAGAAAAGATCAGACAGGATATTTTAAATGCTGTTACTTTTACTGCTTTACTGTTTTACTGTTTTTACTAAGTTGTGCACCAATCACGGATATATGCCCTGCGGGGAAGGGGTCCACCTCATTTAATGCATGCGATGAAATCTCAGCCGTTGATAATATGTGATGCTACGATAAATGCGGTTTGAAAGTGAAGGTAACGATGCTGCCATTGCCACGTTTCGTAGTACTTTATTGTCTAGAGAAGTTTATGTACGAGTTCGCTCAAGTTCATTGTCCTAAACTCAAAACTCCTGTTTTTTTTTTTTAAAAAACTAAATTAAGACATAAATGATTTATTCATAATTTAAAATATAATATAATAATATAATTCAAATATAATATAAAATATATAATTTAAATTTTTAATAATAATTATATATAAATTTAATAAAATAAAATAAATATCTTTTATATTTTTATATCTATATAAATTATAACATAAAATAAATATATAAAATTTAATATTTATATTATATAATTATCGAATTTAATTAAAAATATGTGAAGCATTGACAAGTTGAATTCGAAAATGTGTTGTATCAGCACATGAATGGAATTCGATTCTCATTTAAAAAATTTTTAATTTAAATGAAAAATCTTGACGACGAAATGCTGAAATTTTTAGTATTGACAAAGAAGAGTGAATTTGAAACCTATCATAAAAAAAGATTTGTTTTATAAATTGTCTAAAAAGTAAAGGTTTTATTTCTAATTATTGTCTGATTTAAATAGACTTTTAATCATTGCAGATGTTACTTAATGAATTGATTTAATATAAAATTTAAATTAAATTAAATTTAATTAATTCATATAATTATTATTAAAAATTAATATTATTATGACTTTTTATACTAAAATTAAAAAAGTTATTAAAAAAGTATCACAAAAATTAATCCGATTAAAACTTTTTTTTAATTAATTTGAGTTGGGTCTTCACCAAAAATATTTAAAAAATTAAGTTACATTTAAAACTTAGATAACATAGGTTTTTTTTTTTAAGTGCATTAAGGAAACGGCGTGTTTGGCGCCCATTTTCGTCGATCACGTGAAGAATCATGGCCAGCCGCAACCGCAAATCGTTTCAACGCCGAATTTTACCCTCTTCGGCTTCTTTTCTTCCATATTTAAACTAGCGGCGAATGTCAAGTTTCCAATTTATTGTTATTATTACCCCAAGTCAACAGTTCTTAACGAGTTCATCATCCTTTTCTTCCATAAATATATTATATATATATATATATATATATAAATCTCGAGTTTTTCCCTTTCATGACATATAATTAAAATTTTAATTAAAAAATAAATTAAATTATTCGAATTTAATTCAATTTTATTTATTAAAATCAGATGATGTCAAATTTGAACTTATTAATTATATTTAAAAATAAATTTGAATTTTACGAAATAAATTAATTCAAATTCGATTTAAACTCAAATTTGACAAAAAAAATGTAAAGCTTACAAGAAATTGAAGCATAATTAGTTTGAATTTGATCAAATAGATAATAAGTTAAATATATTTAATTTTAACAGGTTGAGTTGGATTGCTTGATAAATCATGTTAGATTTGATAAGTCGTATATTTGTATCGAATAAAATATTAAAAATTTATGTATTTTTATTATATTTTATATAAAAATTATATATAATATTGATATAAAATATAAATATATTTTATTTTATTAAATTTATTTATAATTTTATAAAATTTTAAATTATATTATTTTTTATATTTTTTATTTATATTATTTTCATATCTATCCAAAAGTTAAATTTGATATTAGTTCAAACCTATGAACGAATTGTCAGTATTTAAAAAATTATCAGAAATCTTGACAGTAACAACTTGTTAAGTTTGATAATCAGTTCAATTTCAAGTGTTGGTGCTCAGAATGTACTGTCCTTCCCTGTTCTTCGCTGATTGCTTCCTGATCTTGTGATAAATACAAAGTTGAAATAAGGTCAGGCCACGTTGAACACTGCAGAAATAATTGAAGTTTCTGCAATTTTCCATTTCCTTCAAATGACTAGTCTATTTCATGAAAAGCTGTCTCTGAATATCACCAAATGTACATTTTTCCTTTTGAACTAATTCAAAGCCAAATTGTGCCATCAAGAAATTGAAACATATGCCAAGAGAGAAAACTTAAAAATAAGGTTCAAAATCCCAAAAATTCCATTGTCAACCTGACCATGAAAGCAAAGATTAAGCAACATTTTTTTCTAGTGAGGGAAGGTGCTTTCTGTTTCATTTGCATGTTCTTGTAGGTCCCACTGAAAGCTGGTTGGGTTCCAAGATTGGTTTGTATCTAAAAAATTCATTTCATTGTATCATATAAAATATTTTACTTATATTATATTTTATATAAAAATTATATATTATAATTTATATTGATATAAAAATATAAAATATAATTTTTTAATTTTATTTATAATTTTTTTAAAATTTTTATTTATATTATTTTTATATCATATTATCGTATCGTATTACAAATTATCTTTTATTTGTGTTTACATTTAACAGCTCATTCCCATTCTGGCATTCAAACACAGCTGGATCTTGCCAATGATTTTGTTTGCATGCTCATCAGGTAAAGCTAGTAATGATGATAAGATTAACATTTAGCTGTTCAAAAGTTTTAGGTAATGAATAGATGGATTGATTTGAAGGATTGTGTAACAACTTTTATCATTTTTTTGAACAAAGTTTAAAGACTTTTCAATCTAAAATCTTTTTTGAAATTCATAGATTAGATTTAGATGGATACAAAACCAACAAAAATGTTATAGAATAGAGGTCCGTGATAAGTTAATAAAAATACTATTAAACATCTAATTTAAAACAATAATTTATCATGCTATAAATTAAAAAAAATGTAAAAAGCATAGTAACAAGCAAGAACAATAAAACAAAACTTGGATTTTTGTATTATGTTAAATATTTAACATAAAATCAATTAATAATAGATGATGAAATTTACCTTAAATAAAAAATCATGTAAAATTTAATATTTAATAGATGTTGGATATCACAACTTTAACAAAGTCTTGCTGGATTGTGAAAAAGGAACCCTTCAAGGGACGAAGAGAAGCTATGTTGTGAAAAGAAGTAGTAACTTACATTCCTTCTTGACATTTTGGAATGTGAAACTTGGCTTATTGAAGTAAGGATCAAAGATTGTTTATTTTAGAACTAGACTTCAATTTTAGAACTTGGCTTCATCGTGTATAGATCTGTTCAAAGAGTCGGGATATTTGTTTAAATTCGAAAGCGTGTCCAAATTTAAAGAGGATTTAAATAAAAAAAAAATTTATTAATCGGGTTTGTACATAATTTTAAATTTATTTAAATTTAAGTTAGATTTTGAATAAAAAATCTAAAATTCAAGATCGACTCCACTCTGACTCAAATTCACATATATATAATTTATTTATATAATAAATAAACAATAAAAAATATATATTTTATTAAACTTAATTTTTATTCTTATATAAATTTTATTTTTAATTTTTACATATATAATTTTTATTTTTAATTTATATATATGTAAATTAAATAAATTTCATTAAACTTAATTTAATAAAAAAATTTTAAATTTTTTATTATTTAAATTAAGTTTAATGGGTGGGTTTAGGATTTATTATTTTAATTTGAGTCAGACTTAAAAAAATTTTAAGACTCGAAATTTTGAGTCAGATTAAATCTAAACAAATATATAAATTATTAATATCAAGCATGATTTTAACTCGAATCTGATCCGACCCATGAATACCTTTAAATTTCTGAATCTGTTATCAGTTCCATAATTCAGATTATCTTATGATATTCAACAGAAGAAAATCTTAGCTCAAAACATCACACTAATTCTATGATAAATGTGACATTATAGGAATGAAGGAAACCAACCATAAGCAATTAGAAATTAAGATTTCTTATAGGAGAAGATGCAGCTTGGCAAATTCATTCCAGAAGATGTGTTTCATAGAACATTACACTGAACTGGCTTCAAAGAAGTAGGATCAATCTCATTGCATATTATTCATGGCAATGCATTTTGGCATTTGCATAATAATTGATGAAAAATCAATACATTTAGGTTCTGTGTTGTATTTTTTTTTTACTTGAGACTGTTAGGATTCAAACCTTAATAATGATAACTAAGAGTCTAGTATTATACTAACAGGTCACGCAACTATTGGCAAAATACAAGGTGCTTTCACTTTGGTTTCATATAGAGGTTCACTAGACCTTTGACTACACAAATTGTATAGCCTGATCTTTAAGGTTTAAGCACGGACTAGACCTTATATCTATATTTTAATTGAGTACCAAGCACCCACTGCTAGCATATTGGTGATATTTACAAGTTTTCATGAAGTCAATCAATGGTGAATTGCGATCAGGTTCGATAATCTTCTCATACTCTTTCCACCATTGCATAAAGCTGCTGCCTTTCAAGAAAATTTCTGAAGATACTGCAGACTTCTTGATTTGTTCCATAGCATACTGCTCAAACTCCATTAGTTTCTGTCTTGGTAACTCTCTTTCTCTGATACTAGCATCTGCATTATTATCCAGTGATTTGCACCATATCCGAGCCTCTTCCACATGTGCCCAAAAGCAAGAATCATCTGTTAGAATAACATCCACATTTTTTTTCTTGCTAATAGAAAAGCCATTTTGTTTTTCGGCTTCTTCCAGCCACTTCTCCAACTTGATGTAATGATGTGATCTGCCAACAGTTGTATAGTTCTTTTGGCCAGTCTTGTAGTAATCAGCTATATCAAGTGGCTCAATCATTCTTCTGTAGGTTGCCCCAGCAAGCAGCCACCGTTTACGCAAGCACACCGGTTCTTTCTGAGGGTTTTTCTCTGTTTGTGCAACAATATCTTTCCAGTAGTTAGTGAGAAGTTTCTTGTGCCTGTCAATGTCCTTGTCCGGTCGAGAGAATCGGTTCTTATAACAATCATAGTAACCTATTTCTTTAGCCTTGGAAACCTTCTTATACCATTCTAGTGAGGCCATTGATATTTTTATAACATTTAATTTCTTGGCAGGGTCAAAAGCCTTCCTCTTGCTTAACATACAACTCTCTTCCAGCTTTTCCAAGTTCTTGATTAAGTTGTCGAAGTCATTGTTTTGTAGCTGTTGATTCTACAAAATTCAGATAAAGACATCAGATCGGAAATGAGGTTTCGAAAAGTTTGATGAGCATAATAACAAAATGACAACAAAAAAATTCATTTTTTCTTACACATATCCTAAGGGAATAAAAAAAAATGATATACCACTCCCATAATGTGGAAACAAATTTAATA
This sequence comes from Durio zibethinus, assembly GCF_002303985.1. The sequence continues at coordinate 2,082,209 of NW_019167960.1, read as the reverse complement.
TACCTGTCCTTTTTGGAGTCCAATTGCTTCTAACTGTAAGATTGTCCCTGCCCTAAGTGAATTTGGCATCAAGTCACTAAGCTGTGAGATTCCTTTGCAGATTATCAAAGACTCCAGTTGTTCAACAACCCTCCCATAATCAACAATCAACTGTTCCTCATTCCCAGCACGTGCCAATCCCATTGCTACCAGTAGTTTTGAAATCGCTTCAGGGTTTTCAGAACAAGTACATCCCATTTCACAACACAAAAGAAATGTACCAAAAGGCGTATAATAATCAGGTTGTGAAGTCAAGCCCGTGGTGTAAAGAGGATGGGGAGTAATGAAGAGTCTTGGAACGATGTCTTTGCTTGCAGCAACATGAAGGAAACAAGAATGCCGTGCCAGATGTTCGGATATGGCTTGTTGAAAGCCTTTGTCGCCGACTAGTGGTGAACCAAAAGTGACACAGAGGGGGCGTTGGCGTTTAGCAGTTGAAACGTCCAGGCTTTCTAGCAGCCATAAGGTGAAGAGAGAGGCAACAGATCCTCCTAAACCGTGTCCAGTTACAATTAAGGGATTGGAACTCCCGTCACACTGCATAAAAATTAAGATATAACATAATTATTATTATCAGTATACCTTGTTGTTATACTTCATTAATTAACCTAGAAATAATTAGAGCCTAAAATAGATGCAAAACTTGATTTATAGACATGTAGTTCCTCTGTAACAGATTCATTCATTGTCAGTGATCATACCAAATTTGCAGTCAGGGTGTAAAATGCAAGATTTCTTTTCATTGAACTTCCTCCTATATTTTAACATATTCCCACTAGAGAAAAAATAACTGCTTAGATGTTTGCAGTCGGAGACTTGGAGTAACTCCAGACTGGGGTTATCCAATTTTTTTGGTACTAAGGATTCTAACAGCAAATTTGCTAGATGCCATGTTTAAGGGCGTCTGTATAAACCAATTAAGCTAAGGCTCGGGGTTTATCTAATCTTAACAAAGGTTATAGAGCAAATTATTAAGGAATAGAAAGGCACCTACCTGAGCTTTAAGTTGCAAGAGCTCAGTCATCTGTGCAGCAAAAAGGGTAATCGCTGCTTTATGAATAGAGAAGGAGTGGCCATTGCTGCACAAGAATTCAAAGAAAGGAAAACTGTTCTTCAGATCTGTGGATGAAACCAATTCTGGTTCTTGAAGGTGGGATTCGGTACAAATAGGAGATTTGATAAAAACAATGATGTTAATGTTAGCTTCTTGATAAGCCTTCCATGAGAAACCCCTTTGCGGCTCATTTAGGTTGACTCCTCTATAACAATCCAAGATTTTCGCCCATGAAAGTTTGAGCAACCCAGAGCTGACCATGAAATTTGCAACCTCTGAGCCACTGCTGAATCTGTAATTGAGAACAGAAAATAAAGAAAGAAAGAAAGAAAGTACATAAGTTTGGTTAACAGTGAAAAAACGCAGTCCATTATAGTTATCAAAACAAAAAAAGAATGAAACTTTCTGACATACAATTGGTTCATCTTGGCCGCTATGATTTGATCTTTGGTTAGAAAATAGGAAGACTGGGAATAACAAAAATAACAGTCTTAGCCATGAGCAAAGCAGGAGACTTTTTATTATAGGGGGAGGAATCAGTCCACCAAGTCAATACTATTATTCTATGAACCGACGTCCCTTTTCCTTAGCCTTTTTCTTTACCAACTTCCTGAATGAAGTTGAGCAGTTTCCTGGATGCTAGACTCAAAAGAGAGGAAAATACACTGTCCCCATCAATGCAGATGCCAGGAAATTGAACATTGTTTTGTTTGATTTTCTTCCAGGGTCAGATTCAGATGCAGAAATTTCTGTTCTGTTTAATCTGGTCTTCAGGTCTATGATGATGACACTTGGTATTGTCTGATATTCAACTTAAAAAAACCTTGCTTCTTATCATGAATCGATGGATGTAGTAGATGTTTTTGAATAAATATTTAGTTCAATCAATCAACCATGGAGTATTGAAAAAGTTAATTTGAACGTAAATTCCTTACCGTCACAAGTATATATGAAAGTTTGGAATACAAACTACATTGAGAGGAATTAAAAAAGAGTTTTTTTTTTTATTATTATTATATAATTTTAGAAGCACAAGTGCAATGCAAAGACTTCCAAGTCATTTATCTTAATGCTACCATAGTCTAAATTAAACACGAAAGCCTAAAACACAATACATAACATTACACAAATATAATATGAAATTAAAATATAAATTTAATTTAAAATTTTACTAATAATTATATATAAATTTAATAAAAAATATATTTTTTATATTATCATATTAACATTAATTATAATATGTAATTTTTACATAAAAACTAATATAAATACATAAATTTTAATATTTTATATAATACGAATTTAATTTAAACACGCTTGATATCGAAATTTTGATAAAGTCTTGTACATCAATGTTGGTATGGGCGTATCCCAAAAAACAAAAGAGTTGACTCAACTCTCCCAAGAAATTTCTCCCAGGAAAATTCTGAGAATCTAATTAAGAAAGAAGTTAGGGATTTACTTTAGTTTTAAAATACTTTTCAAATATCACATACATTTTCAAAGTACTCCAGCAGTCAACAGACACATGTATCTCTTCAAGTCCCTCCATTTCATATCGAAAAAATATCATCATATTCCAAATAAGCGATTTGCGTTATATATTCGAAGATTCCATGTTCTTTCCACAGCTGGAAAGCAAGCATTGGATGCCTAAAACTTTTCTTTTACAACAGGGTGAAGAAAGAAAAAAGCCACAATGAAATAACATTTATAGACGCTTCAGATTGGCAAGGACAAGGAAAAGCCAAGGGCGACTACGTCACAAATCACAAGCCAACTTCAATTAACAAATCCAAAATGATTTGTATCAATGAATGGGAAGCACTTGGAAAATCCCATATGTCCAAATCTCTTACAGACAAAAGCTAACAGGAAGCATTGTTAACAAGGGAAGCAAAAAAAGTTTCAGATTAGGGCTGCTCCAAAGTCCTTGAAAGCCTCAGAATCGGAATCTATGTGCTCACGTCACAAAGAAATCGTGTACCTGATTCTAATGCATTGCATCTAGTTTCTTGTGAATCACATTACTTTTCGAGAAGCAGGGTTAGCTGATCTAATTTGGATGTCTTTTGTGTATATATTTGTGAGGGCAAAAAGTAGCAGCACAAACACAACTTGTGCACTCACGATTCCAAAATGACTGATGCTATTACCGATTTCCATCCAGCTTCCTGTGTTCCTCACCTGTTAATTAGAATAGCAAATTGGTGAGGCTCTCAGGAAATAACTATAACCTATGAGGTGATTTCACATAATTTGCTTACTTTTGTGAAAAGCAAGGTTCAAAAGAGCTAAAATATCCATGAAGAAAATTGGCTGCGCCAAAATATATTTTTGAGAAAATGTCATACCAGGAAGAAGAAGTGGATGGTCATCACGTCTGAAAATAAAATAACGAGGAAATAGCATCCCAACCGTTGAACTTGCAGTAGTTTGGTTATTGCACTGAATGCACACCTGTGTTTTGAATGAAGCGAAAATCAAACCTTGTTGCCTCAATTAAAGAACAAGTAGAACCACGTAAAACAACACATGAGATAAATACAAGATAATCTCTCAGATATTGAGAACTTTAATTATGAAAAGGGATGTTTATGGTCGGTGTTAATTTCTATATTACAACTGCAAAAACCTCAATTTCTAACCAAAAGTTGGTATAGTTTTTATTGACTATGCTCTGGCATATACTATGAAAAGCATCCAATAGTTGGAATGAAAGGATGATTCACTTATAAGGTATGGTTTTGGTGTTTGAAGGAGTTCTGAAGCCACAGTTTCTTAAGTTAGGGTGCAACAGTTAGGGATTCCACAAAAAAAAAAAAGGAGAGAGAGATCAAATTTAATAATATTCTATGGAGAGAACAGAAAGTAACAAAGCACGTATTAAAACTAGTGGCAGAAAAAAGAATGGTCATGGAAGCCTTAAGGTGCCATTGAAGCATCACTGATCATTTTGATACTTTCGCAAACCAAGAAACTTACATAACAAGCATGAAGGGTATGAACAACTTGAAGATAAGGAGGGCTGCCATCAGAAAGGGCTGCAATCAAAAGCAAATCGTTTCAGCAGGGCTTCCAAGGATAAACTGTAAAGATATCTTTGTGGTTTAAACATTACTTACACTGAAGACAGTGATGAACCTGTAGACAGATGAAATCTCGAAACTAGCAATACTTGCAAAATTTCCCGTCCCAAAGAAGGCCACGTTAAATAAAACCATCTAGCAAAGACAGCCCATCAGTGCCATGTGAATTACAAACAGTAAAATCCTCTAAACTAAGCAACTCATATTCCTTTCAGACTTTTCTTTTTTAACTTGGTTGAGAGAGCGAGGTGGGGGGCTGAGTGCAACAAAAGACGTGGGAAAAGCAGTTCAATTAACATTATTTGCTTGTACTTCAGTTTTCAATGGTCTTGCATGAAAATAGATTTCATCCAAAGATAAAGATAAATTAGTCTTCAAATAAGAATTTCTAATGAATAACACTCTCTATCGTAGCTATTTTGTCCAAGTGAATATAGCAGTCGCAAGTCCTGAGGAGAAATACATGAAGAATAAATTCATAACTGATGCAAATATAAGAGCAGAATAATAGAACAGGTAGAGAAACGATGACTCACAAAGGTTAATGGAATTCTCACATCAGACAGTTGCAAATATCTAACGTCATTTTCAAGAAATATATGTTCATTCAAATTCTTCCTAGAAGCAGAAGATGTTTTTCCTTTACTCAAGTAAGGAAGTAAGTTTTCAAACAGTATCCATGCCATTAATACAAGAGCAAGTGCACCAAAGAAGACGGCTTCATATCTGCACAGGTTTAACAAAAAAAGGGGGAAAATCATAACATGCATCATATTTGTCCATTTGCAGAATACTGTTAATTAAGTACCATAATGACAGAAGTTTAAAATGAGATATACCCAATAGAGAGTAGAAGGAATGTTGGTGCGAAGCCAAGAAATATAGAATTGAGTCTAGACAAGAGGCCATTATCTGAAAACAATGGGAGGACCATCGAGAAACCTACAAAAAACAAATATTTAGGACAAAAATATAGGGAACATACAAATTCAACAACATAAAATTAAATTAGCATCAGAAAGAAAATGATTTTCAGAAAGTCTCCAATTTAATTAAAAAAATATCATTGTTTGTACATTATAAAGGGCAAATGCCCCACAATAGCTTTATAGAAGGGCCTGAAAACACGGGGAAAGGAGAAGACTACAAAAGTATACCAGCAAGGAACCAGTTCATCAGCTGGTGTATTGCATGTAGTTCTTGCTTCTCTGTTCTGTGAGAGGTAGATAGGAACACCATCACCGATGATAACCCAACCATAAGAGCCTGATTTTCAAGCAGTAAAAGCAATTAATTATAAATCTGTTAACAAGATATATGCTCTTCATTTCAGAAGCAAGTAGAGAGACAGCCGCCTACCTGTAGGTGAAAGAGCATAGGGAACCTGGATTGTTTCATGTCATGTGTACAGATACCTAACCAATATTTATTCCCATCAGCATGCAGGTCCAGCCACTTTGCAGTGAATCCTATTAAGGTAATTATCACTCCACTTGCAATTCTACAGACATGATTGTCACAAGGCATAAGTCATAATCAATTCAAATGTAATAGTTAATCGAATTAAGCAAAGAGACCTGATACATTAAGTTTCCACCATTCCTAAAGAATTAAAGTTTATGAACTAGCAATAATTTTAAGAAATCTTAAATTTTGGCATAAAGATTTGATTAAATTCATTTGCCAGGAAACAGCGAGTACAAGATCATACTTCAATTCAGCAACATTATTCCATTAAAGCAATCTGCTATTCTGCTGACTAATCACTCACAATCAGAGAAACACGATCTAGGAATGATTGAAGTTAGAATGTGTTTCTCTGGAAGCAATCTACTTCCTAAACATTATTGAGAAATCGTGGTCTCTCGGGGTTTTACTAACCTCTTCCAGAAGATTTTCTTTTGTCAAGCCATTCCAGATTTCTTTAAATAAAAAGAAAATTACAATACAGGAAGATGAAGGAAGGCAACTCACACCAACTTATTATTATCAGGAATTTCTGCTGGCATTAAAGTAAATAGAGACAAGAACCAACAAGTAAGGCAAACAAAAACTGGAATTCCAGATCTCCAAGGAATTAAATTGTAAAGATAGATAGAAGCAATGGCTCCCACTACTAGGAAGCACCAAGTGTAGAGTTTTCTCTCAGTGAAGCTATGCACCTGCACAAGGTACCATAAAAAATTGTTTAGAATGCTAAACTATCATTTTATAATCATCACAAGAACAAAACAGGATGCGTTACTACCATACCAGGAACTCAAGAATGAACACTGACACCACACCAGTGGTCAGAAGTTTAATGACATAGTTGAATTTCCTCCCACTTAAGTGTCTCCATAGTGCCTTTATAAACTGATGTTCATTGAAGATTTGTGTCCAGAGAAATATTGTCATGGCAAAGTACGCATGGTAAAGGGGAGGGGAGTGCTCCAGAAACAGTAAAAAGCTGGTTATTCCCATAAACAGACAGCCCCATAAGTAAACCTGCCATACAGAATGATACATGTGAGGAATGTAGCAACTAACTGGAAGAAACAATCATTGTTTTTCCTTTCCTAGAAAATGCAATTAGATGACAAATAATACAACAAGAAGCAAGGAAAGCAAACAATCATGATAAATATTTTAAATAGGATAATAACACGGTTGGTGCACGCAATGAAACTAAGGTAAGCATGAATGATATAACAGGGTAGCTCTTGTGAGCTGAAAACAATAAGGTAATTCAGAAGAATTTAAATAACCATAGCATCAGAATAGGGAAAACCTTTTGGCTTCAAACTTCATAAAAATCATGACAAAAAAGTTATTTCATTTTCATTTATTTTTGTCCTTATCTGCGATTAAAAGTAAAGACCAAAAGAGGTTAAGCTTACATAGACATTACTTTTCCTGTATTATATTTCTGGCGAACAGCTTCTTCCTTTGTATATATATCTCCTAACAATGAAGTATAAGCTTGCAGAACATGAACAACAAGAAAGACCATCCAACCGATATATCCCAGGGTAATAATGGTCATCAGCATCAGCCAATCATAAGTTTGAAAATAATGAAGTCCCTTCAGTGACAAGTTTCTGAGATTTTCTGATAGCTGCATGGCAGCCTTATAGTCTCTAGCACTTAGCAAATCCTCAATTTGACTCAACATCGAGGAATAATGAGCAAGCGGCTTGAAAGGCTTGAAATATAATGAACTTGATCGCTTTATTTCTAAGTTTGTCAAGGAAAATGAATTAGAAAATAGCCAATCCATAACATCGCAATCCTTTCCACATATGAAAACCAGAATCAAACGGAGTATTGATAATTGATAAAGAAATGCGGATAGTAGGAAGTAATAAAATTGCGAGGGGCCAAAATCCGGTCAACATTTCAAGAAGTTAAAAATAGTATTACTAAGTAAATACATGAAACACAAAGTTCCAGCTAACAAAACTAAGTTTAAATTTCAAGAGGAACAATACTTCCTAAATCATTGAACTTTTAGATGACCTTTGAAAGATATAACATTATTTTACTTTGTACTAAAATTCTTTCAAGGAATTAAGGAAAAAATAATAAGGTTTTAATGCAGTATCATATCGCAAAGAACTAAAATCAGTATACGAAGAGGATACGTGATTTGCGTAGAAACTGGTTAAGAATCTGCTTTGTGTTAGCTAGCACAGCTTCAACCTCTTCTTCCTGAACATTAAAGACAGAATTAATTTCATAAGTTCTCTACCCATTTATTATAATTAAAACTTAGTTGCATTTAAAAAAAATCTAATTATTCCATCTTTGGTAGAGAATAAACAATCCACTATAACAAACCTCAAAGGAAGTGTTATATTAATGAAAAATATTTGGACTCACCTCTTTCATGTCAACATAACCAAGAGGTAAATTCCCAACTGAATTGACCGGACAAGGCAAACCAAGAAGAGTTGACTGCCACATAAATTTAGGAGCATGTCAGTTCAATGTGGTCAAATTATGTTTCAAAGAAATGCGTTCACTTGGAACATGTATTGTCAAGGTTACACAACCATGAGGGGTGCAATATCAGCTTGATTGACATCAACCCTTTCAATTCCATTGAGGCCCCATTCTTCAGGTGTTGGTGTGTCATGCAAATGTTCATCAACAAAACGAAGAACATGATCAGAGTGATCTCTTCCAGAGATTGGCTTGGGATGTTTAATGCCCGCTCCCCAAGCGACTAGAGGGGTATCAGTGTTTGAAGGATGTCCATCCCCATGACTACCTATTCATGAAACCCTATTCATGTCAGAATCTGTAACTGGAAACTATCAAAGGAAACAAAAAATGAAATAAAGGAAGAAAGAAACATTAAGAAGTAGCAAATTAGTTGTGGTCTAGTAAAAATTTACATTTAACTATGGCCAAGGCATAGCCTGATACACACACCTTTCCTTCAAGGAGGTTTCAAGTTTAGGTGTAATATCAAAAGACTTTAAGCCACACAGCCTGGAGAAATATAACTAATATGTTGCTATCTCATAGTATAACAGCTAAATGAAAGTAAGGTGAAGTATACAAGAGTTCTCCAACCTTTATCACTCATTCCATGATCTGCTGTGAAAATATATGATGTACGGTTGTCCTTGTAGTAACTCTCAAGAAGATTATAAACACGTTCGGCAATATGATCAACAACCTTTACATTATTGAGATAAATGGAAGAAAAGGGACGATGTGCATGACCATTCGAATCACAACCAAGTAGATGCAGAAATATAACAAGATTATCGTGTTGAAGTAACTTTTTCAACTGTGGATCTTCATTGGACCTATTCAGAAGGCTCTTAAATTGATCAAAAGACCACTCATCCAAAAAGGAAGCATCTGCATTTACATCAATTGAATTAAGTATGGAACATACATGAGCATCACAAAAGCTGAAACACGAACAGAAGTGAGCATCATATACAAGGATTTCAAGAGATCCAGAAGTAATAAGATTAATGACACAATTTAAACTTCTGGAAGGTGTCAAGACATGTACAGTATGCCCATATAAATGCAATCTCACCCCAACAGAAATAAATTAGATATGACAAGAAAGCAAAGAAGCAATATCAAAAAATGATGGCTTAGATATTTAATAGTAGATGAATAGTTCCAAAATATTAATTTGATCTGAACCCTTTTTTTCTCCTTTTATATTTAACTTTAGGCCTTCTACTTTCTTTGCTTTAAGGATGAACTCATAAATTAAAGAGAAAATTGCCTTTGAAAGAATTATAAGCAGACCAGTTGCGAAGTCTTCAAACTCATGAGGATAGGTATTCCAAGTGCTGTGTGGCAAAGCGCCACAAAATATTGGAACAATATCTGGGCTACCAAAAGAAAATGTATGCCGGCTCCGATTAAAAACTGAATCAAATTCTACTGGATTAGCTTTCCATCCTGCAACCAATATGGAAGAGCTTTAGTAATTTAAAAAATATATCTATTGGTCAATTCTACCATGGTGATACAACAACGCTTAAAAAATTAACCTTTCGTAACTGCACTAGGGTCCTCATAGAAACCAGCAATTATAGCAACATGTCCAGGTCTTGACTCTGTTGGAGGCCGAGCATGAGATACTCCCCATCGACCTTGATTCTTAATCACACTTCTTAAAAATGGTGCTCTGAAATTCCCTTCTGAATCCGGCTCGAAAAACTTATCAGCACGTAAGCCATCCGCTGCAATGATATAGTTTTACCAAAAATCAGCAATTACAGCAAACATTAAAATTGAGTAGCCAACAAAGAAAACTAAAAAGTTCAAACTTTTACTGAAATTGCATCAAAACTATCATGAACCTTATTGAAGTCTCCATATTTCATGTCAAAACATAGCCTTTTAGTACAAATCTAACATACCCCAAATGTTCTTTAGTTCTATTACCAATCAATTATCCAAAGCAACTGATTCACATCAAACTAGCATCCATTCAACCAAGAAAAAGACCAACACCAACAATACATCATATCTTTGAACCCAAAGAAAAAAACGAAGAAGGAGCTTTTACCAACAAGGAGAACGAGGCGCTTAGCGGGAGCAGAGAAGCGAGGGGAGACAAGATCCATGCCATGAACAATGGGTGTCTTGAAATAGATGTCGAAGATGCTTAACATGTAAACAGCATGTAGGATCACCCCTAGGATCACCAGCCATGTTTCTCTTCTCTTCACCCATTTTCTTCTTCTGGGTATGCTTCCTTTGCTTTGCTTTGAGTCTCTGTTGCCCAAGATCCCATCACCACCCATCTTTTTCTTTTACTTTTTCAATTTGGTTTCCGTGTTTTAACCTTTAAACCAAAAATACTTGGTCGCAGCTCTCTCTAAGTCGACAAGAAAATACAACTCCGAATCCTAACTACTAAAAGAAATGTCTATAATTTGATTTCCTGATCTTAACTTAAAAATATGTGAAATATTATAAGACACAGATTAGTGCAAAATTTTTGTTCTATTCTATCATTCTTTTATATCAAATCATGAAATTTCTATTAAAATTTCTAAAAATTATGCAATCAAAAGACAAAAAAATTATAATAAATGTTTAATAAATTTGAAATATAAAATTTAATATTAAAATTTTTTTTTGACTGAGAATAAGTTAGAGGAGCTTAAGATCCAAGCTTTTTGTAAAAAAAAAAAAAAGTATATGGGTATTAATTGTGTAAGATTTTATGATTGTTAAAATTATCGTGATTTTAAAAAATGGCATGCTCTTCTCTGAAAAAAGAAAATGAACGCAAGTGTCTAAACAAAATTTTCCATGTTTAAGGCTGTCATGGGTTAGTTTTTAAAGAAATGGGTCTAAAACTTAGGTCTCCATAGTGGGTTTTCCAATTTCCATCCTAATAAGAAACTGAAAATATTGCAAGCCTAAGTGCTTTTCGGGCCATAAGCCCAAGAGTACTATATAAGGGTGATAGGACACTCAAGCAACCATCTCTTTTAAGGACAAAGATCGAAAGAGCAACACTAATGGCTCCAGCCAGCCAGCAATGTTGGACACTCAAGCCGTTGCCCGAGCAAGAGGTTTCTGCTGCTGCAGAAATGGTTAACATTGTGCTGGCAAACCATTTTAGTGAAAATTACACCAGCCTTGTGGAAAGCAATGAGCTTTGTTGCCTTCTTATTGGAGCTGGATACAAGATATAACTCAATTATGTTTATTGAAAGATAGAGTAAAATACGTGATGATATAATATGAATACAATATGAATAAAAATATAAAAATAATATAATTTAAAATTTAAAAAAAATTATAAATAAATTTAATAAAATAAAAAAATTATATTTTATATTTTCATTTCGACACGAACTATGATAAATGATTTTTATATAAAATATGATATGAATAAAGTATTTTATATTATATATAAATTGTCAAATCTATTGTAAGAGTTGGGGGTTTATAAGGAGGACACTTAGATATGATAATTTTAAATATGATAGGAATAATATTATAAAAAAAAGTTATAAAAATAATATGATTTAAAATTTTATTAAAAATTTTTTATGAATTTAGTAAAAATAAAAAAATAATATTTCATGTTTTGCATGTTATTATATTATAATAATTTTTGTATTTTACAATGTTTGATGCAAAATAAATAAATATGAATACACGAATTGTTATTCAAATGATAGATCTAAATAAGGGTTACTGGTTCTTTCTTTTCTTTACTTCTTTTTTTTAACTAGTAGGATTTTTTTTTTTCAAACAATGTTAGTTGAAGCTTGAAATGCTACGCACAATGATACTCTTAAGGTTAAAATATTAAAAAAATTCTTTAAATTATTTCAATTTTTTAAAAATAAATCTTTAAATTTTTATTGCACTCAAATAAATTTTTATTCTTTAATTTGTATCCAAAAAATATAAACCCTTATTTCAAGTAAAAAAATTATTTATACTAAAAGTTCATATAGATATAAATTTAAAAAAAAAAATTATTTTGATACAAATTAAAAATTAATAACTTATTTGTATACAAATTAAAATTTAAAAATTTATTCTTATTTCTCATTTTAAGTGTTCATTAATCAGTTTGGGATTTTTAACTCAAATTGATGATAGAATAAAAAAGAGAGCATTCTTCGGACCAATTTTCTAATAAAAAATTTCAAACTACTTCTAAAATTAAAACACACTTCTAATTTTCTCAACTACAATAATGTAAAGAAGAGTGGAATTTTCAACAAATACAGTGCTTTGCATTTACATCCAGGGAAAGTAACATTCATAAATCATAATGAACAGAATGGAACAATTGAAAGGGAAAGTTTAAGCAAGTGAATCATCTGATATCACTTAATGCCGATTCTACTACAACACCTCCAGCTAAACTGAAATGACAAACAGACATTCTACTTCCAACTGTAAGTAATTGGATTGTCATATGGCGATAGTCTTCCTTCCACTTTGACCATCAGTTACAGCAACATTACAGCAGGCTTACACCCTTGGGATGAATGTTGATTGTCTTATGGTTCCTACTCCATGCAGACCATGTCATCGCATCAGTGCGTTTTTTGAATGCATCATATGTATTCCTATGTTCCAGACAGTTATATATGACGTAGGATCATGAACTAAACATTCCAGGATTTTGGATGATGAGAGGATTCTTAAGATGAATTAGACAACTCTTAAGTTTTGTGTCCGGTATATGCTCAGTCTGAAAATGTAGGACTGCTTAGAAGATTAAAGAACCATGCAGTAAAACAATCCTTTCCGACTGTAAATTCCATCTCAAATTCCAGGCATGCCAGCTGCCAATCAAAGATACCTGTCAGCTGGCAGTATCTTCAGTAACTTGGCAAGGTCATAAGACTTGAAGTCCCTCCCATAACACAAGCTTAAATCCAAGGCAGTTTTCCCATCCTGAAATGCAGGAACTCTAGAACATTAAATTTACATTCATCAACAGCATAAAGGAAAACTGCATGATCCATGTTTCACTGCCATGACCAAAAGTATTTGACGGCAAAATAGCAAGTGATACATTATTTCTCAGCAAAGGAACAAAAGAAAAAGTACTGAAATATGCAGAAAAAAAGAAAATAAGTAAGCACACTTATTCACATTATACATGTTAGACATTGAAAAAAAAGTGAAAGGTAAGAGAAAGGTTAGCACTAGGCAGCCCCTTGCATGGACTTTGTTACTATAGTTGCCAGTTGTAAAGAAAACTAGGCACATAATATAACTAAATAGACCTTCCTACCTCCTGAAACAAATATTCAACAATACAGAAAATGATATTGTTATTTTTGCCATACTGCTTACCTTGTTTTTTCTGGTCTTATCTGCACCATTGATCAACAAAACTTTTGCTATATCTCTATTTCTACTTTGCACAGCAATGTGCAATGGGGTCCATCCATCCTGTAAGAAGGGGTTGCAAAAGAACTAAGAAACAAAGTCACAAGCTAGCTAATATCAGGGTCAAGAAAGTTTACAAGCGGCTCACTCTATCATCAACATTGACGTCAGCATTGTACTTGAGCAATAATTTCACAGTTTGCATAGCACCAACATGAACTGCATAATGAAGTGGGGTAGCACCATCCTGTTATCAGGATAAAGAGATTAATTCAAGTTTAATGAGTGTAAAAAAGGAACATGAAGCTGAGACAGGGTTATGATAACAAAATGCTACCTCACCTTATCTTTGACATGCGGACTTGCACCTTTTCTTAAAAGATGACTGATTACAGCCTCCTTTTTACCCATAATTGCCTTATGAAGAGCAGTGTGACCATCCTGTCTCATTATATCAAAATCAGATTGTGTATACTAGGAACTGGCAAACCTAAAATTTAGATATTAAATTTCAGTTTGAATAAAAGTTACCTTATCCACCTCATCTATATTTAGTCCATCTTCAAGTAGCTTGTCCATAAAAGGTATCTGCAATGATAGTGCAAGAGTTTGAAGTGGCTTCCATTTGGCCTGCAAATCAGTGTCACAAGAAGCTTAAATAGTTAGTCCATAAGAAAATGTATGCTTTTATGTTTTAAAAATTCCTAGCAAATGAAAAATAGTTCAATATCTTATAGAGCTAGAGCAATAACGGAAGAAATGTCTGTTACAAAATACTGATATAGGAAAATAAAATTATTATATAACAAAACAAGATGTAAAGCATTCAGAATTACAGTTGAGATTTTTCTCAGGTTAGGAGAGGCATTCTGTTGCAGAATTGCTTTTTCTTCTGGTCCCAAAAGCTGCTCAACCTCTGCAACAATCAGAGAACCTCCAGATACAGTTCATCTTTGCTAAAGGTAGTTTGTAAGAAAACACATAAAAAGTAGTTATAAAACAAGGATGTCCAACAAGTACAAGAAAGAAGACGACCAGTGCAGATGAATTAAAGATACGACTCCATGCTTTTGCAGCAAATGAATCAGAAATTGGCTTACAGTCGATTATATTAGTTTGAAAGCTTAAAAGTCAAGCTGCAATATAAGACATCAAGCACTAGATACCAACTGGGTATAAATGGAGATTATTATTAGAACAAAGCTTATATCTTCATATATAAAGATGAAAATGTAAATCAATCAACAGAAATATATCATCTTGCATCAGTTGTTTTCTGATTCGGAAAAGACCAAAACATCACGCATTCCCCATTCTGATTCGGAAAAGACCAAAACACCATGCATTCCCCTATCCACCACATAGAGGATAGAAACGGGACAAGAATTAAATCATATGAAGTTCTGAATCAGTAAAAGCAACATCTTTACCACTCGACTAATCACCTCTCCGGCCATTCAATTAAATTGGAATTAACTATCACCTCAAGAATGATAGTCTAAGGCTAATTAGCAAATTCAAATCACCACCTCCTAATTTCACATTTTTGAGGCATTAGAATGAAAATAATATTTACAATTATTTTTGACATAAGTGTCAGATGTAACAGAAAGGATCACATTAGATATGGGCCATAGCCTTAAACTCTTCTCCATCCTATGAAGGACTACAAAATGCAGCCTTGCCCTCAGGCCTAGTTAGAAAACACAAATTACTTAAGAACTATTATTATAATCTATTAAGTTAATAAACAGTACCAGTAGCTCTACCCTATGAGCCTTACTAGTAGACCTGGCAAGCCATGCATCCACGTCCGTCTATTTCGTGTCTAACACATCTAAAATGCGAAAATTACCATGTCAAATTCATATGGATACCCCAAACATAAAACACATATTTTGGTTTTTGCCAAAGCATTCGCATTTTTATTTTTGGTATCATTTTCGTGTCACACGTCATGTTTAAAATTTACAGGTCTACTTACCAGCATGCCTTAAAGTACCAAATTGAATAATAAAAACAATCAAAATTCCTATCTAGAGTCTACATACAAAAACATAAGTATTTAAACAAGTAAGTTCCTTTCCAATCAAAAGGCAAACCTTTGACAAGGTCTTCCTCATACTGGTTCCTTGCATACTTGTCAATAATCCCAACATCATTTCCCTCTTGAAAACCAGACTCGTCATTCTCTTCCATTTCCTCCTCCTCCTCTTCTTCTTCTTCTTCATATTCACTTCCACTTCCATCATCTGGATCTTCCCAGATTCCTTGATGGGTATTTAAAGAAGCTGTCGAAGAACTCGAATTACCCACACAAAGCCTTGGAAAGCTTCCACCTGAACTGCCCAACTTGACACTTTTGTCTCTGGCCTGGAAGCTTAAAGTTGGAAGTGGAGTTGAAACAACAGGAGAGAATTGTAAATGACCCATCAATGGAAACCTTGTTGCTATAATCCAAGATGAAACCGCCATACTTTTACCACAAGGTGGAACAGTTTTGGGTTTATTGTACGATCAGAAGGGAACCTCTAAAGAGGGTTTTAAGGTTTATGTGTTTATTTTTGTTGCGCTTTTCTCTCCCTTCCCTATCCATTGGAAAGGGTTTTATTTCTGTGTTCATATTTAGACCAAACTTTTGGCATGAAATGGGCAAAGCCCAAACGCTTAGCGTAGGCTTTTCTATGGGGAGAACATATGAGAGAAATAAAATATGTAAACATTAGTTATATATACAGTTTTATTTTTTGTATTTGTTAAAATTAATTATGATTTTAATAAATTAAGCTTTTATATTTGAACAAAAATGTTTTATTCAAACATTTGTTTTAATTGATACATGATTTTTTATCCAATTAAAAATTATAATTTATAAGGGTTTTTTTTTTTTTAAAGAACATTAACAAACCACTTAAAACAACACAGGCACCCTGGCCTGGTTTAAACCCCATCTAACAGCTCCAACATCGTAAGAGTTGGATGAGAATGATTCACATTTCATGATAAACATGGACAAATTTTGGCTCAAAGGATGGTTTGATTTTATGCTGGCCAAGCAACAGTTTAATTGAAAGGGTTGAATGATGTTCTGATAACATTGTTAGTCATCATAAAAACTACTTTAGTCAATATATTACAGCAAATCTAATATGTCTCACACACTTTCACCGGCGAATGTACAAAAAAACATGTCAGTCCAAGCGAGGGCAGCGACAAATTTGCCGGTGAACCAGTAAAGATACAGAGATCTGAGCACCTTCCATGGTGCTGCGTAAACTTCAGGTTTACCTTATGGTCCAATCCAATCCTCTTGAACTTGACCATCTGCAAGTGCAACAGAAATCTAATTTGCCAACACCAAGACTAAAGTTCATAAAAGATTTAATGGAGCTTGAAGACCCTTACTCATAAGATTAACTGCTTGGTTTGCGAGAGCATCAGCTTCGGAGTTAGATTCCTTGAAAATGAACAATGTGTCATTTGCATCCCAGAGGCAGAGAACAAGAATCCATGTTCAAGTTGATATTAAAATAAAGGGGATTCCAAGAATTGTTTGAACATAAATAAAACAAATCCATGATTCCAAAATTAAACACATCTTTATTTTAAAGCATCTGAAGCCATAGATATCCAGAAACTTATATGAAGTAACCTTTAAAGGCCTAGAATTGATCTGAATAAAAACTTTTGTTATTAGACACATTCTACTTTTTAATTGCCAGAATCTAAGCTATAGAGGAACTAGGCAAAAGATCATAAAAGAATCCTATAATGTTCTTATTGCTTCATTACCATTTATAAAAACTAGTCTAAAACCAACAATGACATGTACATGATGGATAGCACATAAACAAATAAGGAATTTATTATCAGCCTGTACCCTGCCAACATGGTTGATCTGGAATGACATAAACTTATCCTTGAGCTCCTTTGCCTCTTTATTTAACTCAACTAAATTCTGACTTTTAATTTTCCACCGTCCCTGAACCTGTTACATGAGGAGATTGCAAAAGAATGATGTGAACAAAATGTAGAAAATCATGAAAAAGGAGAGAATACTTGAAAGTAGTAAAAACCAATATAACTCTCAACCTGCATACAGACAAGGTTAGAGTCTCCTTGTACACGAATGTGTTTGAACCCCTTTTTAAGAGCATACTTCATCCCCAGAATGACAGCTCGATATTCAGCCACATTGTTTGTGGCAATGCCGACACCTTCACACAATCGACAGACCTATTATATTTCAAGGTTAGATACAGCTAGGCCACTAAATAAAGAAGGATTCATAACCTAAAATTGTTGCATATAATTCAAGTGACAAAATACCACCCTTCCATCTTCAGCACGTAAAACAGCTCCTGCACCAGCTGGTCCAGGATTTCCTTTAGAGGCACCATCAAACTCAACAATACAGGATTGCTAGGCATTGACATAAATCATATCCTTAGTTAAAACCAAAGTACCAAATCCAATACTATACTAGATATGCTCTTAATTATAGTATTAATCATTCAGTTGGTGCTGATTACAGCAATGGTTTAAAGACATAGGAACATTTTAATTTTACAATGATAACTCACAGGATTAGAGGACATCATTTGAGTTTCAACTTGATTAGCGAAGTTCATATGATTTAACCTAGGATCAGTGAAATGTGAGGTTGATCCAACCAGCTCCTGTAATAAGAGACAAAAACCTGTCAACTTAGTAAAACAAATACAGTTATGCAAAGGTCTTGCTTGTCTTTCAGTTAGTTAAATAACTGCATGAAATTCCGCAACTTTCATACTAATAATAGTAGTTATTATTATTAGTTTATTTTGAAAGCTAAATCCGATGAAATTTCCAACTATAATAAGTCCAAAACCAGGTGAAATTTTAGACTACTCACAATTAAAAATTAACATCTAAAAATTGCCACATTTTGTACCTAATTATTTGGTCCAAACATGTTGCACATAATGAGTTACTGAATCAGAATTTTAATATTCCATAAGTTTCAACAAAGAACCTTTCCAAGTATTTGCTGCTGTCTATTTGGTGAAGGATCCGTGTTGGATGTGTTTCCTCTGACAGAAGTTGGTTGCTGAAAGCAAATTAGCATTCTTAATGAGCATTCCCCTATTATGGCACAAGTTACGCCAAGGAAGAACAAAATAACTTATCAATTATTTATGTAAGTACATAACATACAGATATACACGCATACAGTGGCACAAAAAGACAGCAAGATGGAAGATGATATATTAAAAAAGGTGTATAGAAAGGAAGTCTCACATACTGTCAACATGATAAGCAATAATTCAAGTTAACACAGCAAATGAAATAAATCCATCAAGAAGAGGTAGGAGAATCAACCTGAGGAGGGCAAGGAACAAGTTTGCCGAAGGTATTATCATTAACATCAGAGGCACTGATGGAATAGGCAGCATTCTTCAGCCCACAAGAACCAAGGTACACCTCAGCCTGCTTTGACAAACCATATCCTTTATATACCCTTAAGGAAGGATCATATACCTATATAAAAAATAAAACATCAATCTTCAAACTATCCAAAGCACATATCTTTATGTCTTATTCAACAGCTAAAGTTTAAGAATGCAATGATGTATTGATTATTTCCTCAATATAAAGCAGACCCAGAATTGAAAATGTATGATTTGATCCAAAAAGCAAAAACCCATTAGCAAATTCATCTTAACAACAAAAAGTAAACTAAAAAGCATTGCTGGAATGTAAAGAAGAAAATAAAGAAGGGGGGGATTTACTGAAATTCCAGCTTCTGCTAAATCCCTTAAACTTTTGTAAATGCCAATAACATCTCCCTTCTTAACAACATAAAAAGCATCTTTTTCTTCCTCCATTGATGACCCAAAATCTTGAATTTACAGATCTTGATAATGGAAAAAAAAAACCCAAGTTTTAAAGAATTTAAAAAGGGTAAATGAGAAACTTCGAAGTACAACCGTTAAGGGAAAGTGGCAGTAGGGTAGAGAGTGTGGTCTTTTCAAAGTTTTAAAAGTGGTTTTGTGAGTGCCGAGAGAACGATTGAAAAGACAAGACAATGGGCAGCAACGAGGAACTTCTGCCTTTTTGGTTTGGGCTTTTGAGGGAAAGACAAAACGGGTAAGAAGGGTAAGAACAAGACAAATGGCCCGTGTTTTATGCCCAAATGCAGCTGTAGGCCTAAATCCAATTATTAAGTATCTTGTTTTTAATTATAGCTAAAGGCTAGGAATGTCAATTTAAATCAAATCTCGACTTTTTATTTTAATGAAAATGAGAATGAAAATATGTATTATCTTTTTGGGATGAGACGAAAATAAATATGATTTTAAATTTTTTATTATATATGGATATGATAATAGATAAGATAACATTTATACCGTATTCATATTTTTTATATATTGTAATATTTTTTTGAATGGATAATGAAGATTTTTATGTTAAATTAGATGATAATTTATATCGACATATTATATAAAATATTATATTTATATATTTTTATATAAAAATTATTTTTTATAATTTATGTTGATGTGAAAAATATAAAATATAAATTTTTATTTTATTAAATTTATTTATAATTTTTTTAAAAATTTTAAATTATATTATTTTTACATATTTTATTCGTATTTTAAATTGTATCACTTGGAATATAGAGGCCATATCCTGAGGCCTCATGCTTTTCTGTTTCTTTGATTTCAGAATGTCATGTCCTACAGAACTAGGATGTTTCATACCAAAACTAATTCATATTCTAAGGCTCCGTTTGGCATTCGGGAAACAACTTCGAGAAAATAAAATATTTTCCTTAAAGATATTTTGTAGAAAACAAAAATATTTCAGATGTTTGGATGGTTTTAGAGAAGTCGATTTCTAGTGTTTCTTTCTTCCTCTTTCAACCCTTACCTTTTTATCTCACTATTATCCTCTCTTTATGTGGTGGCGGATTACCCAGTGAACACTCTCCCCCGCCTTGTTCAACTCTCCTTTTTGTTATGCAAAGTAGCACGCCACTTTGTTGCTTGATCTCTAAACAGAGGCATAAACGAAAACTTCAATTTAAAACCAAATCATGATCTTTAACCCATATCAAGCATAATTCTTCGAAAAAAAAAACAAGGATTTTCTGTTACTGAACTCAATTGGAAGAGTAAAAGGAGAAGTTTTTTACGGCAGCTTGTCTGTGTTCTTTGTAACTGAAAAAAAAAATTACATTGGATTTTGGTGGGATTTTGTAGTTGTATCATGTTTAAAGGAAGGAAAAAAATGACGTAAAGGGCTGGGATATTGTTGTTGGCCACGGTGGAAGGAAGAAGTGAAGGCTATCAAAATATGAAAAGGGCAGTTCTTTGCAAACTTTCAGCTTTCCAGTATGAAGGTCGCAAACTGCAATTCCATAACGGTAACGTCTTGAGACTCTTGACACTTCAAGAAACCGCAGATACACTTAATTGATATAAAATGGGTGAAAGTATAGAGGATAGACATGAACTTTTGATAGAAATGGGTCATGAGTCGTAGGATAGTCAGCATCATCATTGATATAACTCAATTGCAACTTCACGCTTCAAACACTACTCCCCTGAGTTGAGTACCCATAGTTCCAGACTCAGATTCTTATGCAACTCGGTTTCATTTATGTAAAAATATCTAAGATCATCTTGGTTGATATTGTGTATGGTATAAAAAGAAACAGGATTCCATTTTCTGTTAGGCATTGGAATACATTGACACCGATCGTCCTTGCTGTCTAAATCATATCTTAGAAGAGGATTATTATCATCATAGATATAAAGAATCCCATTTAGAGCAATGGGTTTAAATCTAGCTCTTTTGATAAGTACACCTTGGGAACAATGCACCTGGGTACTTGTCCATTCACCTGTTTCAGAAGAAAAGATTTCAAGGTCCAAGAATGCAGTACCTCCACGAGGTATTATAAGTTGAACCACCTTGTATCCTGTAGCGATAACCCCTTCAACCTTAGTAGCAAAAATCAGATGTCGATTTTGTTTTGATTGCTTATGAATATCAAATATGGAAAAGATGGTGGGTGCAGGAGGTAGAGCCATAGATTTCTTTGAGTATCAAGTATAGCAGCAATCCATAGCTTGATTCCTTGATAACATAATATTCATCTCGAAATGTTGAAACAGATGAGAAAAAGGAACTCAAGAATTAAACCCGAAGAGGGTACCGAATCAGAAAAACCTGCATAATTCATGATGATTTCTTCATATTTGCAATTTAAATTACGTAGCAACGTCCATGCTGTGGTTGAACCTGACGACTCGTGAGAAATATAAAACCTGGCAAAACCAGGATCTGATATGATAGAAAGCCACTGCCTGGAGATGCACTTGAATCCGAAAACGTATTTAACAGGCAATCTAACAAGGATTTCTATCACCAGGCACTCAGGTAGGGGAGATTCATCGTACCAGCCATCAGTGTTGGAACTTTCACACGGGTTCATCTTGTCTGTTTCCTGTTTTTGTGCAGTTTGATGATTCCTACGAATTTCATCAGAGCATTTGTCGTTTTCATGGCTGAAATTCTATGAGATATGAAATCTGTCTAATTAATGATAATTACTAGGGTTTATGTTAATGACAGGATTTTTATTTCACTTTATTGGGCCAAAAGAAACCATTCAACATGGGCCTGGCTAGAAGTTGGGTGCTTAAGCCCTTTCATGTATATGAATGCTGTTTGAACTTGTATAAAACTATTGGCAGTTGCAGAGGAAAGAAAGTTGTCTTTCACATTAAACAAAAGATTTCAACCCTTTTAAGTCATTGCCTTATGGCACAACAAAAGTTTATATAAAAAAAAAAGAAAAGAAAAAAACCAATTCAGCTTCTGATTATTATTGTTTTTCTCATGTTTTAATCTTATACACCAATTGCACCGGTTCACTGGGGTTGCCCATCTTGAATTCTTGATGATCATCCAATTTTTCGGCCATGGTCAGGAAGTACCGAACACGCCACTCCAAAGAAAAGACCCAATATCAACTATAGACGAAGAAGAATTATTGCCACCATTGTTACCATTGCCACTATTGCCACCATTATTGGAATCATTACCCATTAAACTTTGCACAAAATTCTGGCCAACTTGTTGAGATGCTCCTTCTACAAAGCCCTGAACTACAGCACCCATCAAAGCGTTTCCTGACATGGCTGTTCCATCGTTTTGGCTCTGCGGCTGCATATAACATTGATTATTCATTTGTACAGGGCCACTCGTATACTGCGTATTGTTTTGTCCTGGTCCTGGAAATGAATTCCGTGGCTGAAACTGGATGTTTGCTTGCCTAGTTGTGCTTGTATATGTTGCAGTACTTGCACAAGTCAAATGGACATCAAATTCGCATATACTACAGCGATATAGCCAATGGTTTGACCCAATCTGATGGCAGATATCACAAGAGAAGCCTTTGGTTTGATAAGGAGGGTAAAAGAAGAGTTGAAGCTGGCAAGGATGAGATGGGTGGAGGAGAGAAAGTGGCTTGGAAGCACAGATGGAGTGGATATCAAAATCACACTGGTTGCAGTGGTAGTTGAAGCCATGGCCTTGTTGACCACAGGCATCACAGCTGAAATAGCCAATGGGGTAGGCGGGGGTTGGGAGGAGGCTCAGAGAGTGACCGGCGTGGGCTGGATGGGTGATGAGTTGTGGCAGTTGGCTGCAGGATGTATGTAGGGTAAAGTTACAAGGCTTGCAAGTATACATCCATCCTGAGGATTGGAGCTTGCAGCCTGAACATGGACCGATGTGAAGAGTCTGAGAATTGGTTAGCTCTAGCAGATGGGGATGGCTGAAGTGCTGGATGTGTAGATCATGGCTTAGCTTCCCCATCTCTCTACCATGGAAGAGGAAGACAGTAGGCAATGAAAGGGTTAAGTTGATTTAGCTCAAAAAGAGACAAAGTGATTGACTTCCAAGGGCATCTATTAAGTCAATGCCTCGGTGGAACGCGTTTTTCTTCATGCTGTTTGGTTTGGTTAATCTTTGAATATGTCAAAGAGAATTATTTAGGAATTAGGAGTGGAAACAAACCTAAAAAAAAACGCGGCTAGCGAGTAGCTCTACCAGCCGTTAGAAAGTTGGCTTTAAGTTTGTGGTTAGTGAGAGAAACTCGCCATTCCACCATAACACGCTAAGGAAGTACTTAAATCAAAGACAGAAAGGGTGGAGCAATTGGCATATTCCAAGTTAGAACTATGGTGAGTTTTAGGATTCATGGATTATGTCAAAGAAATCAGACAGTGGACATACAGGTTCCCAGCTAGTAACTCTCCAGGGGACCCTAGTTTCTTCAATCAAGCCCGCTTGCTGGTTGGCTAGCAGGGCTTTGGCATAGAATTTACCTCCTTCCTGGTTTGAGGTTTGTCCCAATTGGCTTCTTGATCTGTTTGTACTCTGATATACTGTAATCCTTTTAATACTTCATTCTAGTTCTAGCAAAAAGGGACCTGGCTCCAACAAATTGATCAACAGATATAAACTGTATTTCTTGCTGTAATTCCTTCAAGGAGAAACCACATGCTCCATGTAATAGAAGCATATTCTTTTCAAAGTTATATAAAGAAAATTGAAATGAAAATTTTCTAGTGAATTATTATTATTATTCATACACAGATTACTTAGAGGTAAAATATACAATAAACTCAACTTTTATCTCTTAGTCCTGCCCTAATAATTAAGATAGCAGTGTTTTTACTATTTGTGTTGACATCCAGCTCCAATCCAAGCCAAATTGTCATAGAGCTGGAAGTCAGTACAAACTCTGTATATGCACTAAAAAACAATAAGTTGGAAATCTTGGTGGTCCTTTTTAACTAATCTGCTCACCAATCAAATCCAAACCAACAACTAGAAAAGTCAAGCCTTGAAACAACAAGAAGTAGAAGTGAACTCCATGGGCAGATAATAGACTTCTTACAGCTGCAGTGAGTAGAAGAAAAGCAAGTGCTAGCTCTTTCCTATAAAGCCTGTTTCTCTTCTTTGCAGGGGTAACTTCTTGTTGCTTGAGTTTATTCAACATTTCCAAACCAGATTCAGAGTGCCTCCTGAGGATTTTCTCTTCATTTGAAGATTTTGATTCCCTCTCAGCTAAGGCCAATAAATCAGATTCAGATGATCTACCTGTCTTCTTGGTTACTACCCATTCATAAGCACTTCCAAGCTGAAATAATCCTGATATCATGGCATTGAATTTTGTGACAGACATTGTGTTTTCAAAGAGAAGATAAGGAACCAAGAAAGGGAAAGATTTTGGGGCAGGGAGGATATTCAGAAGAGACATGAAAATGGGGACATAACAGATTACCCAAAGGGGCAGTTCAGCCTCGGGAATAAACATGGTCATTGGAAGAATAATACAGAACAATGTGAATGAGTAAAATGGAAGAATAAGTTTCCTCAAAAGAAAGAAAAGAAATATCATGTTGGCCTTCTTCAACATCGATATCTGCATTAACACAAATCATTTGGTCAACTAAATGTACTTTCAACAGATTCAGATAGATTGAAGATGCTAGAAACAAAGATCAGCCAAACCTTGGAAGTTATGATGGCAGGAAGACATAAACGAAATAACTGCATTGGACCTGAATGCCAGCGGTGCTGCTGTTTCTTGTAGGCTTCATAAGACTCGGGTAACTCACAAACCACTTTTACATCATTAAGGAAGATAAATTTCCATCCATTTAAATGTGCTCGAACTGCAATATCCATGTCCTCAACTGTTGTTCTCTCAAGCCAGCCTCCTGATTCCTCTAAGGCCTTAATTCTCCACACACCTGCAGTCCCATTGAATCCGAAGAAATTGAGGAAAACACCATTCACTTGCTGCTCTACTTCAAAATGGAAGCACAGATTGATGTTTTGGAGCCTTGTAAGCAAATTTTCATCCTTATTCACAAACGACCAGCGAGCCTGAACAAGACCGAGCTCCGGATCTCCCTGCAATAACCAACAAGATTGTTTAACTGACTACTGACATTAAAATGAAACCCAAGTTTCTATTTTTCCATTAGATTTCATATAACACCTTGAAGTGAGGAACAGTTTGCTTGAGGAAATCAGGGTTGGGCTGGAAGTCTGCATCAAATATAGCAACAAATTCATAGTCCTTGACATAGTCACAGGCCATAGCTGATTTAAGATTGCCAGCTTTGTATCCAGTTCTGATTAACCGGTGCCTGTAGATTATGTTTGCTCCTTTCTCAAGCCACATGGAGACTTCATCTTTAATTAGAAGCTGTAAATTTCCATCATCTGAGTCATCTAGAACTTGAATTAGAATCCGGTCTTTCGGCCAATCAAGCTGACAGGCAGCTGCAATTGATTGTGCAAATACCTGATTCCAAGAATTACTTCAGAATATATCCAGAAACAAATTGCAAAGAATTTTAATGAATGTCAAAATCTTCTGCAACATTTGTACTGGGATTAGTGAAGAAATACACCCAAGTATATCGGCAACAGAACACAAATAGATATAGAGGGAAAAACCAACCAATTTGAGCAAGGTCAGTGTTAATCTCACCTCTCTCTCATTGCACATAGGAATCTGAACAAGAACCATAGGGAAACTTGAGCCATCCTCGATGTCATAAGGCTCTCCTTCGATTCTGGGCTTCAACTTCTTGCATTTAATCCAGAAACACCCCAGACAAAGAATAAGCCGATCGAGAGACTGAATCAAGAAGAGAACAATGCAGAATTTTGACATAGTTAACACCAAAGGAGCAATATAATCACCTCTAAATGACAGCCAAGCCATGTAGGACCATTGCACAAGACCTTGAACCTCCCATGGCTGTATCAGTTTCAAATTCCATTTCTTCAAATGGGCAACAATTTCTATTACCAGAGCTACTATAGAGATAAAAAGAAAGGCTTTGATAAATCTATACAATCTTCTGCTTTTGGCCTCTTCTTCGCTCACATCAGATAAAGCAATGCGTTTCTTGACTGATAAAAGCATCGTTTTAAAAGCCATTGCCAACCATGAAATGCAAGCAACAATTCTGTGAGCTTTGAGAAGAAGAAACCAAGTAAACTGCTTCGGACTAACTGCTTTCTGTTTCTCAAGAAGTAACGTTGAATCTGAGCCATTGATCTCTACAAAAGAGAACTTATTAGGTTTCCCAATTGTGACTACAACTGAACTTGGAGCCATTTCAGACCAACAACAAAGAAGAAATATCAATAGATTCAACACCCCAGATCAAAGTTTAAGAAAAGAAGCAATAACTTGAACTGGGTTTTTAGTTCTAAGATTTGGAAAGCAGTCTAGATGTTAAAGGAAGATCAAAAAAAATCCTTCAGCTTTTATATCTTTCCATTACTTTTCTACAGAAAACTGGATCCCTGAAAACAGATTGGAAACAGAATCCAGAAATTCAAATGCAGGGATGCTTCAAGGTTTGACAATTGAGATTTTCATGTCAAAGCCATGATGTTAATGTATTGTTGGCAAACAAAGAGAGACAGATTGACTAATAAAGGAGAAGGGAGTTCCTGTTACTTGCTTCTGTGAATAGAATTTGACAGATTCAAAACCAATATTGAATATTAATTTCTTAATTTCTTAATCGGTGATTAGATATAACCAAACTTAGTCAACAATCAAAAAGCTTTATGGGACCAATCCAGCTTTTGACATGTGACCAATGTTCACAAGAACCAACCCCAGAACAAAATCTGAGTGATTAGTGAAGCCAAAACCAAATTATGATTCATGACAACTAGTTACAGCCAAACTGCAGATCATCTCACAGGAAAACCTGTTTCAGGTTTATTCAAATCTGTCCTCTCATTAACCAATTACTGAGAAGTTCCTCTTTCCTTTCCTGGAATATCATTAGATTAATTTTGTTGACATATTTAATCAAATTTTCGAGGTATCATTGAGATCTACATGCGATTATATCCCACAATTTATATATCCATGTCTGTTTATTTTGTATCTAACATATGTACAACACGAAAATTATCATGTCATAATTCAAATAAACATCATAAATACAAAATATATATTTTTTATTTTTACCAAATCTATATACATTTTTTTGCTAAAATTATAAATTATTGCTTTTTTTTTTTATATATCATTTTCGTATTCTATTATTGTATCATATTTAAAATTATGAGATCTACGTGTAATGTATAATTAAATCCAAGCCTGGCTGCACCTTATTATCAAAGCTGCAACAGCTCACTAAGTTCTCAATTCAACAATTGACAAACAATATTAATTTCAAACTTACATTGTTTCCCACTAAAAATTTCCCTGGATATCACTTGTAAACCCATTTTTTTAATGTTATCAGACAGGAAAATCCTTGAATATTGACCATATATTGAAATATTTAACTTCCCTAGCTATGCATGGACTGCCAAAAACCTGAAAATTAAGGTATTTACCTTAGGGTCTAGTTCGTGCAAACAACAACAACAATTAGTTAAGTCTTATATCCTACAATTTTGAAATTAGTTATATAAAATGTAAAAAAAAATCATATTATGTCGTAATTTTTAATTTTTTTACTTCACTAATTTCTAAAATAAAAACTTTTATCTATTTTTTTAATTTTCATATTTTTTTATTATTTACATCTACGTTTTTTATAATCTATCTATAAAAATTTTAATATCTCTTAAATCTAAAAACGTATTTCTCTTAAATTTAGTATTGTTATATTTTGTCTTCTGCAAATCCCCTAGCTTCTAAGCTTCCCCTGTTCTAAGCTACGGCTTGTGACTCGATTTACATTTAACGATTTATGTATTTATGTTAATTTATTTTTAATATAATTATATATAAAATAAAAAAAATCATCGTATCATAATTTATATTAATATATTAAATATAAAATATTTTTTTAAAATTTATATTAAACTTATACTATTTTTATTAAAATTTTAAATAACATTTTTTTCGTATTTTTTCATATCGTACTGCTATCATTCCATCCTTGAAATGCATATGGGAACGATAACAACTCAAACCAAACCAAGGCAGCATTGATCACAGCCAAAAGGACAGTAGTGCTACTTTGCAACCTGTTTTCCCTTCCTTTTTCATTAATGTTAACAGAAAAAACTTGCATTAACAGTGACAGTGACAGAACGAAAGTCAATGTCTTTGTGACTCCATTTGCATTTCAACCATCATAATGCTAATATGAACATTTGGGATTTTAATGCCCTATTAATAAAAATGCTACATTCTTTATCTCCACTTGTTCAATTAATAATCAATAACATCCCAAAATCAATTTTAAGAATTTACATGCAAGAGATACAATAACAATGGAACTTTATAGAATTTTTTTTTTTAATTTGGAGGAAAGCTTATTCAAAACTTTTTTTTTTTTTAACTTAAAGATATATGCACTTGTTATTAAATTAAATGCTAAATCAAATGTAGGCCTGTTTAAGGGTCAACGTACTTGCTCAAATTTGATGATTTGTCTATGTTTTGAAAAGATTTAGATAAAAAATTAAAATTTATTAAATTAATTTTAATATAATTTTTAAATTTGTTTAAATTTTAAATAGAGCTTCAAACAAAATATTTAAAGCTCGACCTTGGCTCGATTTAACCTGAATTACATATATATAAAATTTTTATTTTATATATATTTGAATTATTTATAAATTAATTTAAAAATATATATAAATTAAATTAAATATATATATAATTTTTACTTCTAATTTTTATATAAATAATTTTTAATTTTAATTTTTATATATATGTGGATTGAATATAATCATATCAAACTTAATTTAATTATTTTTTAAAATTTTTTAGTATACAAATTAAATTTAATGAGTGAGATTAATATTTATTTTTTTATTTGAGTTAAGTTTGAAAAATTTTTGAAGTCTAAAATTTTGAGTAAAACCGCATCTGAATAAATATATAAAATTTTAATATAAAGCATGAGTACCGCTCAAATTCAATCTTACTCTATCCATGAATACCTCTAATCAAATGTTTGGAGTGCTTTATAAAATTATACTTGAACAGCATAATTCCGGTTTATATATATATATATATATTCCTTCATAAAATTCCAAAGTTTTTTTTTTAAAATAAATTAAATTCCAAGTTTGATTGTGGCTTATTTTAAAGAAATATTTAAATCTATTAAAAGATTCCTTTTTTTAATTAATAATTAAGAAAATATGAGAGAGAAAATTAGAGTGCGGCATGATTGTAGGCAAACAAATGAAGCAACATTATCTTATACTAATTAATATAAACTATGAGAGCCAACATGATTTGTTTGATGTTTGATCCCAATGATCAGAATCCAATCTCTAACGATTTAAATATAAAAAAAATAATTATAAAACAATAATAACAAAAGAAAAAAAAAAAAAAAAGCTCAAACATTACCTTCTTTTACTTTTTTTGTTCTCTTTTTTGTGACTTTCAAAAATAAATTAAAAACCAATACAAGTAGAAGTAGTGTCATAAAAGGGACAGCATTTAGTGTAGTGGGGCTGAAGAACTCAAAACTTTAGGGTTCCCCATGTGAGCTTAACTGAGACAACCCTTTTGTAGGGATGATGTTGTTCATTAATTTTCTCGTACCCTAAGTTCCAGTCTGTTAGTTACAGTTAGTATTTTACCCCACCTGTAAAGAGCAGTAAGAAAAAATGAATTAATTTAGTACAATTTACTTATATAAAAGAGATGGCGAATTGAGTGTTATAAAAAGAGAAAAGACGATAAAGATGGTCAAAATAAAATTTCAAAATGTGGATAAATTTTGTCATTTTCATAAAAATCTGAGGGAAAAGCAAATGGGGTTTGCAGTTTATGTGGTTAGATGGTAATGTATCCTAGCAACCAAGCATTTGCAACTGAAAGCCTCTTCCAGGAAAGCCCACAAGTAGCAAGCAGAGAACATGGCAGATATTTGAATCTCAAAAGGAATTCAGCTCTTTGGCTATTTGGCATGGTCACATGTGAGATTGCTGTTCTCTGCTATAACTCCCATGTGATTAGCTACCCTGGCTATGGCTGTAACCTGCAATTTAGAATAAAATCAAGTTTTACAAGTTGCCCAGTTGATTATGATATTGTTTATATTGAGATATATATATTGTTACAATGTATCTGCAGAAATGAAATTTCTATTATTCCATGTCAGCAAGATCATTATTTGAAATCTGAGAATATATATGAATCATTAATCATGAATCAGATGAAGCCAAGAACCAAACAGATGCAAAGCAAGGAACAAATCAATCAAGTTTCAGATACTGCTAAGTTTAGATACTCAACTGTCAGGCATCAGCAATATCAAGTTGTAATCTATTCTGTCTTTGTGCAAAATAACTATTAAAATGAACTCGAACTTAGTTCAGTTGATTCATA
This sequence comes from Durio zibethinus, assembly GCF_002303985.1. Next base: position 2,051,266 of record NW_019167960.1, on the reverse strand, counting down.
CAACTATGGGTGGCATTTAGTAAGTCTGAAATTCAAATATCAACTTTTTGCTTGTCTCTAGGTTGCGGCCTCTTTATATCAAAACAGCAAATAACAATTGAAATCAAAGGATAGGATCGTTATTTTATGAGGGGTTAGCCTTATTTCAGGTTCAATGAGTACTTCCCGGGGACCAAAATGGAAAGCCGACTAATTAACCAAAATTGACATTAAAAATGATCAAAGCTACATAGGGTTAAAAATGGTGGACCAACAAATTTGCAGTACTGAATTACAAACATACTGCATATGGAACCCATACAAACAAGAGAGCTATCTACATCTGCATCGCCAGCTGCCGACAGAGAACATTTGCTATTTGTCCATGACAGAGATGAATAATGGAAGTAACAAAACCAGCATTAATATCAATGTGTACTGACCAAAAGACAACCCTTCACATAGCTGCCAATATCTGCTTTTACTGCTGAGGCTTATCATCGACAGTGAACTGAAAAGAAAATGGTTAACTTAACCTTCATGAATTAATTTTTATTGTACAAGCAGATGGGATTATTGACAAGGGGTTTCTTGTCGTAAAAGAAATAGAAAAAGGATAATCAAGAGAAGACAAACAGCGTCAAAGGTCACAAAAAGGTTGCAGTTGGTAGATACAGGTATGGGAAAGGGATGCTTAAGATAAGAATAATGTGAGACTGCCCTAACTTTTTGTCGAGATTCTAGTCAGTTGTCTGTTTGGTGAGATGTCCCATTTCTTTAGCAGACTCGAAACACTCATGCAGATGGCTCATGCTTGAAGCACTGGATGCCCCCATTGCCTGCATACTAAAAAATGTGGTTAGAAAAGATATCAGCCAAAACATAAGGTTTAAAATTCAAAATTTTTTGCTTCAAGGTGGATAAAGAGATAGTGTAAGAGCAGTTTGGCTCCTCTTTATTCAAATCCACCGAAAAGATCGGAAGAAGACAAAAAAAAAAAGAAAAAAGAAAATGAAATTCTGCAGGCAATCCAGTCCAGGTACCAGATGATGTCTAGTAGCAATAACATGAGATAATAGGTCCATGTTTGGTATATAGTCTTGCATGACAGTTGAAAAGAAAAAAAAAAAAAAAAAAGAAGTACTAGTCATGTATAGTCCATAGTACACTGTGCTTCCAGTATGATTATTCCTTCACTCAAACAGATGCTAACCCATTACAGTGGATCATGTCCACAAGGCCTAAATATTTCATTCAAAAATGGATTGACATTTGAATCCATGTAACAGCCTAAAGATTCCTGATCCCATCTGCACATGATGATGTATGCAATTCCATTGACAAGTCATGTTATCAAGGGCATAAATTTGTATCCTGGAAGAGCTCTCTCTTTTTTTCTTTTTGATCTCCCATACTGCATCTCGGTCTATGTAGCCAAATGTAAAAGATATGGGTAGGATTTTGGTCTCACATGTGGGTGTTGTTAGGCTGACAAAAATTGGAAACTTAAGTTTGATGCATTCCCATTTGTTCAGGCTTTTGTTACATTGATAAAGATTTTAAGAGTAGTATTTAGTAGACTTAGACAATTTTAAATATGATACAGTAACAAAATACAAAAAAAAAAAACATGAAAGTGATATGGTTTAAAATTTTAACAAAAACCATATATAGATTAAGCAAAAGCTAAAAAATGTGTTTTATGTTTGATATGTCGGTATGAATTGTGACACTATAATTTTCGTATTGTAAACGAATTAGAGATGATAAAATAGGCAAAAAAAAGATACACAAATTACTAGGTTTAGTATTTAGTGTTTGTTTTGGGCTTAATGATGTTATCTTGCTATCCAAGCTAAGAAAAAATGGGTTGAATAAGCTGCTCTACTCACCATATAATATGCTGAATATCAAAGCAAAATTCACTTCTTGAGCTGTATGAGTAGGGTTATCTTGGAGCTGCCCTTTCCTTTCCTCTTTTTTTTTTTTTTTTTTTGCTAATTTTTATGATTTACAGGGAGTCTTTATGTGTCCTGGTTACTCCATCCGCCTGTGAAAAAAACCAGGGCAATATTGTTTAAATCATTAGAAACAAAAGGGATTAAGGGAATGATAGAATTTACTAATATTTTCTATTGGCTTGTTCTGCTTGAATTTTCTCCTTGAACATATTAAACAAGCAATTATCAATCACAGAAGAGTCCCTACTTGGTCTTAAAGTAATTTGAATATAAATTGACAAATTTTCTGTAACTTTCACCAATCCATCATGATTTTATGATGGATATGCAGGCTCAACCTTTAGTCAGTCAGTTTCTTGGATTTTATGTTTCTTCCTTTCCTTTTTCCTGGCAAAAATAAACATATCCAGGCTCCAGCCTAAAGGGTAAGGTGATTTGGTATGTGCTTTGGTTCAATGTATATTTATATTATGTGACTTATAGATGGAAATGCATTTATTGAAACTATAATTCTTACAGATACAGCAATGGAGTTATTATTACTATGAAGTTTTACCTTTTTGGGATGTATATGCAATATATTTAAACTGGAAATTTTTATACACAATACAGAAGGTTATACTTTATTGAGGTAGAAGCTAATGAAAGTAGTAAAAGAAACCTCATTTGGAGAAAGCAACCCTGTAATTTTGAGTCCTGATAGCAGAAGTGATATCTTCAAACAAAACTTCTTCAGTTCTACTAGCATCTATAGAAACCAATCTTCTCTTCCTCCCCAACTAGTTGGCCTACATATTGGAGCCTGGCAGAAGGAAATAGAGCAAATTGTGAGTTACATTGTTATATGATCTTGATGGTACTTGCAGCCTTGTTCTGAATTCTCTATTGAATCAATAAGTGGCTTGTCTATCCTGAAAAGGGGAGGGAAGTTTCATTTATCAAATGGATCAGGCAGGTGCCACATGTGAAAGGGTATGTCCTGCAACAATTATAGAGATGTTGGTCAAAATTCAAAAGAAGCAGGAATTTCATCAGCAGAATTCATCTCTAGTTAATTGAGATATTCTTTTGGAGATGCTATTAAGAATCCCCAAGCAGCATCTTATGCCTTTTAAACGTTTCTGTAAAAGCTGGTGCACAACATGATCTCCCAACGGATGAAGTCGCAACCTGCATGGATCATCTTCACCAAGACAATGCCTTCCACATATCGTCCTGTAGTTTTGCATTACTGGACTCAGTTTGGAGAAAGACCAGGACAGAAAAGCCAAAAAAATTGTCCGAATCTTAGCCTCATGCAGTGGTTTGCTTCTGATTTTACAGGAGAATTCCAAGTCAAATTTATGCATGTGCAATCCAATTGATTACTTACTTGAAACTCTTTCAAATCTTCTAGTGAGTATCCTGTCTTGTGAATGGACTTTGGTTCATGATCCTATACACTAGGTAAAAACAAGGTAGTTACCATGAAGATTCAAAACATTAGCAAAAATAGTAGCTGTGATGAATTTATGCTGTTAGATTAGGCCACTTTTCGTCATGAAGGAAGTCAAATACATCATATAAGCATGAGTAGATATCAAAAGAATGCGTTCGTGCAAACAAAAGTTTCATTGGCTTACTATTGCTAATCATAAACGAGATTCTTAAGGGTGCTGAAGGGTCTAGCACCCGTGCATCAAGCTTATACTTCATGTGTAATGAATCTGAGAAATTTGAGAAAACACCAAGTCCACTAACCCAATCTAGAAATGGCATAACTCTAGTTGCAACATTACATGGTTACTAACAAGCAAGAGGCTTGGATTGACGGGTTGCAACTTGCAACAAGAAGCAGCACATAATTAGACTTAATTTCGGTATATTGATATTCCCATCTCTTCCAATATATGTTCTCTTTTCTATGAGACTTGGTCTGTTGCTGCCATTACTACCAGTAGCTTACAGGATGTTGAGTTGATTGTTTGTGATCATGAAGGGTTGGTTACCTACAAGTAGTAATTGAGGAAGATCAAGTCAACTGCTGCTAAGATCAAAGGTTTCAGACCTTGGCATGCCTGCAGTTTTGTCAATTGTGTAGAAAGAGTTTGGCAATTTCCCCCAGGTTCATCATGTGAATAATCTTGTTCATTGGCACTAAGACAACAATAATAGTCTTCATCACAGAATCAAAAATCGCCTTTCTTTTTGCAATTTAATATGTATGCATCATTTCTGACTGTATTCAAAGTTTCCTGTCGACTAACCATTGAAAGGCTAGTCAAAGTTTCTTGTTGACAAACAACCGAAAATACTGTATCATCTGATCATGAATAGATGCCATCAACGTTGCCATGGTTTTTGCTTTAATTTTATGTCAGTCCTGTTTGATTGGCTAGACAATTACTCAACCATTTAGTTTTCTTTTCGGCTACAAAATATATCAGTAAGTCCTTATGAGCACAAAACAAAAATGGTGAGTAAATTCCATCTACTCGTTATGAAGTTTTGAGGAAACGATGGCTAGACTTCCTATCTAATTGTTTCCCTGAAAATTTTCTGATCATTAAATCCATTAGGTAAAATATACCCCTTGGAAGAAAAAGCTGCTGAAAACTGCTCAAACAACATCAGATAACCTGAATAGGAATACAGGCAAGGATAATACTGGTTCTGAACTCAACTCTCCAAGGGTGTGTGTAAATTCCAGTACATCTTGATCATTGGAAGTTTCAACTACAGGGATTATGATCCCATTTATTCCTCCTATTGAATGCTTAGTTTCCAGTACTGTTCTTTAAATGTGGAAAATGATCCTAGGACGTCAGGCCCAAAGTTTCCGGAACTGTGCCTGATAAAGGGTTACAAGAGGCTAAGGAATTATGTCCAAATGTTAGCCTCTTGTGATGGCTTGCTTTGCTTATCTGATTTCGATTGCATATTCTCTGAACAAGTCAAAATTTCAAGGGATTAATGGATTGCTCTATTTTATTACATGGTTATCAGTAAGCAACAGGACTTAATTGTATGAAGGATTGGAACTCAATGGAATGGATCAAAGAGAATAAAATTGTGCTTGATTCCAATAGAACAGTGTGTCCCAAGTACTCAGTACCATTCTTTGTGAAACTTGGCCCGTTGATGCCATTACTGCCTTCCTGGTACCAGTGGCTCACTTCCTGTTAACCTCATTGTTCACAACCAGCAGGATTTGGCTTCTTATGAATTGCCATTTGGTAAGGGCAAGGTTATTGCCACTAGAATAGAAGGAACTATACCCTTGTTTAATGTCTTTGTCTATGGCAGATATATTTCAGTAAATTCTGTCCTGGTTCATCATGCGAACTTCCTTGAAAATTGTTAGTGTCCCTAAAAGTCTTGCTAACTCTCATTCACTCTACTTGAATTCCCCATGAACTCAACTGTAACAGCACTAGATATGCTTTTCTTTTTCTGAAAATAGTTTTTACCTGGAAATTCTTTTTTGGAGCATCGAGAGTACTAAAAAATTTTTTAATTTAATTAGGTTAATTCATACAATCATTTTTAAAAATAATATTTAATAAATTTTAATTTTAATTTTAATACTTACAATATTTTTTTCTATTCTTCGACTGTGATTTCTTTGTAAAAAAAAAAAAAAATTCTATAGCAAAATATGCTGGTATATTATTCATTTGGAAAGACAACTAATTCAAACTTTTTTAAAAGAAAACTATGGCTAAACTTTACAGGAAAAAAGTTTCCTTGACATTTTTCTTTTGTGTAGTGGGGGAGAAAATCTATGATGTGACTCTATAATTTGTCTCACGTTCTAGATAATTTGTTTGATATGTCAATTCATGTGCTCAATGTACTGTACAACAAAACAACTGTGTGGTTGGTTGCTTGAGGACAACTGATGAGATAGACCTGAGATGCTCAAACAAGCATTTCGGCCTTGTTTTGGTAAGACATGAAACAGAAACTCAAGTTTTTGTTAAGGCTTGTTTCAGGTACTCCCAAGCTTTTAACATATACGAAGTTCAAAATCTAAAAGTGTGTCTTGCCTCCTTTTCTTGTCCTTTATCTTGTTAACTTGAACGTTGAAACACATTTCAAAATATTATTTACGGCATTTCGTGATTTTTTTTTATGATAAATTTGACACATTCTGCATTTTAACTTTTAAGAACCCTCGCAGTCATCAAATCAAGAATAACATCAAGAAAATGAAGCTAAAAATCTTTAGATACATTTAAGAAGAGGTTTTCACAACAATGGTAATGTTAAACTTTCACTGTCAAAGCAGACAAAGGCAACTGGTTCAGAGCCGCACCAATGTTCAAGATTTAACCATAGCCACCACTTCTTTTAGTGTTATATGAACAGCAACTATCATTTTTCACTGCAGTTCACTTTAAGTTAAAACTCACAATCTAAAACAAGTCATGTGATACGAATATGAAAATAAAATATAAAAGTAATATATTTTAAAATTTTAATAATAATTATATATAAATTTAATAAAATTAAAAATATATATTTTTTAATTTTTATTATAATATAAATTATAATACGTAATTTTTATATAAAATATAATATAAATATATAAATTTTAATATTTTATATAATATAAATTTATAAATTATTTAATTTATTTTTAAAATAAAAAGATATAAAAGTGAATGTAATTTTTTTAAATTAATTCATATAATTATTTTTAAAATATAATATTTAATATATTAAAAAAAATTTAATAATTTCTTCATTTATTTTACATTACGATGTCATTTATAAAAAAATCCGTCAACTTTTTTGCAGACATTTGTCCAATCATTTGTAGTTTTTCATCGAGGAGTCGATCAAATCTTTTGATATAATTACAACTATCAGATGCACTTTCAACTTGCTCTGATGAATATACTTTTTTTCATCTAACATTTTTTTTTATTCCCCTCTTTTTAAAAAGATTCACTGTGATCTTGTGATCTTGCCAAATCACTTTTTATTATTACCTTACTTTGCATTAATAAAAGACTGTCGGCAAAGACTTAGAGAATTCTTGAATGAATGATAGGTTTGGCTCTTCCCTTTGCATCTGTTCTTTTTTGACCCCATACTCGGGACCTTCATCACCAATAATTCAAATCCTTCCCCTACATTTTGAATATTGTAATTCAAATCTTGAAATAAAGGAAAGAAGATTTCATTTTATTGTATAATCCAATATTATATGTATAATATTAAAGTAATATTATTTTATATCTAATCAATATATAAATTTTTATAATTTTATATTTAAATAAGATTTTTTCATTTATTATTAATTACTTATTAAAATAATATAATATCATATCTAATAAATATTTAATTTTTTATAATTTTATATTTAGATTACACCTATTCACTTACGGCCTATTAATTTTAAATTAAACGTTTAATATGATATCAAAGTTAAAATTTATTTTTATTATTATTTTTTAATTTATTATATAATAAACTTTATTTATTTTTATTTATACGTAATGAAAATTTGTTAAAATGAATTATCTCATATTTAAAATCTTATATTCAGATTGAACCTTTTTATTTATCAAATTAATTTTAAGTTAAATATTTATTATGTAAAAAATATTTAATATGTAATCATGCTTTAGACATAATACATAGTCCAATGCTGATTTTTCAAATGGATTTAGTGGATCATTGGTGAAAATAATTATAAGGTTTTATTATTTTTTCTTTATCATAATTATATGGTTTTTGAATGGACCAAAGAAAAAGCGCAAGTGTCACGGACCTAAGTAAGAGTCTTGAATCTTACATCAAATATAATAAGAGGGTCACTGGGGTATAAAAGAGTTCACATCACTTCTGTCTTGTGAGGCATCTTTTATAGGATAAAACCGTGAGGTCAGGGGGCCAGAGTGGACAATACCTCACAAGGGTGTGAACCGTGACGATTAAGTTAATCTGGGACGCCGGATGAATGGATGCCCGGGTCCCGAAACCGTACGGATCGGAGTTTAAGTCTCGACCCGTAACAAGTGGTATCAGAACCAGGCCTAAACCGTTCGATCCACGTCAAGCATCTCGAAGGAAGTAGGCAGGGTGGCTACCTTCCATGACGAGGACGTCACGAGATTAAGTGGGGAAGAATGCCACGGACCTAAGGAAGAGTCATGAATTCCACATCGCACATAATAAGATGGTCACTAGGGTATAAAAAAGTTCACACTACCTCTGATTTGTGAGGCACCTTTTGTAAAATAAAATCGTGATGTCAGAGGGCCAAAGCGAACAATACCTCATAAGGGTATGAACCGTGACTGTTAGGTTGATCTAGGACACCGAATGAGTGAATGTTCGGGTCCCAGAGTCGCACAAGTCGAAACTTAAGTCTCGACCCGTGACACAAAGACTAAGCTCATTAATATTGTATCACACAAAGTTTTCATTTTTTGGAAAATATATACATCTGTATCAGTTTGACATATTATTTTAAATATTTTTATTTAATATAAATATATTTATATATTTATATATACATGGATTTATATATTATAATACTATTAATAATATGCAAAATAAATATATAATTTTTTAAAATTAAATAAACAAATTTAAAAATATAACACATAATTTTATTAATTTATGATGTTATTTTTAAACATTTAATCTATTCATATTTAAGAATTTTTTTCATATAAAAATATATTAAGATAAAAAAAAGAGACGAAAAGAAATTAATTTTAACTTAGAATTCTTAAACTTTAGAAAATGAGCACAATTACTTTCATGAAAGATATTAAAATATTTATGAATTTTGATTTAAAAAAATAAAATGCATAAAAAACAAGTTGCAATAAAAAAATAAAAAAAAACTAAACTTTCAAAAGTTATTTTGTTCATTAATTTTTATTTTCATTAGATTAAAAATAGTTAAAAATATAAAAAGTAAATTAAAAATTACAAAATATATTTTACATTCATATATCGATTGAAACAAATTATTCTATCAAACTAACAAAAATAACTAATATTATTTGATACTAAATTCAATAAAAAAAACTACCCTTAATTATATCATATTTTGATACAGTTAAAATATACTAACCAATACAAATGATACCAAAATTCAAAACGAAGTTAGCAACATTAACAAGAACATGGTCACTTAGTATAAATATGTTACAAAGTAAGACCCCTTATAATTGTTTTGTCTTCATTAATTTTATATGTTTGGAAGCACTATTAATTTGGTGATCATATCCAATCATCAAAATCACATGTCACATTGTTTTATAGCATCTATATATTTATAGATAAGTGATTTTTATTTTTTTACAAAAAAGATTGTGATTTAAAATTAAAAAATTATAAATATTAAGATTTAAAATTTAAATTTATTAAATATCATCAATTGTATAAATTAAATTTTTTTTTTTGAAAATTTCTTGGTCTTTGGTCTTGTGGGGTTAGTAACTTAATTTAGTGGACATTGACACATTGTTAAAAGATTATGGCAGAAATAGAAGAAAATGGAGCTCCCCAAAGACTAATTTAAAAGGTTTAATGATTATTATTATTTTTAGATTTGATAATTTAAAATATTATATGATATTATAATATAATTATGATATAAAAATAATATATATATGATATAATTTAAAATTATAATAATAATTATATATAAATTTAATAAAATAAAAAATATTTTATATTAATATAAATTATAATATATAATATTTATATAAAATATTATATAAATATATAAATTTTAATATTTTATATAATATAAATGTACGAGCGGTGACGTCTAATTCTTTTTCTCCGAAACCTTCAAATTGATTTGCGCCAGGTTACGGTCAAGGCCCACTAGACAAAATTCACACGCACTCTCCTCCCGCATCATATGGTGCCACATTTAGATAAGACGGCTAGCATTTTCCCATTCCACTAAAGGCAAATCCTTTTTGACCCTCCTATCACAACATTACAATTATATCATATAAAAATGGAAAAATTATAATAGTCCAGTTAATGAGGGAATTTTTATGAATTAAAATTAAATAAACATCAAATTTTTTAATATTTTATTATAATTAATTAAGTTTTTAAATATTTATTTTCACTTTAATTAAGTTTTTATTGGACAAAAATTGATTAATATCATCAATAATTTTCATCCGATGGAGAGTTTAATCAAATAAAAATAAATATTTATAAATTTAATTGATTATAATAAAAAGAAAAATATTTTAATAATTATTTAATTTTAGTTTAAAATTTTTTAATATTTAAGCTTCTTTAAATTACCGCAAAATTTATCCCTATCTTTGTTATTTTAGAAGGAAAGAAAAAAAAAATTAACCCTTCTCTCTCTTTTTCAGACACTCAACTCATAAAATCTAAGACAAAACCCTTGTCTGTCTGTCCCTTCTTTCCCTCATTTTTATTAATTTGATGTTAAATGGAGAAATAGAGAAAATGAAGTCTTCTTCATCTTCTTCTTTTTTCCAAGATAAAACACATAACTATAACAAAAAAGAGAGATGCCTAAACATGGTGATGCTCCCTCCATTCTTCTTGTCTTCTCTTCTTGTAACTGTCATATTCATACTCTTCATCCTCTATTCTCCAAACCCTTTAAAGGCCATGTCCAAACTTGACCTTGGTCAAACACTTGATTTGATCAAACCTCCTAATACTACATTTCTAGGTAAACTCAATTCTCCTCTTATTTTCACCACATAGAAAATTTTGTTTGATTGTGATTTTTTTTTTTTTTTTTGGTATTTTAGGTGATCATGATGAGATTTTGAACTGTGACTTGTCTAAGGGTCATTGGATACCTGACCTGCAAGGGTCTCTATATACAAACTCAAGTTGCACCACAATTCCTACTTCAAAGAATTGTTTCCACCATGGAAGAAAAGACAGAGATTTCCTGAATTGGAGATGGAAACCTGATCGATGTCATCTTCCGAGGTTTGATCCTAAGACATTCCTGGAATTTGTTCAAGGGAAGAAACTTGCATTCATTGGTGACTCAGTTGCCAGGAACCACATGGAGTCTCTCCTTTGTCTCCTGTCAAAGGTTAGTTTTCACATTTCAGAAGATCCTGTTCTAAGGCACTGTCTACGCATCATAATTTTCACATCATAATTTTCACATTATTCTGGTAATAATTGCCCAGGAACTCAAAGTTCCGGGCATTGTTGCTTGGGTTTATCCTGATTCCATTATCCTTTGCATGCCCTGATTGAGGTCTGATTCCTTTACAGGTATAAAAGAAAATTTAAATAGTAAAACCCAGAACTTAGCTCATTGGGTTCATGGATTCAAATACTAGCAACTGGCTTCTTTTGTTAAAAAAAAAAACAAGCCTGAAAAACTCACTGGACTTGGAGAGTCAGAGATTAATCAGTTACCTAGTTTCTGTCAGTTTTGCAGTGTGAAATTGCACATTAATTTTGAAGGTTTTGTCAGCAGTAATTGTCTTGAAAGTGAGCCACTGGCAAAACGAGCTTTGATTCTACAGTTTTTTATAGATTACTGGATTTAAGAAATCCCATATATTTGACTTATCAAGAGAAAATTTTCACTGCATTGAGTTGAATTAGAAGTAATTTTCTGTTCTGCAAAGTATGAAAGAAAAATAGCAGGGAAAATGTTATGGTTTTGATGAATTTAGCCGAGGCAATAAAACTGGCAAACTTCACTGGCCATCCAGAGAATTTAGTGCATTTGAAGTCAGAATTATGAAGAGCACGTCCTTATCAAATGGCTGAAAATGCTGTGATTCAGCAGACAAAGTCAGTGAACAAACTCCACCAGTTAATTTTTTTTTTTTTTTTTCACATGTAACTGGTCTGCACAAATACTGAATCATTGCCAGGTTCTTCAGCATTCTTGAAGACATTAAAATTAAAATTTCAGGTCCATAATTGAAGTTTTACATGTACATCTAGGACCAAAGAGATTGAGTAGGGTTGATTTATTTAATGCTTTTTTAAAAAACGTTGACTTGGACACGTCTAGATTATAACTTAGTCAAAATTAGTTGGTGGCTTTTCTTTTCTTTTTTTTTATTATTATGATTTCTTTGGTTAATTTATTTCTTTCATTCTTTTTCCCTGGATAACAAAAGAACATAGCATTATTTTCAGGTAGTTCTATCAACTTGTGCATTTATATTTTATCTATTTCGTATTTAATGTGTAAAATATAAAATTATCATGTTATAATTTATATTAACACATCATATTAAATACATTTGTTGATTTTTATCAAATTTATATACGGTTTATGTCCATTTTAAATTGCCTTTTTTCATTTTTTTATATAATTTTCATGTTTTGTCTAAAATTGCAGATCTATTTTCAGGTTTTTATTGCACCCTTTTACCTCTACCGATATCAGTGTGCCTGTTTCCCAATCTGTATAGTATGTTTTTCTTTCAAGTTTCCTTACGAATTGGCTGGTATCCTGAGAAATATCATCTATGATATGGAATTATGGTCATTAGATAAAACATAATTAATTTACTCAAACAGCTTCAGATTTAAATTAGAGTTGCTTTAACTGCAAATCTTTTGTAGGTAGAAACTCCCAAAGATCATTACCAAGATTCGGAAGACAGGAAAAGGGTATGGTACTTTCCTGGTCATGACTTCACTCTCATGATTCTTTGGACGAAATTCCTTGTAGATGGTGAAGAAAGAGTGGTCAATGGTTCAACATCTGGCATTTTTGACTTGCACCTTGACAAAATTGATAAAGAATGGAGCAGAGATCTTCCTGCTCTAGACTATGTTGTCATCTCAGATGCACATTGGTTTTTCCGACCAATTTACCTACATGATGACACTGGTGTTGTTGGATGTGTGTATTGCAATAACCCAAATGTGACAGATTTTGGTGTCGGATTTGCACTCAAGATGGCTTTTCGTTCTGCATTAAATCATATTAACTGCTGCAAGAAATGCAAAGTGAGGGTTACGCTCATCAGGACATTTTCACCAGCTCATTTTGAGAATGGGAGCTGGAACACTGGAGGAAGATGCAACAGGACAAGCCCTTTAAGTGAAGGAGAGATCGACTTGAGTAGTAATGAATGGGAACTGAGGGGCCTGCAAATGGAAGAGATCGAAAAGGCAAGAATAGAAGGAAATAAGAAAGGAAAAAGGTTTGGAGTTTTGGATGTCACCAGGGCTATGCTCATGAGACCTGATGGGCATCCTGGTGAATTCTGGGGAAACAAGTGGATGAAGGGTTATAATGACTGTGTTCACTGGTGCTTGCCAGGTCCAATCGACGTATGGAATGATTTTCTGATGGCGATTCTGGGAAGAGAAGCTGCATTAGTTTCTTAGTGAAGGGCCAGAGTCGATTAGTTAGAATCATATACCATAGATATTTGCATCTTAATAATTGTTCTTCATTTTGTCTCCCCTTGGCATATATTTTTTATGGCCAACAGATCAATTTTTTTTATTATTAGCACAACAAATCAACATATATTTTCATTGTAATATAGTAGCAAATATCATTGAACCCGGAATTTAGCCTACGTTGATGGATCTACCTTTCATGAGCACTGATCAAAAATTAGAAAATAACGAAATTTGAAGAGAAAAATTTTTTTCTGACCACCTTCAAAACTTTCTTCGAAACGCCCCTAAAGATTGAAAAACAAAAAAAACAAAAAAAAAAAAAATGAAAGAAAAATTTTTTAGGCACCTTTTCCGTTGATAAAATCTATCTACAATTTATATATATCTATATTATAAGTCGACACCTCTTAAAAAAATTTTGAATCCATCACTTTTAATTCGATTGGTTTATACACCTACTCTAAAAGATAACATTATCTAAGATTAAAATCTCAACACTTATGACATTTTCTGTCTCCAAATTGCGATCTACTTTATAAAAAAAAAAAAAAACTATTGATATTCCTGGACAATCTAATATTAATAATAATGATAATCAATATAGAGGAAGAGATTGTTGCAAACTCTACTTCTTGTCCTAATGATGACAGAAGAAGCAATTTTCAACCCTCAGATAACTATCAACTTCAAACAATAATGCATTTTTCCTAGTCAGATGAAATTTGACATTCAGCAGGCATACCAAAATAAAGAGTTTTTCTTGGCTCTCCATGGGACCCAACAAGAAGTGGGAAAAGAAAATTCGGAATTTGAAATACTGTCAAGAACACGTATGATCATTCATGATAGAGTGGATTTCTTGTTAAAATCTCCAGGTAGCTGGAAACTGGAAACGGTAGTACCAATGACAAATTCTCTGGCAACTCATGTGCAAACATTGTGGAACATTATTTATTCCAGAATCATAAAGACAAGACATGCAAGGGAGTTGAAAATGATGATAACAGAAACCCCAAAAACAAAAGAAAAGAAGTCAAGGTGATTCTCATCCAAGATGATGTGGGAAAAGAATCAATTTTACACCTACATTCAAGGAGAACTAACGAATTGTTTTATCAATGTGGAAATGCAAAACATAACTAATCAATACCAAAATCTTGCAATGAAAGAAGGGTATTTGCTAAATGTTAAGAGGGGTGAACAGTAATTGAGGAATAACTCTTTTCTTTTTTTGGATGGAAAGTAAATGTGAAAGGCTTGATTCTCTGGCCCATGAACGCTCCACAATGGAGTGGAACTACAATCTCTGTAAATCAGACAGTCTGGTTCAACAAATGGTATCTGTATACAGCAAGGAAGATAGTAAATTGGCTGCTTGCTTTTTAATTATAGCCATCCAATCAAACACAGCAAATCATTTGTAAGACTTATAGTTTTGACAAAAGGAATACGTTCAGCTCATGCTTTCATTAAAAGTGTGGTTTTTACGTATGTGAGCGTGGAAATCCTGCTTTTAAGAAAAAGGTTGAGACTCCCACACAATGTCTATAGCAAGTTGAATCACTTTGTAAGTGGCTTCACACAATTGGAATACATTTCATTAAAAGTGTGTTAGTCGCAGCAGTCAAGTAATAGATGCATGGTACAGGATCCTGCATCAGAGTGCCACATCATGTCAGGTAGCATGTATGTAGCCAACTAGCCATACCATAACTACTCTACCCAGAAGTTAAATTCCACTCTAAACTAAATTTAATAAACACTGAACAAGATTACAAAGTCCTGCGTTAAATCTTGTAGGAAAAGATCCTATCATTGCATACCCTAGTTATTATCTTCAATTAGGCATTATCTTCTTTGCTTGGCCATTGTTGGCAAACACCATTTATGAATTGTGATGACATAGACTGATGAACCACTAACATTTATGAATGCAAAATGGTATTTACCAATTTCATAGAGAAGTAATATAGATGTGGTCAATATTCTAAAGGTCAGAATTCTAAACTAAGCCGCAGAAAGCAGTACACCTTATGCAACCTGATCAAATCACCCATTTATAATATTAAACAACAAAACAGAAAACTCTTAAGCAACCCAAGCTAATTAAGCAGGAAAGTTTATCAAATTTGCTTAGCATGAAAGTAATCAAGAAGATCATATTGACAAACACGTCAAATTAAGCATTTCCAAGATATACAACGCAAAGACCAAATAAGTCAGGGAAAAAAGTATAGAAAATGGTAACTCTGAACAAAATCTCATGCTAATATGCTAGTAGAAATAAAGAACATAACTAGGTTTGTGAAAAAAGAATACTGCTAAGTAGAACACAGGATTACTTTTAATGATATGGTTAAATAATTTAGCATTCAGTTGCCACAGTAAAACCACCACCATTTTATCAGATGGTAAGTAACATAACCAAATTCCATTTGCTTATTTAAGGAAGTCAAAACTAACATAGAAGAGATTAGCTGTAATGGTAGCAACTAAAAAGCTACACAGACAGAAAACTTGGCAATCTGCTCTTTATAACTTCCAAAATCCAAACCAAGGTAGCAGATTCATAAAGGGTTTGAACCAATCTAATATATTATCTCCCATCCAATAAAGAATTCGGTCATGTCATGATAAAACATATCCTCTTCAAAGTTAGAAGCCATACTAACATACAAGAGATTAGATGCAACATTAACAACTAAAAAGTCATTACATTAATGAGATTCTTTACAATTTCCACAATTCAATTGATCCATTTTTATCCCCATTCAATAGAGAATCTAGTTTTGTAATGCTAAACCACACTCTCAACAAAAAATGCAGGCAAGAAAAAGATATGATAAACAAGTAAACTTCAAACTGACCTGTTAAACAACATATTAAATTGCAACGAAGAATCCATCATTCATTACTAATTATAAAACTTACATTAGCAACACATCGTGTAAACACATTTTTGGAACTGTAACAAGAAGCAAAAACTAACACTGTCACAATGACCCCTCCGAATCTCATGCCTCTATGGTATTCCCGAGTCCAAATGAGAAATGTTCACGAACAGGTGAAAACTCCACCAATCCAATATCCATTGCATATCCACAAACAGGCAACTTCAACTCTCTCAACACACAAAAAGCCTCAGCCATTCTTGTTTTTGGCACTTCCTGAGCTACAGCACAATAAGGAATCCAAGCGTCAGCTTTAAACTCTTCTCCAATTTCAAACCCCTCCTTTTTAACTGCCTCACATAACTGAGCCTGGAACTGTAGGAAGGCCATTGTTGGGGCTGGTGCAAGAAAAAGAACGTTTTTTTCATTTGGGAAAGTCCCAATTGAAGAAAAAGATAAAGCTAAAGGTTCTTGCTTTGAAGCAAAGGACTTTACAACAGATTCAAGCTTGGCAGGGTCAAGAAAAGGGCTTGAAAATAGAGTTATGTGAGGCCTTGACTCAATTTCAATTAACTGAGTGCTGATTTGACGGCGAGCCAACACATTCCAAGCTTTCAGGACTTGGTTTTCGAGTGCTGGATCAAAGTAAAGCTCAATTGAAATGCCTTGTGACATTGAAACTTTGATGAAAACAAAAGCAACCCAAATTTTAAAACGGAGATCTAATAGTAGCCAGGTGATTAAATTTGAAATTTGAAAAAGAATTGGAAGTGACCCAGAAAGCGGAAAATTTCAAAACCCTAGAAAGAATATGGGAAATCAAAGATACCCAGATTAGATTTGATGTTGTAAAGGGCCAAGAAGAACAAATGTGAAAAAAGGAAGGATTTTTACGGTTTTCTCAAAGAGACAGATAATAAAGAGGGGAACTTTTGTCTGTGGATTTTGGAGAGAGGTCTGATTTTCTTTGGCAATTTCACAGTCAAAATTAAAAGAGTTTAAAGGAAAAAGAAAAAATTAGAAGGTATTAGTGATTTTCTATTTTTCTTGTTGCATTTGAATAATTTTTAAAATCCTTTTTGGGGTTATACCAAACACTTAATTATAAGTTGTAAGTTTGGAAGATTTTTCTTTTAAAATTTGGAAAAGGAAAGTATCAACCAAGTTTGGTACTTTATATAAAGCTTCCATTTTGATTTATTTTACCAATAATAATAAATAAATAGATCTTATTTTAATTGTTAAATTAATATTTAATGTATTGTTAGTATAAAATTTTAATTTCATAAGTGATATTAAAAGATTGATATATTTTTTTATTTTTATTTTTAATTAAAATTTATATATTTTTAAATATATTATAAGAGATATGTATTATCTTTTTAATCTCACTTATCGGTTATAAAAATTTTACATTTGATAATTTTTTTTAATTGTTTATATAAATGAGCTCACAATAAGAGAATTTTAAATATTAAAAATTTTATTTTAAATTGGTTAAATGTCATATTTTAAATATATTTAAATAAATTAATTGAATTAAATCTTGATTACATATTATTCAAAAAAAAAAAGAAAAAAACAAATTTTAAATGGTGCTATAGTTTGGTTGTTTAGTAGTAGTATTTAAATTTAAATAACATAGTTTATTTATATTTCCTAGAAGTGTTGATAGGCAAATTGGTAATATCAAATATATACAAAATAATTAAAAATATATACTAGCATTTATAATAAAAAAAAATTATATAATATTAGTGGCATATTACATATATTATACTATTAATATTAACACTACATATTCACAAAATCCCATTTTTTTTGTCTATATTTTTTTATGTCAAAAAATTATGTCTTTTTTTAATATTTAAAATTTTTATTTTTTGTATTTTAAAATTATATTTTAAATTTTTTTTTTTACTTTTTGACATTAAAAATTATAAAACTTTAATTTCATGAAAAATTTTAAATTTTAATATTAAATATATTAAAATCAAAATTTTTTTCTTAATTTCCATGAAAGTCAATATTGACAAACATTTTGGGAGGAAAAGAGTTTAATTTATTGTGAGTTCATGAAGGAAGGATGAGTAATTCAAGTTTATAACATTTTCATATATGGTAATTTTATGTGTAACTTGACTTGGGAATTTAACTCATGATGTTTTTTCCATATCAAATTCCCAAATGCATTACTTCTTATGTCAGTTTCTCTTACATGTAACAAGACAGAATTAAATATGATCTAATTTTTCTGTTATATCTTTGACTTTATATTTGATGTCTTTTGTATTAAAATGTATATATATGTCTACAACTTTGGAATTTAAGTTTAATCAAAGTTTTATCAACTTAAATTTTATTTTCTTTTTAGATACATTTGGCTTAAAATTTTAAGAATTGAAATATTACTTCTTTAGACTTTGCGGTTTAGTTTAATTGATTTATATAATTATTTTTAAAAAATAATATTTAATAATTTTAAAATTTAAATCTAAATACCAATAATTTTTTTATCCTCCAATTATGATTTTTTTTAAAAAATAATACAATAATCTAGTCCATAGTTAGATTTGGATGGTTTATATATATATATATATATATATATATATATATATAAGAGGTTGCAATCTGATGATAAAAAAAAATTATAAGTAATAAATTTAAATTTAAAATTTAAAATATATTAAATATTATATTTTAAGATTATTTATACTAATTAATTAAAATAAATAGATTAATATGGCTTGCTTTCACCATTGAGGATCTTCGAATCTCTAATATAGTAGCACTATGAAAAGCTGCAGGTCCAGGCCTTTCATGGGCTAAATCCAGAGGCCAGAAAATCAAATCTTTGGGATTGATTCAAGTGAAATTTATGAAATGATAAAATTTATCAAATTTTGCACACTTCATCTATTTATAAATTTTTTAATTTATTAATTTTGATTTTCGATTTTAATTTTGATTTATTAATTTTTAATAAAAATTTTCATATACTTTACTTATGAAATTGATACATACTATGCCAAAACAAAAGGACGAAAAACAAACAATATTTTTGTAAATCATAACATGGAGATTAAGATGATGTCTTACATTAAGCACAACATTGTAAGTTTTCGTTTTATAGTAGCTGAGAGTTAATTTCAAGAGGGAAATCGAAGATAGAGAGGGATAAGATTGTGAGCATTCGGAGGTGAGTCCCAAACAGAGAATGCACTTGTTGAATTCATCCATTTCTTTGTAATTTCGGGGTAATGCCGATCTAACACATCTCTCAGGCTTTCTGTTGTTTTCACCCATTCAAATCCTTCCTTTGTATATGTCTCCTCGTTGAAATTGCTGGTAAAGAACCTGTCTGCCTCTAGCCTCCTGCACCACCCCATCCAAATAGATTAAAAAAACTCATTATTTTGCCTGAATTTTACTATCCTTAAATTCAAGCTTAATTTAAGTTTTTTATGATGCTCTGGGTTACCTGGTTGCCATGAGAAGGAATATGATAAAAGCTGTCTCACTAATGGCAAACCCCTTGATCTTCTTCTCTGCCATGAGTCCAACTTGTAAGTCCAGCTCTTCTACATCATCATCATAAACTTCCCTAAGACTTTGAATCTCTTCTTCATTATCTGTCAGATCTTCCCATTTAGAGATTGGTATCAAGAATAAAGCCCTTCGAAATTGATTGTACCTAGCAACTTTTCTCTCTCTGTCCCTGTAAACTGCATGATCAAAGCACAAATTAATGAACATCAGATCACTTGTTGTTCAACACCTCAACTACAAAACAAGTTGGTAGAACAGCGGTTACTTTCAAGAGCTGCCATGTCCACATGATCAGGCCTGTCTTTGCCATGAATATCTTGTGGTATAAGATCCCGCAGCCATTCTGGGTAGTTCCAAAGCTTTAGTTGGCCACAAGCTTGATGCCCCATTGAAACTATTTGTTGAGTGAATCCAATTTCTGATAAAGTCTTTTCTCCTTTCTGGCCTATCAAATTAGCCATTGAAATTCTGCATTTTCAATTACAAGAAACAAAATTAATCAGGCTATATATATATATATATTTATTAACAAAATAAACTTTGTTCATTGAACCGGACTTAAAAAGTGATATCTGGCAGTTCGAAATTTAAATCTCAACATCTGCTTTCCTTAACCTCAAGCTGCAGCCTCATTTGTAAAAAAAAGATAAATAAATAAAACAGGAAGGTAATGTGTTATTCATGTGTTCTTTTTACCGGACACGCGCTTTGAGTTCATTCGTATTGTGTTAAATATACATATCATGTAGCTAGGCATACTTCTCAGTTAGTGGTGGAGATTTGTTGGGTCCTGGTGCAGCTTTGATGTCCCTAAGGCAAAGGTAATCAGGTAGAAGCGAGTGCATTCGATAGACACTAACGAACTCTTCAGTCAATGAATATGGTACACCATGATTAACTGGCTTCTTGAGACCTACCAGACCTCCCAAGAAGACTCCCCCAACATGCCCAAATTTGTCCTTGAATTTCTTACCCAACAGACCATACCTACGATAAGTTGAGGAAATTGTCAAAATCCGTAGTTTTTACATGTAAAGCTCAATCCGGGGCTATAATTGCATCATTAAAAAGGTTCTTTTTGCTCATACTAGAGGTTTATTACCAGTTACCGCGCATTCCTGCAAGCAACATATCAGTTTTCAGGAGCTCCACAGTCCAATCAATGGTATGGATCTTTGCAATCACAGCGGAAGTCACCAGTCTTCCAATGCGGTATAAATGTTCGTCATCAAAATCTGGATGTTCCTCCTAAAACATTACAAAGTCAAAGTATTTAAATCAAGTGAACAAGTAATCAGATAAAAGATATGTGCAAGGAATACCTTGATGGCATCACAAACTGCATTGTGCTCTTTCATGAAGAGAGCCTGCAATGTGGAGACACCAGCCCAACTGTTCCGAATATCTCCTGACAATGCAATCCCATCCTGGTCATGAAGAAGAAGACCATCTTCTGAGATCTTGAGCTTCCCATCTTTAAAGGTCCTTATTTTTTGCATCCTTTCGGCGTTGACACCATATATAGCACTTCCATCCCTACAAGTCCACAAATCATATGAACACATGCTAGAAACAGTACAAGATCAATAATTTTCAACATAACAATCAATCTGAATCAATGTTTGCGAAGTTAAATGATTCTCCTGTCAAAATGATGACATATACACGTTCTTATAAGATGGCGAACACGACCATTGTAGTCACAATTTAGTCCATCATCCTACTTATAATTCTTACCACCAAGGTGTACGAATGTTTTTTGTCCCATATTTTATCTCACAAAAGCCAGTTGGAAACTCCTTTGTCTTGTAGAACTTGAAAGAGTTAAGGGGACATTTATCAGCAACAGCTCTAGGTGCAATTAACTCTATCTGCAATAATTTTGTTCAAAGAAATTTTAATGCATTATTGTAACTACCTCCTTAGATGCAAGGATTCAAAGATTTTATCTATTAAAAAAAAAAAAAGGACCTGGTTGGTATCCTCCAAGTGGTCTACCCAGTCATGAATCATAAACTGAATCCAGGAAGCTGCTATAATGTTGAACTGCTTTCCAGTATCTTCATATTTTCTTCGTGCTAGAAGTTTTGTGGCAACAACCATTGGATCTGGTCTCAACAACTGCATGCACAAGTTTTATATATAGTTCCTTTTAAAGCGTTTTGCTTTAATTGAAGGCATTGGAAAACAATTTCGAATTTTAATGCACCATGCACAAATGGAATGGAAATTACTTTGAGTTTGATCAAGTCCTCTTTTCAAATTGATTATTTAGAGAAACATAGTATATTTAAAATGGTTTCAAGTGATGAACATATCATGCATGCAATTGATAATTAATATGATATATCATATATTTTGGGGAAGTAATTAAATAGATCATAAGATATAGAGAAGGTCAATTTGTCACATATGAATGTTGAATTTTTTTTATACAAAGAAAGCTATAATTTAGGCATAAGAGAAAAGATTAAAGGTATAAGGAATACTAAATGTCACCTCTTAAAGGTAGCTACATAAAATTCATAAATAAATGAGGGTAAGCTTTGTGTTGGTAAATGTTGGATTTTGTCATCACTATATTTTGATTTCATTGAATTTGCCACTATATTTTTATTTTTTGCAAAATTTGACAAAACTAACCGAAATAGATTCCATTAATATATTTAAAATTAGTTTTCAATAAAACAAAAAAATATGATGAGTGAATATTTACCATGTAGCAAAAATGTACATGTTAAGTCCCACGCTAGAAGAAGTTATCACCACAAGAAAACGTTACTTTAGCGACGGAACAATTAGTGACGAAACTTTTTCATCGTTAATAATCAATTTTTATGACGGAATAGCGGCATAGGTTTCATAGGCGTTTTGGCAACTGAAAATAGAGGAAATAATGACTGAAAGGAGTTCTTTTAGTAAATCCGTTGATAAATTTCCACGCCAAAGAAACAGAAGTGGCACCAAAATTATTGGTTGTTTTAATGACAAAATTTCGTCGTTAATTTCATAAATACTAGCAAATTAATGACGGAAATTTTCCATCGCCATTAGACAAAATTAAAAAATAATTTTTAATGTTTTTTATAAATTAAAAAATTCAAATAAGTTTTTATAAGGTTTTAGTGATGAAATTTTTAGCAACAAAAAAAAAAACTAAAATTTAAGTTTAACTACGAAATTCCCTCGCTAAATCCTTGATGTTTAAAATTTTCATCCAGTCCTCCTCTCCCTCTTTTCCTTTTTCCCACTTCTCTCATCTCCCTCTCCCCACCCGTGACTCCTCTGCCCTATTGCTGAAATCCACCCACCCTGTCTGCCGCCTAGTCTAGCCGACCATCAGCAGCAAGCCAACGGTCAGCCATGCTTGATCCACACCTGAACTGATCATTTCAAGCCAAAAATTCTCTAAATCGAACCAAGCTAAACCCTCAATTTTGACCGATTTCTGATTTCCCGCTATTGATTCTTCAATTTCTCCAGCCCCAAAATTCTTCTCTTATCTTCACCTTACCCTTTGACATAAAAATTTTATTGATAAATTATCTTTTTTTCTTTACAAATTAGGGTTTTGTTTCTTAATTTTGTTATTTTTTACATTTTTGTTATTTTGAGTGTCATATAATTTAAGAAATTGTTTTAGGTGTTATTACATATTTTAAGTATTTTTCTAGATTTTATTTATTGTTTATATTTTTAATTAATAATTTAATTCATTTTTGTAAGGTTTAGAGCTTGTTACCTATTGAACAACGCTTTAGTAATTTCTTTTACTACTAACTTTTAATTTATTTAAATTATTGAATAATTATGATTTAAGGTTAGTAATTTGTGAACTTTTGTTGAATTTGTGAAATTTATATGATTATTATGGAAATTTGAAAATTTTAATTTATTGTTGAATTTGTTTTTGTGGATTTGTGGAATTATAGTCGTAGTGAATTTATGAAATTATTACAAAAATTGGGAAATTGTGAGTTTTGGGAAATTATAGAGCTTGTGAATTTATGAATTTATTGTAGAATTTAGGTATTTTATGGAAATTGTGTTTATATGATTATTGTGGAAATTTAGAAAATTTTAATTTATTGTTGAATTCGTAAATTTTATTGAAATTGTGAATTTATGAAATTATTACCAAAATTGAGAAATTATTATGAAAATTGAAAATTCGTTGAGTTTAATGAAATTATTTATGAAATTTAAGAAATTATATTTAATTTAATTAGGTTATATAATAATTATATGCTTATGAACTTTTTGAAATTCAATGAAAATAGATAAAGACAGAAGTTGGATTTATAGAAGTTGAATTTTGTCATCACTGTATTTTGATTTTATTCAATTTGCCACTATATTTATATATTTTTTGCAATTTTCATCAAAATTAACAGAAATAGATTCCATTAATACCATAAAAATGGGTTAAACTTTGATCAAATGTGTTATTTTATTTGTATGGTTTGAGCGATAGGGTAGATGGATTAATTTGCTACCTTTTGTCTCTGATCAACAGATAGCATGTTCCTGCCAAAGAAGCTACCTAGGCCGCCTGCTTCTTCATTTAAGGGATCATTGTATGTTCCATCACTTGTTCTGTATTGATACTTTCCAGGATTAAATCCAACTTCGGATGGAGATTGTCCTACATTCAACAAGTTGTACTTCTGGTGAAGGTGTCGTCGAGTAGCCAGATAAATCAGCCCTAGGAATACTGGTAAGCGATGCCATATGGCCAGCTTATCAACTGAGTGCACAATCTGCTCATGAACACGGAATTAAATAGTTATCCTCAAAGCTTAAAATGTCTAGAAATGAAATATTAAGTTGAATAATTGGACGACTTGAAAAAGAAAATGATTCGATAGAAGTTGAATCAGATTCCAGTTAAAAAAAATAGATTCAAGTTTAAGAGAAGCGAATTTTACTAGGAAGAGGAAAGCATCGACGATAGTCATCTTGGAGACAACTTCATGAAAATCTCCTTGGATGAAATGATGCAATAGCCTATTCCGAAGGGTATTCCTGATGAATCCCAACATTTTTGTTTCTGTTCCCTGCAGGTTTACAAACTTATGGGAAAAAAATAGTACCCAAGCATGCCTATTTATATTGGTGGTGTAGCCAAAAAAATACTATTGCTATACAGACTTAGAACAAATTAATTAATACGTATATATATACGTATATATGTATGTATAAAACAAGTAAGCAGATTTCTTGTGCCAATTTCAATGTTTTTTGTCTGATATGTGCAAGAAAATAGAGCCAAAAGATTATTGTGAACAACTTTGATTGCGTTGAAAGTGAACTACTGAGACATAAATGATCGATATCGATGTTGATGACACTCCAAAAATATTGATAGGGTTTTACGGCTCGCGTACGCCATAGATATCAATTTAATGATAGTACACTTTCATTTGCGAAACTAAGGATAAAGGTATACCTTCAACCACTATGTTTATCAAAGAATATATAAATAAATAAATATATATATATATATCAAAGAATGAAATATATGATAATAAAATGATAGTGATAGAAAAATATATACAAATAGTTAATTTTGTGGTTTCATGTTGAAATTTTATTACGTGGGAATTATATTTGGCTCAATTTTATGTTAAATTTGTATAATTATATTTTAGTTCATTAATTAATATGTTTGTTTGATTTAATTCACTGATTTCTTATATATACTATTTGATTGTGATTTCTTAGATATATAGAAGAAAATTTTTTTCTTATATAAAAGCCAACTGATTTAAGACAATTTTGGCCATAGCATTTGTACTAACATAAACATTCCCTGTTGCTAGCAAAAATATTTTTAAAGAGAAAACGATCATATAAGGTATACAATTGATAAAATATTAAAATTTTAATTTTAATGACTAAAATTCAATCCTTTGAATTTTTAATATAAAAAAAATTAAGTTCAAATATCTCATCTTCAAATCTAAACATAGATTTAATTAGTTTTTTTTATTTTTTTTAATGTAACCTAAAATATATGTATCATCCTACTAACTTGATTTATGTAATTTAAAATTTATACTAATAACGTATCAAATATTAACTAATAAAAAAAAAACTATAGCATATAGTCTAATACATCAAAAAAGAAACTAATGAAAAAATTAAAAAAAATTAAATGACATCTACAAGTGATAAAATTTACACTTAAAACTTGAAATGTCATAATCTATAAGTCTGTATAAACTTATCACTAAATACAATAAAAAGAGTTATCACCAATATTTTTTATTTAAGTATAATTGACCACTTAATTGAATCTATCTTCATTTTAAAAAGAAATCTCAAACTTAATTCAGGTTCATTTAAAAAGTAAATTTTGGTCTAAAAAATTAAAATTGGGTTCGAAAATGTTTATATGCGATGAAAGTTTTAACACCCTCATAATGCTCATTTAAAGAATGGTACTAGTTGATTTCATGTTATCTAAGCCTTAAAACATATTTATAATTTTATTAAATAAATTTAATATTAAAAATTAATATTAAAATTACTCTAATAATTTAATAGTAGATTAAGAAAATTTCTCATTTCAAGAATAATCATGGAGACTGTTTTGGTTTGCTGTGTTTTTGTGTTTGTTTTGAATTCTCTAGGTTTAGTGAGTTGGTATAGCTTTGCAGAGTTAGTGTGTGCCATATTGCTATTGGTGAGCAATTTAGGCTAGCAGTTGTGGGTGTTTGTTGAAATTGTTTGTCGGTTTTTGGCTTCTTGAATACTGGATTTGGTTTCTTGGTTCACTCTGTGGATTATTGTGAATCGATGGTTAGTTGTTAGATCTTGGCAACTAGCTGCTAGGGGTTTGGTCTAGGATTCAAAGATGGTAACTGTGGCTACCGAGGCCCAATTATTTCTGAATGATGGCAATTTTAAGTTGCAAATAGGTGATTAATGGGTTTGGTGCATGGTGGTTCGGGTGCTGAGCATCAAAAAATGGTGTGGCTGTTCCAAATACTAGATTGGTGATAGGTGGTAACAGGGAGGTTAGTTCAAGCTTGGGTATGTGAAAGAAGATTCAGGTGACATTGAGCTAGGCCAAGATGAATGAGATCATGGTTCTGGCAGTAAAGATGGAAGTTTGGCTACTAAATTTTGGCAACAAAGTGGCATTGGTGATACAATTCTTTTGTGACTATTGAAGCTGTCTGTTATTGGATAACTTGAGTAGTGGTTGTTTTGTGACTAATGGTGATAAGAGAAGGTGGTTTTTTGCTTGTTTGCTTTCTCTATCCTTGTTCTCCCCCTTTATTGTGTGCTTAAATAAAGAATCAATCTCTTCTAATAAAGATCACGACTTTATCTAGGGTTTATCACCAAAAATTTATCTGTTCAAACTTAAAAAATGACTTTATCACCAAAAGATTTATCATTAAAAATTTATCAATTCAATTTCAAAAATGACTTTATCACCGAAAAAATTATCAATAAATGAATAAAAAATAAATTCATACAATCGAAATATGGTCGAAAGAAAAAATCTCTACTTGACAGGGCTTCTTCCTATACCTATGAATTCCATTGGACCCGGAAATGATACATTGGAAGAATCTTTTTGGTCTTCCAATATCAATAGGTTGGTTGTTTCCCTTCTGTCTCTTCAAAAAGGAAAAAAGATCTCTGAGAGCTGTTTCCTGGATCCGAAAGAGAGTACTTGGGTTCTCCCAATAACTAAAAAATGTATCATGCCTGAATCTAACTGGGGTTCGCGGTGGTGGAGGAACTGGATCGGAAAAAAGAGGGATTATAGTTGTAAGATATCTAATGAAACCTCATTGAAATTTGAAAGATATCAAATATATGGAGTTTGATAACAAAACATTAATATGATATGAAAAAAATATATATAAAAGTGATTGATTTAAAATTTTAATATTATTTATATATGAGTTTAATAAAATAAAAATAATATATTTTATATTTTTATATTGATACATATATAAAATATAATATTTATTTTAATATTTTATACAAATCACCATGTCTACTTTTCACGTATTACTTTCCATAAAGAACGTGGGGATAAGGGAGAGGTCATCTGCCACAAATAAATATGTGTTGGAGTATTGATAGAAAATCCCTCAGCTGCCTTTTTGTTCAAAGTTGGAATCCATCCCTATCAATAACCATCCAAGCAATTTATTAAGCACTGGTTTGGCAGTTGAAGATTGAACCGTTTGGCACTAATTAGAGTATTTTATTTATAGTTTTTTATATTATAAGTTTATAATTAGATTTAGTGATTCGTATACGTAAAATATTAAAATTTATTTATTTATATTATTTTTATATAAAAATTATGTGTAATAATTTTTATCGATATAAAAATAAAAAATATTTTTTTATTTTATTAAATTCATATATAGTTATTATTAAAATTTTAAATCATATCACTTTAATATTTTTTATATCATGTTAGTACTGTATTATCATATCATATTTTAAATTATCAGATTTATTTATAATTAATTAATCACAATAAAAAAATATGTAAAAATTTACCATTTTAAAATTTAGATCTTATAAAATCTTTTTGTGAATCTCATATAATGTTAAATTTTAATTAATTAATTATATTATAATAATTATTGATAATATATTTCTTTATTAAAAAGCTATAAAAAAAAATAAAGCAAAAGCAAAAGAGACCATGAATTAACAAATGCCTACGAACACTAGTAATATTAATTAAAATCTAATTTACATTTAATACACTACTTTCATCAAATTCAAAGAAAAATAATACATTAATTATAAATATTTTTCTTAAAATATTACCTTGACTAGCGTCTATTGGCACTGATTAACGTTTTCTTTGATGGAATGCTTCATCCAGTTCTGTAAAAATATCATTTTTTTTTTAATTTTATAACGAATGTCTTAAAATATTTATTTATGTTTTTTTTCTTTGAATTTTTTAATTTACTCTTAATCTTTTACTTTATAATTACATTATTAAAAAAAATATATTATGTATATAAATTCCTTTAAATCTGCGACTTCTAAATACAAATACCACCGAAATAATGCAAATATTCATCAACACTGCATTTAACGTGGCATTCGTTAGCAACATTAATATTTACGAACTGAATGCGTTAGCAAAAGCTTTAAGATCACTAAAATTATTCCACAATCTGTCCCATCACTATTTCATTATCGGTCCTTACGTGCAAGAGTCTATTTTCTCAACTCTCCACCATTAATTTCTCACCATAGTTCTTTAATGGACATTTAATTCATTCACATTCACATTTTTTGTTGATTTTATGGGGTGTCTTAGCTGGAAAAATCTAGAGAAAGGTTGAATGCCAAATGATTTGAATGTGCAATCAAAAAACATGATTAAAGAGTTTTGGAATTGATTAAAGAGTATCACCTTAATTATTAATTATTATTGTAATTAATACAAGAGTATTGCTAGTGCCCACAAAATAATTTTACACTTTTAAAGGTTAATTAATGTATTATTTATAGTAATAATATTTTTATATTAAATATAATAATTAATAATTTTATTTATGATTTTCACTGCATTAAGTGAGATATTACTTCATATAATAACCTTAAAAAAGTGCCGTTAAAGCACTCGTTAGCAAAATCCTTGGTATAGAAATAAAATTATAAAGGATTTTGATACTAAGTGCCCTTATGTGCACTCTTTGATGTTAGTTAATAAACTATAGATTCGATTAAAGGGTGCTTGTAAGCACGATAATTAAAATATTATCGTCAGAAAGGGTTTTGCATTTAATTTATTGTTTTCATTAAATTCACGAAAAAATAATACATTAATTACATTATTATTTTTCTTAAGTAGCATCTTAATTGATTTGCATCACTAGATGCTAATAGAAATATAAATGATACATTAATATTCGTAAATTACTCGAGTTTTATTCGAATAAAATTTGAATTCGACTCAATTGTTATCGAGTATAATTCAAGCTCGAGTAGCTCGGCTTATTGATCGATACGAGTTTAAGTATTCTTATGCCTAACTCAAATTACTCGTGAGGTTAATTGAGTTTTTATATTTTAATATATTTTAATTATTTTAATTAATAAAATATATTGGACTTGAGTTCGAATACAAATAATCGAGTTTTTTTTTAATATAAAAATGAATCTTATTTTTACATATTAATCGAACCAATTGAGTGAGCTTGAGTAGTTCGATTTCTATCTCAAATCGAGTTTGAGTTAAAACTCGATCGAATTCGAATCAAACTTCGAATCTTAAATTTGGAGTCAAGCTCAAGCTCGAGTTTAATATTATATCAACTCGAGCTCAATTAATTACATCCTAAATGCTTATCAATAATTTTTTTTAGCAAAAAGATTCTTTTTGCTGCATGATTGCAAATGTTCCAAACAATATGATCATGAGTTATTGATTTCTACAATCTCACCTACTAATATTAATGATTTTGTATATTATTTTTTTATATTAAAGTGCATTTAAGAGTAACATTAACAAATAGAATTTGATCTTAAAATCACTTAAGATTAAAAAATAATAATGTTTATTATTAAAAAATTACACATTTATGAAAGGAAATTTTTTTTTGACATTGTTATAATAAACATTATTATTGTTTCATGAGCCCTTTTTTAATCTTTAAAATTAAACATTTCTAGACCTAATAGGTGAAGGTGGAAAAATTAATCCAAACTCAAAAATTCATCTAAAAAATCTCGAGTTTGAATTTACCCAAACACAAATTAATAAAAAAAAAATAGAAGATTCGTACCCAAAAATACTTACATAAAAATTAAAATAATTTAAAATTAATCTAAACCCGAAATAACTCAAATTTAAAAAGTTCAGATCAAAATTACTCAAATCCAAAATGATTGAATGGAATTTGCTTAGCACTACGAGTAACAGGCAATTGATTCATTTAGCATTGCCCTATGGTTTGAAAATTGGGCTAGGAGGCCCATATATGAGTCTTCGAAAAACCCAAATTGCAAGCCTAATTTAGTTTCTGATACTATTATACTTGTGAAATTGGGCTAAAAGGCCCACATTCTGTCCATTAAAAGCCCCAGCGGTAGGCCCAAATTTACTAAAACAAACAGGTACAAAAAGCCAAAGCCCAACCCAATATCTACCTGATATATTAGTCCATTGGAAGCCCAAATTCCAGGCTCAAAATCAACTGTTTTATTCTAAACTGGATGATCTTTTCTTATAATTACAACTACAGAGGATACATTTTCTCTGATCAAATCCAAATTCTGAAAAACTATTTAAGGCTTTTGGTTTTTGTATATGCATTGGCATTAAACAAATTATTTGATGATTCAGGGAGCATTAATGGATCATTGAAGACTGCTACTGTTTTTCAATCCAATCTTTGCTACATATATTCTGCCTCTTGGCTTTGCAACAAAGGGACCTTACCATTGGATGAGGTCCCCAAGCTGGTTATGCCAGAGTCATCCTCAGTGCTTTCTTCTTCTTTGGCCTGTCCCCATATTACAGCATAAAATCCCATAGAAATGATAACTGCTCCAATAATACTGCAAAATCAAGCTTATCATTTGTGATCATGGAGGGAATGGCTGGCCAAAGTAAAATATTTGCTTTTCAAATGATTCTGCTTAAGACTGGTGATATGAAAAAATATGGAGAATTTTTGTACCTTCCAATATGCAGAGAATCACCAAGGAATATGGCACTCATAAAAGCAGCAATGGCAATTGACAGTGGACTGAATATTGCAACGTAGACAGGCCCTTTGACGTGAAGGGTCCATATAATCACAAGAGAGCTAAAGGATGAGAAAACACCCTAGATAGATGAAGAAACTCATATTTAGATAGGCTTGACAATTTAAAACATGATACAATGACACTTGAAAACAATATTAAAAAAAAAAAAACGAAGATGATATGATTTAAAATTTTAACATAACTACATATGAGTTTAATAAAAATAAAATAATGTATTTCGTGTTTTTCGTGTCACATTAACACGTAATTTTTGTGTAAAATAGGACTTTGGATACACAAATTGTCAATGTTATACATGACATGAATTGTCTACATTTATGTCCTAGCAACTGTCTGCTCTTTAGCTGTAGTTGAATCACTAAATTCTTACCGAGTACAGGACTGCAATAACTGCTATACTAGGCCTTAGCCTCCAAGAACTCAAGTCTGATTCTGCTATGAAGGAAACAGGTGCAGAGATAATGGCAGCACATAAGTTGTAAAAGAAGGCTACAATCAGCTCAGCTGGATACATCTCCAGGACCTGGATCTGGAAAATCTAACCTAATTAAAATTGAGCTTGTGGAAATTTCTAGGAGAGGAAAGGCATACCATACAATGCTTTACCTGAATAATGTACCAGAATGAAAAAAGTAGATAGGCAACAGCAAGTAACATCCCACCAATTACCCAATTCGATTCTGATGACTCCAAAGGCCATTCAAGTAAAACAGAAGATGATGTCCATGGTGGAGATGAAAAAACTTTGGGGCCCTTGTAGAGAACAACTAGTAATGCACCTGATATTGATGTTACGGTTCCCATGATTTTAGCTCGACTGGTTAAGCTTCTCAAGGCTACCCTTTCCAATCTTGGTAGTTACAGTATCCAAAGAATGGGAGAAAAACAAGACTCAGGACACTAGCTTTCAAATCACAATAAGTCTGAGATAAAACATTTGTAACTAACGCCCAATTTTGAAAGTATTTTTTATACCACTGTATATATCTGACCAGATCAATATCCTGCAAACACTCCTACATTCAAAGCTTAATCATAGCATAAAAATTGTGATTTTCCTCAATTAAGCACAACCATGGAAAACAAATTATAAAGATTTCTGCATGATACTAACTTCAGCTTTTGGTTTCTAATTCTCCACACATTTCTATAATTTATTTATACATACTTTATGTTTACATTTTTCTTTATTTAAGGCTATGCAAGGGAAAAAATGTAAATACATGGAGACATTGAAGAACTAGGAGAAGAAGGAAGAAACCTGTAAAGAATAGCAAGTATGAAGGTAAAAGCTGGGGTGAGATTGCCGAGTGCAGAAGCAAGAGTTGGGGAGCTATAGTCTATACCCTTGTATGCACATATTTGAGCTAAAAACCTGCCCCCAAAAGGAAAAACAATCTTAGTTTTTCAATTATCATCTTCTAATCTTTCCAAGAACCAACAAAAAAAGGAAAAAAATTTACAGCTTAATTTGTACTGTACTTCAATACCCAAAAAGCCCAAGAAGGAAAATTTTAGAGACAAGATGGAACTTCATTGGGGGAAGCACTGGTCTACTGCATAGATCAGAATAAACAAAGATATGCATCATGTAAGTGCAAAATTCCAACGGAATTGGGAGGTCATATATATGAAAACTGGATGAATCTGAAGAAAAACCTGGAAAAGATGAAGGATAAAGGGAGGAGGAGAAGAGCTCCCATAGCATAAGAATAGGTGATAAAGATATAGTAGCTCATCCCCTTTAAAGTTGCTGCTTTGAATAAAATGTTTAGCCCTACATTTGTGCATTCTACTGCAACCATAGCTGTGAATGGCAGAACATCCTTGTAACAATAACTTGTTGCCATCTCTTCCTCTTCTCCTGTCTGCCTGTCTTTCCGTCTGTCTGTCACTGGTTTGTACCTCCAAAAGCCTCTTTTATCATGTTTGGTGGGTAGTAATTGGCAGGTTTCCTGTCTCATTTATCTATTTCCAATGTGATTTCTTTGTTTTAAATTGGGAAAATGCTCTTGACTATGGAGTTTTGTGTAATTGCATACTATTATACTGTGGACCAAAACTTTCAATATTTCATCATGATATTGATATATATACTTTTTTTTTTTCTTCTTTTCAACTTATCATTTTTAAATTTTTTATAAATATAAATAAATATATATTTATACACGAGGTAGGAGGAGTACCAAATTTAATGGAAAACAAATCAGATTTTGCTTATCTTGAACCATGAATTTTTATAAAGAATGACTCCAAAGTTTTCTGCAATGGGTATTGTTGGAAAAGTCAAATAAATACCTAACCTCTCTCAATCACTCTGATGGTTGGTTTATATACATATGAAAAATTTTCAACTCCCTGTACTCTGATTGGGATACCTATGGGAACTAGTTTTTGATGTAATTTTTATCTTTAAAATTTTATTTTTATAAATAATTTTTATATTATAATAATAATGATAAATATAAATAATTTAATTTTGATTTTGATAAATTTTAATAAAATTTTGATAACCTTTGATATAATTTTGATAACTTATGATATGATTTTAATAACTATTGATAAAATTTTGATAATTTATTGATGTAATTTTAGTAATTAATCTTACAGTAACTTATGATATTCTTTTAGTAATTATTGATAAAATTTGTGTTATCATATATTTAATAATAGATTCTTATAGAAAAGTATAGGTTTAGTTCTAGTACAAGATAATTTTCTTTTTCTATAATAACATTATTGTTTCAATCAAATTTAGAATTTTTTTTAACTAAATTTTTTATTGAATAGGTTTATGATAAGCTTATCCTAATCTCCTAAGATAAAATTTCTAAGGTCATTTTTGCTAGTAACTAAGATTCAATTTTTGACAACTTTAAGTATAAAAAAAATTATCAATGATTGACAATTAATGTATCATTGATTTATTATTATATTGTCAGTTATTTACTATTAAGTTATCAATAATATACTATTAAATTATTAATGATTTACTACTAAATTACTGATGATTTATTACTAAATTACTGATAATTTTTAATAAAGTTATAATTGATTTACTAGTAATTTATCAATGATTTGCTACAAAGTTATCAATGATTAACTAATTTACTAATAAATTATCATTCATTTACAACTAATTTATTAGTAATCTACTACTAAGTTACTAATAATTTATATCCAAATTATCAATGATTTACTATTATGTTATAATTTATTTATTACTTAATTTTTGATTATATACTACAAAATTATCACAGATTTATTATTAAATTAACCATGATGCATTAACAAATTATCACTAATTTATATTAAATTATCTATAATTTACTATTAAGTTATTTAACTATTAAGTTATAGATGATTAACTACTATTAAATTATATTGATTTACTTTTAAATTTTTAATGATTAACAACTAAATTATCATTGATTTACTATTAAATTATTTATGAGTTACTACTAAGTTTATCAATTAATTATTACTAAACTGAAACTAATTTACTATTAAGTTATTACTAATTTACTATTAGGTTATTAATGATTAACAACTAAATTATCACTTATTTATTTATTAACCAATTATTGATTTATTAATATGTTATTATACATTTATAATTGTGAAATATAGAATTTCCAAAGTCTACTAATAATATATAAGATAATTTTCTTTTTATATGATAACATTATTGTTTTATTCAAATTTAAAATTTTTGCATTGATTTTTTTTATTGAATAAGTTCATGGTAAGTTTATCATAACCGTCAAAATGAAAGTTTTGACTATGTTTTTACTAGTAATCAGAATTCAATCATTTGGCAACTTTAAGTATAAAAAGTTATCAATGATTAACAATTATATTATCAATTATTTACTATTAAGTTATCAATGATTTATTATTAAATTATCAATGATTTATTTTTAATTTATGAATGATTTGCCATTAAGTTATAAATGATATATCCTTAAGTTATTAGTGATTTCTTTTAAATTATTGGTGATTTATCATTAAATTATTTATGATTTATTATAAATTTATAACTAATTTACTATTAATTTACTGATGATTCACTAAAAAGTTATCAATGATTAACTAATTTATTACTAAATTATCACTGGTTTACAACTAAATTATTAGTACTTTACTATATGTTATTAATAATTTACTACTAAATTATTAATTTACTACTAAATTATCAATGATTTACTCTTATATTTTTATATATTTACTATTATGTTATAGTTAATTTACTCCTTATTATTATTGATTTACAATTAAATTATTTATGATTCACTATCGAGTTATTCTTTACTTATATTAAATTATGTATAATTTATTATTATATTATTACTGATTAACTATTATGTTATCGATGGTTTATTACTACGTTACATTAATTTACTTTTATGTTTTCAATGATTTACTACTAAATTATCAATTTTTTACTACTAAATTATCATTTACTTACTACTAAGTTTTTATGATTTATTATTATCAATTAATTATTATTAAACTTAAACTGATTTACTATTAAATTATTGTTAAGTTATCATTAATTTATTATTAAGTTATCAACAATTAACTACTAAATTATTAATTTTTTTTGTTAAGTTATCCTTAATATAATACTATAATAGTATGCATTTATAACTAAATTATAATTGATTCATCATTAAGGTATTATGTATATATTATGTTCTAGTTTAAAATGACTTGAAACACATAAGTAAATACTCTTAATTTATCATACGTAGTTTAACATGTAATAATAAGTTAAAATCATAACTTTTTATACTAATGCAAGTATTAAAATTAAATTAAATAACTATATAATATATATATTAAGTTAATATTTCTAAGATATTCTTCAAAATTTTCAATTCATGATAAAATAGTACATATTACGATAAGTTTTATTGATAATTTGATTGAATTATTAGTATATATATTTCATACATGTTATTGAAGTACAATTGCATGTAAAAGATTGAAAATTTTGTAATATTATGCCACCAATGGAAATAATAAACTTTGCCTTATATTTCTATTTTTAAGTATACAATTTTGGGTAAAAATTTTGTTATATATATGATAAAAGTAATGAGAACTAATTTACTAAATAAAATTTATAAAAATAAAACAAACAACAATTTTAAAATATTAAATTCATATAATTACCTTCCTGTTCTTCATAACAAAATTTTCTACTAAATAAAAAGATGGTATATTTTTAATATTACTTTATTCTTATTATTATCATACAAAATAACTTTTTTAATATTTTGATATCAATCAACGTTTCTATTCAGAAAGAATAAAAAATATTTTGCATTGTCTATAAGAAATTTCTTCTAATAAATAAAAGGGTTATATATATTTTTAAATGTTTCTTCATTCTTATTACCATAATTAAAATTGAATTTTTTGATATTTTAATGTCAATTAACTTCTTCATTTTGAAATAGTAAAGAATATCATAAGGAGTCATAACATTTCAAATAATATTTAATTCTATGTTGTCTTCATGAATGAGTTTGAACTATAATATGATTTCTTTCAAATGAAATGTTTAAATTATTTCCTTTAACCTATATAGCCAACTTGATTAACAAATGAATGATTATAAACTCATTGATCTAGATTAATATTTTTATAAAATGAATTTTAAAATTCTAAAAGAGAAAAAATCTTTAATCTTTGCAAAACTTTGACATAAAAAATTTCTTTTAAAATTATCATTAGTATCTCTATCACTTTTATACTTAAATTTTTATTGTGTTATATTCTTATTCTATTTTAAAATTTATTATTTGTGTCATAAAAGTATAGTTAAAATAATATAAATTAACCAATTCAAACTTGAAACAATTCAAAACTCAAATTGAGTATAAATAAATTTTTTACTTATTTTAAATTTTAATTTAATTAAAAATAATAAAATGCACATAATAATAAAAATGAATTAACTTAACTCAATTTCAATTGATTTTAAAAAATCAATAACTTAATAGTTATTTAAAAACTGAAATGATTGAATATAACAAAAATTCGAATTGAAATAGTAATTTAATCAAAATCCAATATTAGTTATACAAATTCGATAACAATTTAAAAGTTCTTTATTTAAGCTTTTTCCTTCATCTTTAATGTTTAATTATTTATTGTATTTGTGGTTAAATTAGTTAATTAATTTTAAAGGTATTTCTAAAGTGAAATTATAATTTTAAGTAACTGAGTATAATTCTTTTTTATTTGAATTTAGAACAATTTGAATCCAACTTTTTAAACAAAAAGAACCATGTATTAATTATTAAATTAAATTTGCTCAAGTATATAAATGAATAATTAAGTACACTATGAATAAAAGTAAATAAAAAAACTTGACTTAACCTAATTAGTTGGTCATCCTAAGTCTAAAATTCAACTCAAAGTTATAAAAAATTAAAATTCAAAATGATTAAACTCTTAAATACACATTTCAGTAAAGATTTATCTAATGAATTTTGCTAATAAATGCTATTAAATCACTTTTAAGTTTAGTTAGATTATAATTTATAATAATTTTTTATTTTAGATGTAAAGTGATAATTAATTTGATAAATTTCAATTCTTTTGGATAAATATTACCTAATATGACAATCTTAAAAATTTTGATACAACAATTAAAATTCTTGAACTGATATAGAAAAGAGAAAATGAATGAGTATGCAATGTTTCTTCAAATAAAAGAGTTTTATATTAATTTTAAAGAAATTTGAAATCAATATATTTATATATTTTTCATTGAAGTATCATATATCACTAACCTTCTTTGTCATGTAGAGAAGATAAAGTTATGCATAGCTAATCAATCTTTCGTAGAGATAGCAACCCAATTTGTTCTCAATGGGTTTTGACTCGACCCAATCTTTTAGAGTCGATTTTTTTTTTAAATCGGGTTTTGGGTCGGGTTGGGTTAGGTAATTGTAGAATAAAAGTCAAAGTTAGATTTTAGGCAAATTTACCTTGACTTGACTAGGTGTATATATATAATTATTTTTTAATTAATTACTTAAATTTATATTTATATTAAAAAATATTTTATATTAAAAAATAAATATTTTATTAATTTTAGGTTAAATCAGATCAAATATGATTTTGCATAATATCGTGTCGGGTCAGGTTGGGTTGGGGTCGGGTATAAAAAAATAAAAAAAATCATTGGGTCGGGCTGGATTCGAAGCGAGTAAAAATTTACCTCGACTTAACCTATTGCCATCCCTAATCTTTCGTCTTAATTTTCTATTTAGAATAATTTTCCATTGGTGCTTCCATCAATTGAATGTAATTGTATGTTCTATCAATTAAAAGCTTAATTTTTTATTTAAAAAAATTTAGTATATAAAATATTAAAATATATATTTTTTAAAAAATAAAATAAAATAAATTTCCAACCTTGGTATTTGTTGTATTTTCTTTAAAAATTTCAATTCTAAGAATAATAAATTTGTTATGTAATACCTATACAATCTATAATAATTTCATTTTTAAAATCAACAACATAAATTTTTATGAACGAATGTAATTTTGACGTAAATACATTCAAAAGATAGTTCCAATGAATTTTATTATACCTTTAAAAAAATTATAAAAAATAATTAATTTTACTTCACTTGATAATTTTTTACTTAGAATAGTTCATGTTAGGTCGTTCAATCCTTTGGATGACAGAAAAGTAAGTAATTTACTCATAGTTGTTAATTTCATTTCAATACCAACCAATAGTTATATCAAAATACATATACCTTAAGATGTTTTTCGTATCAGATTTGGTACTAGATAATATCGATTGTTTTCATTAGTTTCGGCCTATTTTGGTGAGTTTTGGTGATTTGGTCAGTACATGAATGTAAAATATATTTTGTGATTTTTTACTTTTTTTTGTTATTTAATTATTTTTAACCTAATAAAAATAAAATTAGTTGACAAAATAACCCTTAAAAGTTAAATTTTTTTATTTTTTATTTTAATTTTTTTTATAATTAATTTTTTAAAATCAAAGTTTATAAGTATTTCATTTTTTTTTCAAGAAAACAATTATACTCCTTTTATAAAGTTTAACAATTATAAAACTTTGGTTAATTTTTTTCATCTCTTTGTTTTTATCTTAATATTTATATGAAAAATACTTATTTAAATATCATATGATAATATTAAGTATTTAAAAATATCATGAAAATTTTATGATATTATTTGTTATGCTTTTAAACTTATTTATTTGATTTTTGAATATATTGCATATTTATTTTGTAGATTATTAATAATATTATAATGCATAAGTTCATATATGTTTATACATATATTTGTACTCAATCGAAAAATCCAAAATAATATATTGAAATAATCGGTACCGATATATACTATTTAAAAAAAAATTAAAATGTTATCCGGTATGATATTAACAATATTGAATTTACTACAATTGAGAAAAATTAAATAATCTTGATATATAAATAAATAATAAATATGCATATTAAGATAAAAATTAAGAGAAAATTAAATAAATTATTGTTTCAATCAATATGAATAATTCTTATGGTAATTAGAAGAGACTCAATCTTGAGTTATTAGTAACTCTATCACCTTTTAAATCATTTAATTCTACATGTGAAAAATTTAATTAAAGTATTCAATGAATCATGTAGTGATAATTGTTGGTAGAGGGGATATGATTAATTTTTATTGTTCATGGGAATAACAATTATAAAAATTTAGAGAAAAGAAATATAACAAGAGAAATTAATTATAGAGGTAAGACTAACAGTAAAAATTATTTATTAAAAAATTATTTCAAGGGACTAAAAAGATTAATTATGTTATCAATAATCAAATGATCAATTTATAAAATATATAAATAATAAAATCATTAACATATATATATAGTTAATATATTAAAACAAAAAATTGAAAGATAAACAATATAAAATATGCTTCAATAACTTAATTATAGGTTATTTTTAATGAATTTATTTATCGACATAAACTACATATACAATTGTTTTTACAATAACTAAATAAACAAATTCCATACAATTGTTTTTATTTCTATGTATATTAAGTTTTGATTTAGTTCTATTTATATTTTTATTTGATATAAAAAATCATTTTACTTATAAAAAAAGAGTCTAATAATTAAAAAAAATCATTTAAATTAAAATTTATAAAAAATTACTAATGATATTTTAATCAATCATTTTTGATATTTTTTAAATTAAAATTTTATTAAGAGCTAATAATAATAAAAATTCTTTTAAATTAAAATTTATAAAAACATTTATTAAGTATATTTTAACCAATCACTTTTAATTTTTTTGAAATTAAAATTTTAAAAAGTTTAATTTTACGTAAACTCTATTTGTAATTTTTGTTGATTTAAATTAAATTTAAATAAATTAATAAAGTTATATATTTAAAGATATATTTGTTAAATTAAAAATTTATAAAAATATTTAAATCGATTATTGTTAACATTTTTATAGTTTATATTTTTAAAATTTACATTTTTATATTTAGATGATAAGTTTAAACTATTTTAGTAGGGATTAGTGTGGGATATTTGAAACTGCATTGTTCCGTGGAATATATAATTTGGTGGGCCTTCACAAACACAGATGAACAAAGTTAACATGAGCAAACTTTTTCAAACCGGAAGGGAGTAAACCATTGTCTAGCCAGCACAGCCCCATCATCTTTATGGTTTTGTTCGGTTGGTTCGATTTATTATTTTTTAAAATTTAAAATTTTGTATTTTTATATATTATTTTAATAAAAAATTTAATTTATTTAAATAAATTTATATATAAAATAATTATTTTTATTTTATAAAAAATTAAAAAATATATAAAAATTAATAAAAATATATAATTCAATCATAATTTAATATATTTATTTAATATTTAAATTTGATTCGAATTAAATAAAAATATAATTTAAATGAAATTAAATATTATAATTTTAAATTAATTTTTTATTAAAAATTTTTTTTTTCACATCCTTATTTGCTGACATGCAATCTTTTTGAGTCCGGCGTACAGATTTCGGGTTTGGTTTTGAGCAAATCCGAAGTCTCTCTCTTTTTTTTTTTTAGTCTAATATAAAAACTCTTTTGTTTTTGTTCTCCTCTAAAAGCCTCACCACTCTCTCTCTCAATCCCAAAAACCCTGTTTCTAATACGAAACCAACATCCTCCCTATCTGCCGCCGTCAGTCAACGACCATCAGTGTTAAAAACCCTCAAAACTCACCAGAATCTTCCTTTTGGCCTCCTCACCCTTGCAGAGAACTACTAATGCACTTGATAATGATAGTCTAGTTCCCATTATTTTAGCTTTGAATGGTTCAGCTTCTCAATGCTACTTTTTCCATCCTTTGGTAATTGTTATGGTATCCTTCTCAAGACGATTTAGGGCATGTGCATGTGGTCATATCAAATCCCTGTCCATGGTCCACTTCTACAGCACTCATGAAGCTTTCTTCAACAGTGGAATGTGGATTTTAGTCAATCAAGTGAAAGAAATTATAAAATTTCTGTTTGACATTGACGATGCAATATATGTTTTTAATTTCCATCATCATTTCTGTGGTTTTTTCCAAATCCACTTTTGTTTTTTTTTTAGTTTAGGAGCAGTATGTAACTATCTCATTTCAAATTATAAATAAACGTCAATTCAGTTGAAATTTTATGGATTATTTGAATTTTATTTGCGGATTTTTTAGACTTATAAATCGCTTTACTCACAAGGATTACAAGGGTAATCCACACTCACTTTAATTATGATAATCTTCTTTATGAACCTCTTTTCCTTCACATGGGGGAGAATATGGAGATCAAATATCATGTGCCTTAATGAATAAACAAAGGCAAAAACAAAGCGACAGGAGCATTTTAGTTGATGATTACTGTGATTTCCATGTTTTCCATAGCAAGTTTGTATGAAGTTGAAGTTAATAGGAGTATAGGAATATTATTATGCTTGAGATAAAACTGTATATGCATGGAAAAAGCAACACTGATGAGATCAAAGAAGGCAAGAAACCTGAAAAGGACAGCAAGTATCAAGGTAAAAGCTAGTGAGAGGTTGCGGACGGCTGAAGCAAGAGTTGGTGAGCTATATTCTATAATGGGTATATTTGACCGGAAAACCTGTCTCCAAAAGATAAACAATGTTGGCTTTTTTTATAACAATCTTCTAATCTTTTTCAATCACCAAAAAAATGAAACACATTTTAAGAGGTTGGTCATTGCTGATTTTCATCCATAGTTGGGCTGATTCATTTTTGTTTTTCAATTATGCATGGATTTTTTGGGTTTTATTTGATCAGAATTTTTTTGATATAAACTATCACAGATGCAATTTCTGGTGAAAGCTAAAGTACAATGTTCTCAACTTTGATCCAAGAAACTCATTAAACCTTTTGTTCCCAATATCTGCAGGCATTGAACATTGATGTTTTCGCATGCCAATGAGTGTGAAAGCATTGGCCATTGCCCCATGCTAAATGGCTAAAACATTTCTGCTACATTTCACCAACTTTTTAGCTTTGCAGCAATGGGACCGTACCACGAGACAATGGTCCTAAGGTGCTTAAACCAGAGTCATCATCTGTCATTTCTTGTTCTTTTGCTTTCCCCCATAATGCAGCA
Source organism: Durio zibethinus (assembly GCF_002303985.1). The sequence continues at coordinate 2,008,065 of NW_019167960.1, read as the reverse complement.
TAAAGACCAGCAGTTATGATCACAGCTCCAATGGCACTGCAAAATTAAGTTTGATTCAGGCCCGTCAACTGTGATTATAAAACGATTGACCAAACAAAGTAGAAATGTTTAACATGTTTGGATGATATAAAGGGAGAGTTTTAGTACCTTCCCAAATACACTTTTTCACCAAGGAATATGGCACTCATAACATCTGCTATGACAATTGAAGTTGGCTTGAAAATTGCAACAAACACAGGCCCCTTCAGGCGTACGCCCCATGTGTGAACAACAGTGCTAAATGAGGATCCAAAAAGTCCCTAAACAAGTAGTGCGGAAGAAAGTTACATTCAGATACAGAGATACTGCAAATTATGTAGTTGAACAATTGCAATTGGTTACTATTATTACCGAGTATAGGACTGCAACATCTGCTATACTAGTTGTTAGTCTCCAAGAGCTCAAGTTTGGCTCTGCTAGTAAGCCTATTGGTAGAGATATAAGGGTCACAGACAAGTTGTAAAAGAAAATTACAACAATTTCTTCTGGATATATCTTCATCACTTGGGACTGTAAAGTGCTATTAAATTCAAGTTTAGTTTTATGCAAGATATTACAGAATTCATGGTGGAGCTTGGAAACATATTTTTTACCTGAATAATATACCAGAATGAATAAAGAAGATATGAAACAGCTTCTAGGAGGCCTCCGATGATCCAATTTGATTGAGATGACCACAGAGGCCATTGAAGTAAAACAGAGGAAACAATTTTGGGACCTTTGTAGAAAACAATCACTAATGCACCAGATATTGATGTAATGGTGCCAATGATTTTAGCTTGAGTACTTGGACTTCTAAATGCTACTTTTTCCATCCTTGTTATGACATGTCCAAAGACAGGAGACAAGAAAAGGACTCAGGAAACTAGCTCAAGCATAGAAGGTTCATAAACATTAAACAATAGCATAACTGAAGAAAAACCAGGGAAGAGGGAAGAAACCTGAATAAGACAGCAAGTATGAAGGTAAAAGCTGGTGTGACGTTGCTGATGGCTGAAGCAAGAGTTGGAGAGCCAAGTTCTATACCTCTATATGAGCATATCATACCTGAATACCTGTCTCAAAAAGATAAAAATCATGGGGTTTTTTTTTTCTTTCTTTCTCACTATAAAAAAAATAGTATGTCAAATGAATTGAAGAAACAGAAATTTACTGATTTATGTGCAGAATGGAGTGCTTCAATACATACCCAAGAATTGCAAGAAGGCATATTCTAGAGATGAGAGGGAACTTCAAGGGAGGAAGCACTGTTTGTCTGCAGACATCAGACAAACAAAGAAGATATGTGAGAGAACAACTTTTAAAATGAAATTCTATGAAAATATACATTTATTCATTGATTATTAGAAGAATTAAAAGAGAAAAAGACCTATTAAAGAGGAAGATTAAAGGGAGGAAAACAAGGGTGCCTAAAACATAAGAGTAGGCGATGAAGACGTAGTAGCTCAACCCCTTCAATGAAGCAGCTTTGAATAGAATGCTTATGACTACATTGGAACACTCTACTGCAACCATGGCTGTGCATGGTAGGACTTCCTTGTAGCCATATCTTCTTGCCATCTCCATCTCTATCTAACATATCATTTTAATTAGTTTTCCTGTACTATCATATATTCCCAACACCAAAGGAGTTGATGAAGAATGATTGGACTGAATGTGGTTTTGCTCAAAAAGATTTTCTGATTCCCATGAATATATAATTGATCAGCACATCATTTCTTTTTTCTGTTTATTAAATTTTTAGAGTTTTTAGATGGTCAGATTGTTTACAAAAAAACGTTACCATAAAGTCAGCTAGAACTGTTGACAATGTGGAAAATGGTTAAACAAACTTGTTCATCTTAGTCCTGTTTCATGAAGCTATGCATGATCACACCTATTATACCAATTCAACCAGGAAACCAATCAGATTGTTGGAAAAATAAACTGATTGGGAAACCTTTGAATTCTGATGGTTTAATCATATTCATTTTTCAAACAGATATGAAGAGTATCTTCTAGGATAGGTAGGATTCTATCAGTCATTTGAAAATGCTTGATTATTTAAGTAATAAAAAAAAAACATGTGATGTTTTTATGTACTTTTCTAAAACCAACAAGAAAATAATTTAAACTATTAGAATTTACTTAAATAATTATAAAAAAAACTATTAGAATTTACTTAAGCCGCATTTGGACTATGTTAAATGCCATGAGAATGGCCTATGCTTATAGCTAGCTCATATTAGCAAAAATAATACATATATCCTGATTACATATATTGTGAAGATTTATACTAACCTGCAAGGTATTGTCATTTTGTGAAGATTTATACTAACCTGCAAGGTTTTGTCATTTTGATTCGGAATTTTTATGATTTTTATGATTTTTATGATTTTATCTCACAAAAAACGTTTCACAAGTTGTGAATGCAAGTTGCCATATGTATAATATAACATAGCCTCCCAATATTCAGACGTGAGATTGGGGCAGTACATCTATTATACCTGAGAATGTAAAGAGTCTTTCCCAGGAGAATGACAGCCACGAAAACAAACATGCCTGATGCTTTTAAAGAAAAACAATTCAGAAAACACAAATACCCTGGAACATAATAAGCAACTTCTAAACTACCTAGTCTCATATCCACCTGAAGACGATCCTTCCTTACATTGTTGGAGGGCCCTTCATCTCTCTTTAGCAGGTTCAACTGATTTATTAAATAGAAAAGGTTGTTGACCCAAGCTGTCATTGTCAATCCCATGAAGCGAAGTGTCGTTCAAGCAAAGAAACAAGCTAAATTCTCGACTTTGATCAAACTTATTGGTTATTTTGTTTTCAAAGGCATTGAACAAATTCATTGATATTTTAGCATTCAAATGAAACGAGGGTAGAATCATTGAACAATGCGGTAAACAATATTGTTTTCCTGTAAGAACTTTTGTGCTACATTTCTTCACAACAAAGGGACCTTAGAACCGGACAAGAGTCCAGAATCATCATCAACAGTCCTCTCTTCTTCTTTAGCTATTCCCCGTAATACAGCATAAATCTCAGCTGATAAGATCAATGCTCCAATGGCACTACAACATTAAGATTGAATCAGGCTTGTCAATTTGTGATTATAGAAGGAATGGCCAACCAAAGTAGGGATGTGCAGCATGTTGGAAATGATTCTACTAATTATAACTGGTAATATTAAAACACTTAAAAGAGATAGTTTTAATTACCTTCCAAGATACAATTCATCAACAAGGAATATGGCACTCAACTGCTGCAATGAAAGTTGACAATGGCCTGAATATTGCAACATACCCAGGCCCCTTCAGCAGTACATCCCATACGTGTTCACAACAGCTGAAGGATAATGCAAAAACTCCATAAACAGGTAGAAAAAAAAATTAGATGTTGCAAATTATCTGCTTACAATTGTAGTTGATACGAATTTCTTACCGAGTGTAGGACAGAAGCAGCTACAATACTTGGTGGTCTTAGTCTCCAAGAACTGATGTTTGATTGTGCTAATAAGCATACGGGTACAGATAAAATGACCAAAGACAAGTTCTACATGAAAGTTACAATCATATCTTCATAATTTGGGACTGTAATAATTCGATTTAGTTATATGTGCAAATTTTCTAGCTTAGAAGATAATTATAATTGAACTGTCTTCTAGAAGATCCAGGAGTAGTGGTCTTTTGGCCTGGTGACTTGAACTACTAAATAGGTATATATCTTACCATAAATACTTTAAAAACTAATTAAATATAATAAAATAAAGGAAACTAATGAAAATCTTTTGGGTTAAATATAAAAAGATCTCTAAATTAAAATTAAATAATCATGAAAATTATAATTAATTAAGTTCTCCAATATTTATTTTTTATGTAAGTAAATTTTTAAACATTTATTTGCATTCAGTTGAACATTCCATTGAATGCAAATTGATGATTATGGTTAATCAATTTTCATTCAATAAGGTTCAGTCGAGGGGAGGGGATTCTTGACGCAATGATGAAGTTACTGTTACGTGACTTGGAAGTCATAGGTTTAACTAATGAAAACAATTTTCTCGAATGCCCCACATGGCACCCGTTCAACATTTTCTGGAATGTCGCATAACAGGAGTTTTACGTACCGAGTTATTTTTTTAAGGCTCAATTAAATTAAAAAATAAATATTTTTTTGGATGCGCATAACGAAAACTTTATGTACGGATTTATTTTTTTTAAAGATTTAATTAAGTAAAAATAGTTATTCGAAGACTTAATTATTATAATAAAATAATAAAGATTCGGATATTATTTAATTTTAATTGAGAAATTTTTTAATATATGAACCAAACGTCATAACTTTCATAAGCTTTCACGTATTTCCGTTAGAATAGACACGGTACAAACAGGCATGCTTCATGAATGGTTTAAGCCAACTAAAAATGAACCAACATTTCTTAGCAATCCTGGAAAAATGCAATCGTCTCAACCATCTGAAGCAACTCCAATCCTTCATCATCACCCACGGCCAGTCCCAAACCCAATTCTACATCTTCAAGCTGGTTCGTTTTTGCACACTCAAGATTTTCGACTTTTATTATGCTCGCTTACTCTTTGATCATCTTTATGCTCCCAATATTTACTTATACACTGCCATGATTACAGCTTATGCCTCTCACCCCAACTATCATACCTCTGCATTTGCTCTTTATCGTCACATGCTTTGCAAGGGGAAGCCAACTCCCAACCATTTTATTTACCCTCATGTCTTAAAATCAGCTCCTGAGGTTTTGGAGTCCAATGGCACAAAACTGGTTCATACCCAGATTTTTAAATCGGGTTTTGGACAATACCCAGTTGTTCAAACGGCTCTTGTTGATTCGTATTCGAGGACTGGTTCTTGCATAGAGATTGCAAGGGATTTCTTTGATGAAATGTCTGAAAGGAATGTTGTGTCTTGGACTGTTATGGTTTCTGGGTATATGAGAGTAGGGGATGTTGGAAAGGCTGTTTTGCTTTCTGAGAAGATGCCTGATAGGGATGTTCCTTCTTGGAATGCTGTTATCGCAGGGTGCACACAGAATGGATTCTTTTCTGAGGCTATTTCACTCTTGAGAAAGATGGTAATGGGGGGAAAAGAGGCAGTGAATAGGCCTAATCAGGTTACAGTTGTTTGCAGTCTATCAGCTTGTGGAAACACTGGGATGTTTCAGCTTGGTAAATCAATCCATGGTTTTGTTTATAGAAATGGTATTGGTAATGATTGTTTAGTAGCTAATGCTTTGATAGATATGTATGGGAAATGTGGGAGCTTAGAAACAGCAAGAAAGATTTTTGAAATGAGTTCCAAGAAAAACTTGACATCTCGGAACTCTATAATCAATTGTTTTGCACTACATGGACAAAGTGACAAGGTAATTAGTGTGTTTGAGGAGATGATCAATTGCGGAGTTGATGATATAAGACCTGATGCGGTTACCTTTATCAGTCTGTTGAATGCTTGTACACATGGAGGATTGGTTGAAAAAGGTCGTGCTTATTTTGAGTTGATGACTAGTAGTTACAATATTGAACCTCGGATTGATCACTATGGTTGTTTAATCGATCTTCTTGGTAGAGCAGGAAAGTTTGAAGAAGCATTGGAAGTCATTAACTGTATGAAGATGGAACCTGATGAGGTTGTTTGGGGCTCATTGCTAAATGGGTGTAAAATATATGGTCGCTCGGATTTGGCAGAGCTTGCAGTAAAAAAACTGATTGAAATTGACCCAAACAATGGTGGTTATGGCATCATGTTGGCAAATTTATATGGAGAGTTAGGGAAATGGGATGATGTACGCAAGTTAAGGAAGAAGTTGAAGGAGCAGAATGCTTATAAGACACCGGGTTGCCGTTGGATTGAGGTTGATAGCGAAGTTCATCAATTCTATTCTGTTGATAAGACACATCCTAGAACTGATGAGATATACAATATCCTGGAAAGCATGGTTGGTTTGTACTAAGCTCATATTGTTTTCACAGTTTTGCCAGCCTGGAACATCGGCTTTACAGTCCAAATCTTATTTTTGACACAGTGCTTTTACGAACAAGATTGTCACAGATATACCAGAAAACTTTTCTTATATTCTTTTATTTTTGACAAACTTTGGCTCATATGCCAAGAAGCCTTCAAGGGAACGGGTTTAATGGCAATATATTTTACTGGAATGGAAGCAAGAGCTTGCTTTAGCTGTGGCAGAACTTCAGTGGAACTTGTGAAACTGAAGGTTATTTCCATCATGCCCCAATGGAATTTACAGGAAAGAAGAAGAAAAGTGCCGTACCAACTACTTTTATAGAAGTACAAGATGTGCAAATCAGAACTGCTCGCTCTCTAGAGGTGCAAGGGGAAATAGATGATTCCAAGTAGCTGAATGACCCTGTTTTTTTTAATATACTTCTTTTTTTTCACAACTCATACTCATTGGGGTCATTTGTTTTATCGTCCTCTTCATCACTTTGAACATCAAGATTATCAACTTTTGTATAATATCATCAGTTTACGTAATACGAGACTAGACACCTACAAAGCTGTCCCTCACTCTTTTTCTTGATGGAGTCATTTTTTATATGTGAAATTGATATCTTTTAACTTTGACAAGATATTAGACCCACTAATGGGTAAAGGTGATCTCTTCACCTCTTCAGTTCCATCAAAGAGATGTTTTTAAAATCTAAATCGATGATTATCATCTAACCATCGATGATGTCTCATATAACAGAACTTTCTACCATTACGTAACCATGTCAAACATGTTTGTGCAGCACAATATGGACAAGCATAATTACTTTTTGTACTCTAACCAGATAAATTCACATAAGTAAGAAAATCATTGATAGTTCATAATAAAGCAGCATGAATATTGAAGTTATCTACTTTTAATACATCATAGGTCTCAACTCTTTTCCATAATTACTTTAACTCTTTAATAAGAGGTTATAAGTAGATGTCTATATCATTACCCGAACATTTTTTTCTGAGAATTATCATAGATAATATAAATGACTGTTGCTTCATAAGAATCCATGGTGGCAAATTGTAAGGAATCAATACAATTTGCCAAGTACTATAAGAAGTACTCATCATTTTAAACGAGTTGAATCCATAAGATGCTAGTCCAAGCATAACATTAAAGGATCAGATGTAAAGTCTGGAAACTTAGAATGAAATAACTTTCATGCAAAAAATTTATAAGATACCTCAAAGATCCATCATCCGTCCGTTTTTCATGATGCCACCTCATTGAATTTACAATTTTAGAAGACATGTAGAGTCATTAAAGTCTTGGTATTAATAAAAAATAGCGTAAAACCTTAACAAGCTTCTTTTTGACACATACTTCGTCACCATCATCATTCAACTTTTCATCGAGGTTTTTGTCGACCCAACGAGAAATACCACACAAATGATAAAATTTTTTATTTTTTCTATCCCCCAATACAACATGCAATCATTGGGACAACTATGAATTTTTTCATATCCGAGATCCAAATCATTGATCATCTTCTTTGATTCCTTACAAGATTCAAAAATTTTTACAAAAGAAAATATTTCTTTCATAAATTGTAATAATAAAGTCAAAGAGTTTCCCATCCAACCACATAAGCATTTCAAGTGAAAAGACAAACATAGAAAGACAACCTTGAATGCTTCGATCCCTTAAAAAGTTCTTCATTCATCTCCTCAAGCAACCTATAAAACTTTGATACTTCTCCTCTAGGTTGTTGGTCACGTACATCTATCCCAGGTTCATCAAATTCATGCATTTCAATATTAGATTGATTAAATCCTTCATTTTGGGGAGAAAGATTATAAAAATTTTGGTTATGAATGTTAAAAGCATCTCGCAATATGCCTTCAATATCATTTGTTATAAAAAGATCATGTTGGTGATAGGGAACTTTTGATGTTGAAAGAACTATAATGGAAGACCTTGATGGTATAGACTCTCCATGAAAATATCAATTAACATATCTTGATAGAAATCCAATACAAATTAAATGTTCATAAACAACTTGACGCATTTGCCATTCGATATTACTACATTTCACACATGGGCATAATATCATATTATCTTCACTTATATTCTTAAATGCAAAATTAAGAAAATTTTTCATTCCATCTTTGTACTCTTGACTTAATCTTGACTTTTGCATCAAACTCTTATCTATTTATTAGTTGCTACATTATCAGACCAAATATATATAAATAATTAATATGAAAACGAAAATGTACAATACTTAAGTTTACTATGTTTTAAACAAAAGATAATAATAAGACCAATATTTACATAAAATGAGAACCCCTTGTTGTGAAGTAATTTATCAGCTACCAGATATTATGATTATTAAAACTCTACTACTAACGTAAATAGTACCCAAGAGTATTTGTAGTTGGGGTTGACATAAGGTGAAATAAGGTGGGTTTTGGAGAAAATTTTTTTCTCCAAAAAGAAAATTACAAATTGCAAAAGCTAAAGGAATAGTTGAATGAAGTAAAAGCTAAAGTCAATAAGTAATGAATAGTCAAAATAGGGTTCTAAAAGATAATGTTTGAATACTAAAAGTGAAAGAAAAAGGAAAGTAAATTGTATTTGATTTGGAAAGAGAAATAGTATAATAATAAAGATAAAGCTTGAAGTTAGTGATTAGATGCACTAAATTTGAGAAGATTTTTATTGGACAAGATTATTGAAGACGTTTACTAACCAAAAATACCAACAATAATTCTCTTCTAAATATTTTTTGAATATATTATAGGCGCCTTGAACATATCATCACATGGATTTTAACATGGTTATTGAAGGCGTATATCTAAGAACAACACCTTTAATAATTCTTATCACAATTTGTAGATAATTAGTGAAGGCATTTTTTACGTTAATAGCTTCAATAATTTGCTTAACAAAAGTTTTTCAGATTATTAAAGGCATCTTTTATTATGAAACACCTTCAATATACTATGATGGTTATAGAAGGCATTTATTCGAAAAGGCACCTTCAATATACTTTTAAACTTAGTAATCCATTACTGAAGGTGTTTGTTATTAACAAATGTCTTCAAAATTTTCTCACTAAAAATTTGAGAAATCATTAAAGGCGTCTTCTATTGTAAAATGCATTCTATATACCGTCACACAAATTTTAACACAGTTATTGAAGGTGTATATCCAAGAAAGTCATCTATAATAATTCTTATCACAATTTGTAGATAATTAATAAAGCTAGTTACAGATAATAACACCTTTAATAATTTTTAATTTTTTTTTTAAATTATTAAAGGCGTCTTCTATTATGAAATGCCTTCAATATACCACGATGGTTATGGAAGACATTTATTCAAAAAGGCATATTCAATATACCTTTAAACTTAGTAATCCATTACTGAAGGCATTTGTTAATAATAGACGCCTTTAAAATTTTTTCACTAAAAATTTTAGAAATCATTAAAGGTATCTTTTACTGTAAAATGCATTCTATATACCACCACATAAATTTTAACACGGTTATTGAAGGCGTATATCAAAGAAAGACGCATTTAATAATTTTTATTATAGTTTGTAGATAATTAGTGAAAGCAGTTGCAGATAATAATGCCTTCAATAATTTTCTTAAAAAAAAATTTTTTTATTATTAAAAGAGTCTTTTATTATGAAACGCCTTCAATTTACCATGATAGTTATAGAAGGTGTTTATTCAAAAAAGTACCTTTAATATACTTTTAAACTTAGTAATCCATTACTGAAGGCGTTTGTCAATAACAGACGCTTTTAAAGTTTTTTCACTAAAATTTTTGGGAATCACTAAAGGCGTTTTCTACTGTAAAATACGTTCTATATACCGTCACATAAATTTTAACATAGTTATTAAAGGCATATATCCAAGAAAGATGCATTTAATAATTCCTATCACAGTTTGTATATAATTAGTGAATGTGGTTGCAGATAACAACGCTTTCAATAATTTTCTTAAAAATTTTTTTTCGGATTATTAAAGACGTCTGTTATTATAAAACGCCTTTAATAATTTGTTATAAACTTTGGAAATCCATAATTATTGAAGGTGATTTTTTACTGAAAATGCCTTTTATAATTTTTAAAAATTAGAAAAGGTATTTTTTTTTTTATAAAAAATGCCTTTAATAAGTTGGTTGGATAATTTTAAAGGCTTATAATTAAAGGCATCTTTTTTGTTAAAAATGCCTTCAATAATCTCCAATAAAACTTTCAGGTGATTATTGAAGGTGTTGTTCTATGGAAATACCTTTAATAATTAATTTTATATTCATTTCCCTACCTTGAATATAGGAATTTACAGAGGGTTGGTACACAGAATGATTAAAAGCTGTGTTATTCAACCAAACAAACCAAACCTTTAAACACATTTCTAGTAGATCATTGATTTTTTTTCTCCCATTCGTCATCACCGACCTTCATCAAATCACCGCTGCGAACCTCTGTTTTAATCAATAAGTTTTTTTTTTAGTTTATTATATTATTTACAATATTCAATAGAGAATTTTTGTTTTTTCAATTCCTTAATATTGATATATGTGTTTATATATTTTCATTAACATCACCGTCAGCATAGTCATCCAAGATTCTATTCATATTGCAAGTATACTGTTTTTATGTAGAACGCATTAAATATTATGGTTTGCTAAACCTTGTTAACTGATATTGTATTGCCAAATGGTATTGTATGATATTGGGTGTCTAAATTATATTTCATGCTGAATGGTTTGCTAAACCTTATTGTTTGATATTATTTTGCTGAATGGGTTTAAATGAAATTGGGGGCTGAATCGTATGCTGAATGATGTTTCTGAGTGGTTTGCTAAAAGGTGTGTATGAGCACATTGCTGAATGGTGTGCTAAATGTTGTTTCTATATGTAGTATGGTATTGGTTGTATTAAATTAAATACAATGATCAATTTAGAGGGTCATATTATGTAATTTGTATAATTATGATCAATATTGTAGATATTATGGACTTCGAACAACATCATTCTCCTTCTAATGAACATGCAGAAGAAAAAAGTGTAGGCCAAAAAAGAAAAGGAAAGGGCCCACATAAACAAATCAAAGTGATTGACACAAAAATTTATGTTAACTTCAATAAAAATGGACAGCTTGTATCGGAAGGAGCTGCCAAGATGGCTACTCATATTAGAGCTATCGTCTGTCGAAGGATTTCAATTATGTATACCAATTGACGATGAGTTTTTGATGATCTAAAGGATGAGATATAGCAGTTCGTTGTGATATGTTTATTCAACTATTCGTAAAATTTGTTAAATAATCATTTAATTGAAATTCAATGTATTGATACTAATTGTGTTAACTTATTTAGGAACAGTTCAACTTCTTAATTGAGTGTAAAAAGATTGTGTTGCAATCTATTGGGAAAGCTTTCAGAGACTTTAAAAATAGATTGACAACCCAAAATATTTTACTGCTGACTAGTAAAGGTGATGTTTTGGCTATTTCACCTGCAGCATATGCAGATGCCATAAGTGTTGAAGATCGGACAAATTTTGTTCAATATTGACTTTCAGAAGATTTTTCGATACGCAAACCCATTATCAAAATAGTTAAAGTTTATAAGTCTTTATGCAATATAGCCTTTGATCTTCATATATGATTGACAAAATTTCTTAATTTTATAAAAAATCAAAGAACAACATCGAGACATTCGGACCAAATAGCAATATCACCATTGGACAGTAAGAAAAAGGATATGTAAATGTGAAGTATGAGCTTATATGTATTCGCACACTTGTTTCATACTCATTAATGAATATTTATGAATATTCATTTCATACATTCTGATTCTTTTATTACGATAATTTAATAAAAATCAGTGAGCTTAAACACAAAAATTTTCAGATGGGATGTCTGAAAACAAGAACATCTATGGAAGGATGGATCCTTAACAGATGAAGCAACTAAGAAAACAAAAAAAGATTGTATGTATAACTACTTTTTTGATATAATGTATGATTGGCATTGTGGTTGTATGCATGGGTGTATCCTAGCTTGTGTAGATTTGTTCTAACAGCCCAACTTATTATTATCTTTTAGAATGATTATATTTCCAAAGTAAAATATGGTGAACTGGCAACCCAATATGACAAAGATCCTTTGTCTTTAGCATTAGTTGCTAAAGAAAGGCCTGGTCGGATTCATGGGGTTGGTAAATTTGTCTTGCCATCAATGTATTTTGATAAATAACCAAAAACTCCACGAATGAGAAATGCACAATATGAAGCAATAATTGAGCAACAACAGTAATAAATTAATGACCAATAGCAACGTCTCAATGACTAATAGCAAAGACTCACTATTTTGAAGTCTATGTTGGCAGCAATGTAGCAGGTTATGCCAGTAGCCCAGCCTAATAGCATCGTCTTCATACGAGAAGCTTCCGTTGCAAATAAGAAAGTGATCCCATCATCTGCTACCACCCAAGAAGTATGATATTGTTTATAATTTAAATATTAATTTATTTATTATATTGATTGATTTGGTTTTGATATTTGTATTTCATTAAATATTGTAGGAGGATGTTCAGACTCAAAACATAACCCTTGTTCAGGCTTTCATGATGAGTTTAACAAAATATTCGCTAAAAGCATTTATCTGACGGAAACTTCATATCCATTGAGTCTGAGGAAGACTTATTTGATAAATCAATTATTTTCTTTCATTAGTGTGGAAGAGGTAAAAGAATTTTGTGAAATGGATGAATTATCAGCTACTGAAATCGTTGCTTATATAAGGTTAGCTTAAAATATAAATATGCACATTCAATATGTAGTAAGTTAGTATTAGGGTGTAATACTAACCAGCCGTATTGATTGTTTATCATGTAGCTTCCTATATAGAAGCTGATTATGGGAGACAGTTGACAAAACATATTTAGATTCATTGAGCCCAATTTCATTAGTGAGCCAGAGTGGCACAGTTGTGTATCATGCTAATCATGTGATTCTATGCATGAAAAGATCGACTAATTATTATTTACTCTCGTATAATGTGCAGTAAGCTATATTCCAACTTTAATTACTCTAACTTGCTCCATTCTATGATTTGATGCGTATTCTGAGTATATCATTGTTATTAATTTGCAGTCGTCATTGGGTGCTTATTGGTGATTGACCATAAATCCTTAACGCCATACCTTCTTAATTTAGTTAATCAAACGACGATGCCTAACCCTGATATTGAAACTTTTATCGAGAGATATTACAGTACTTTATTATATTATAAATATTCTGTTTCTTCGTAAGTAATTTTATTTATGTTTCCATTAATTTTCTTTTTAATTTAGGGTAATATCTACATTCAATAAGAAGATAAAAAAATTAAAATGGGTGTCATTACCAGTAAATGTGAAATATATTCTTTTAATGCTGAGTTTGAATAGATAAATATTTTTTAAACCGACTCAATTTAATTTTTAGATACCTCATCAACTCGGTACTACTAAATGTGGATATTATGTCCTTCGTTTTATGCGGGAGATAATGTTACATGATTTTATGACCACACCATTCAAGGTTAGTATAAATTTCATAAACTTGTTATATATTCAAAGAAATAAAATGGTACATTATGTTCTCATTTCTTAACATTTACTTATGATTTTTTTTTTAGTGGGAAGGTAAAGAAAGCTTCATGGAAGATGAGCTGGATGAAGTCCGTAAAGAATGGTGTGATTATGTATTGTTATTTATCAATATTGATAAACTTTCAGGTTAGACATTGTTGGTTGAATGTAAATATATATGGAACAAATTGTTATAATATTTTTAACATGCCATGTTGAATGAAAACTTTAAGTTTGTACATTGAAGGTATTGGTTTAATATTATTGTTATACTTAATATGAATACGTTATGTGTACTTAATAAATTACTGAGTACGATTATTTCAAAAAAGTATATTAATATGGCAATGTTATCAGTTTTAATTTCAGATGTGTGGTCAATTTATTGAAATACAACAATGTTCATTATGTAAATTCCAAAATGTAATTCATAGTATCAGATTTATAAACCAAATGATTTATGAACATAAATATACAACTAACAGTAAACGTTTTTCTAAGCATAAACCTACAACTGACTTCACATATACAGTATCAAATATATTTTTTTAATGCAATTAATGAAGGTATTTTTAGCAAGAAAATGCCTTCAATCACCCATAACAGAAAATATTAAAAATGTTTTTTGCCAAAATCGCCTTCAATAATTCTCCAAAAAAATTATTATGTGGAATGTTAAAGGTATTTTGGGCAAAAAACGCCTTCAATAATACCAACTAAAAATTAATCGAATAGATTATGAAGGGCGTTTTTCTACGGGTAATGCCTTCAATAATCTCTAATAAAATATTTATGAAGGGGTTTTTGGATATAGTCGCCTTCAATAATTCAATTATTAAAATTTATCGTTAGGAATATTAAAGGTATTTTGAGCCAAAAATGCCTTCAAGCATCCCATCCAAGTTTTGCCTATGAAATATTGAAGGCGTTTTTTTACAAAATCACCCTAAAAAATCACAAAAAAAAATTTACTGATTAGATTATAAAAGACGAGTTTGACCAAAAGTGCCTTTAAGAATCGACTCCATATTTTTTCTATGGATTATTAAAGGCGTCTCTCCATGAAAAATGCCTTTAATTTTCTATGAAAATTTTTTTAAAGCAATTGGTGAAGGCGTTTTTGCCAAGAAAACACCTAGAATAATCAATAACAAATAATCTGTGCAAAACTCAAAAAAAAAAGCTAAAGGACGGATCGAACCAACAACTTAATTGATAAACATCTGTACGATCCAAACAATTGATAACCTTAATATTGAATGTATTTTTGAACAAAATAAATTCATTCAAAATACATTCATAAGCCTGCGAAAAATTTTTGGTCCAAATATTAAAGGCGTTTCTTCTAGACAACGTCTTCATTAATCTCATACATTTTTTATGACATGATTATTGAAGGCGTTGTCTGACAAAAATAGCCTTAATATTCACTAAAAATTTTTAATAAAAAATATTCAAAGTATTTTAGTCGAGAAACGTCTCTAATATCAAGTCTTGGGTGGTGTTTTATAAGTAACAACGTAGCTATTTGAATATTTAGTGGCGTTTGAATAATAAAAGCCTGAAAGTTTTATAAAACAACGAAAATTAACGACATTTGTAAGTGAAAGGCTGCTATAAAAACTATCGCTAATATGCCATTTTACTATAGTGCTAGCTGCTTGGGGTTTGGTCTAGGAATTCAAAGATGGTAAGTGTGGCTACCTAGGGTGAATTATTTCTGAATGATGGCAAATTTAAAGTTGCAAATAGGTGATTAATGGGTTTGGTGCATGGTGGTTCGGGTGCTGAGCATCAAAAAAATGGTGTGGCTGTTCCAAATACTAGATTGGTGATAAGTGGTAACAGGGAGGTTAGTTCAAGCTTGGGTACGTGAATGAAGATTCAGGTGACATTGAGCTAGGCAAAGATGAATGAGATCATGGTTTTGGTAGTAAATGTGGTAATTTGGCTACTAAATTTTGGCAACAAAGTGGCATTGGTGATACAATTCTTTTGTGACTATTGAAGCTGTCTGTTATTGGATAACTGGAGTAATGGTTATTTTGTGACTAATGGTGAGAAGAAAAGGTGGGTTTTTTGCTTGTTTTGCTTTCTCTATCCTTGTTCCTGCCCCCATCTAATTGTATGCTTAAATAAAGAATTAATCTCTTCTAATAAAGATCAGGACTTTATCCAAGGTTTATCACTAAAAATTTTATCAATTCAGTTTCCAAAAATAATGGACTTTATCACGAAAGGAATCTAGCAATAAATAAACTGAAAAAATAAATTCATACAGTTGAAAATGAAAACAATGAAGTCAAAAACAAAATTGAAAGTCAAAACATAAAATGATCTAAATAGCAACCCAAATGTTCGATTTCATGAATGCATTGAAATAAATATTTCGAAACTAAAATATTTTAATTTGAGCTCCGAACAAAATGAGATGTGTACAAAGACATTAAACTTTTTTTTTGTCATTAAAATGCCTTAATTTATATTTGTTAGTTTTAGAATATGGATTGGTATAGCATTGTTTACCTATTGAATTTCTGCAACAGAATCTCCAATAGCACTTTGTTTAATACTTTTATATGTGATAATTTTAAATACAAAATAATAACATAACATGAATATGATATAAAAAAAATATAAAAGTAATTTGATTTAAAATTTTAATAATAATTATATATAAATTTAATAAAATAAAAATAATATATTTTATATTTTCATATTGACACAAATTATGGTATATAATTTTTATATAAAATATAATATTTATTTTAATATTTTATACAAATCACCATGTCTACTTTTCACGTATTGCTTTCCGTAAAGAAGGTGGGGATAAAGGAGAGGTCATCTGCCACAAATATATATGTGAGGGACTATTGATAGAAAATCCCTCAGCTGCCTTGTTGTTCAAAGTTGGAACCATCTGTATCAATAACAATCCAAGCAATTTATTGAGCACTGTTTCGGCACTCGAAGATTGAACCATTTGGCACTAATTAGAGTATTTTATTTATAATTTTTTATATTATAATTTTATAATTAGATTTAGTGATTCATATATGAAAAATATTAAAATTTATGTATTTATATTATATTTTATATAAAAATTACGTATTATAATTCATATCGATATAAAAATAAAAAATATATGTTTGATTTTATTAAATTTATATATAATTATTACTAAAATTTTAAAGCATATCATTTTTATATTTTTTTTTCATATCATATTAATGTCAACATTATCGTATCATATTATAAATTATTAAATTTATTTATAATTAATTAATCATAATAAAATATATGTAAAAATTTACCACTTTAAAGTTTAGATCTTATAAAATTTTTTTTGTGAATCTCATATAATGTTAAATTTTAATTAATTAATTAATTATAATAATTATTGATAATATATTTCTTTATTAAAAAGCAATAAAAAAATAAAGCAAAAGCAAAAGAGATCATGAATTAACGAATGCCTACGGACACTAGTTAATATTAATTAAAAGATAATTTACATTTAATACACTACTTTCATCAAATTCAAAGAAAAATAATACATTAATTATAAATAGTTTTCTTAAAATATTACCTTGACCATTGTCAATTCCCACGGATTAACATTTTCTTTGATGGAATGCTTCATCTAGTTCCATAAAAATATCTTCTTCTAATTTTATAACGAATGTCTTAAAATATTTATTTATGTTTTTTTTTCTTTGAATTTTTTAATTTACTCTTAATCTTTTACTTTATAATTACATTATTAAAAAAAATATTATGTATATAAATTCCTTTAAATCTGCGACTTCTAAATACAAATACCACCGAAATAAATAGTTATTTAATATCTTCTCCCAATATTGCAAATATTAATCAACACTGCATTTAATGTGGCATTCGTTAGCAACATTAATAGTTACGAACTGAATGCGTTAGCAAAAGCTTTAAGATCACTAAAATTATTCCACAATCGGTCCTAATGTGCAAGAGTCTATTTTCTCAACTCTCCACCATTAATTTCTCACTAAAGACATTTAATTCATTCACATTCTTTTTTTCTTCCGCCAAACAGTACATTCACATTCACATTTTTGTCGATTTTTTGGGTTGTCTTAGCTGGAAAAATCTAGAAAAAGGTTGAATGCCAAATGATTTGAACATGCAATAAAAAAACATGATTAAAGAGCATTGGAATTTATTTTTTAGGACGTATTTCGATACTCAAGTTAGTGAAATACTTAGGATTTTTTAAAGGAAGAAATGAAGTGTATGCAAAAAGATTCAGTGGAAGGAAAGTTTAGTTATTACCTTCTATTTTGCATACTTGATCCTCTTCTTATTTTATATATGAGATGAAAGTTAGTGATTTAATTGAAATAATTGATAATTAATTAAAAATATACGTGAAGTTCGAAAAAAATTTATATCGTGACTGTGTGTTGTATTTAATAATTTCAGACAAATGTAATTTATATTTAATAATTTTAGACAAATTAAAATATAAGTGTTCAATTTTAAAATGATACCTTAACGAGACGTTAATAAAAATATTGAGCAAGCCCTTCCTTGACGAGAAAAGAGCCCATTCTTAAAAAGAGATGATGTAGTAACTAGGTGTGTATTGATTGGGCGTACTAGAGAGGTCCAAAGGGGTTGATTATATTGATCAAGTAAATAGGTGTAACAATTTTTAATAATTATTATGTTAATTATTAATCATTGTATTTAATATAAAAATATTAATTTTAGCCTTAAAACAATCTTTAAAATTATTTTATTAAGTAAACATTTTTTAATACATTAAAATTAGCAAATTAATTATTATTATTATATTTAATATAAAAATATTATTACTATAAACAATACATTAATTAAACTTTAAAGAGTATCACATTAATTATTAATTACTATCGTAATTAATACAAGAGTATTGCTAGTGCCCTTAAAATACTTTTACACTTTTAAAGGTTAATTAATGTATTATTTATAGTAATAATATTTTTATATTAAATAAAATAATTAATAATTTTATTTATGATTTGCAATGTATTAAGTGAGATATTACTTCATATAAGAACCTTAAAAAGTGCCATTAAAGCACTCGTTAGCAAAATCCTTAATATATAAATAAAATTATAAAAAGATTTTGTTACCAAGTGCCCTTATGTGCACTCTTTGAGGTTAGTTAATAAACTATAGATTCGATTAAAGGGTGCTTGTAAGCTCGAAAATTAAAATATTATTGTAAGAAAGGTTTTTGCATTAAATCTATTGTTTTCATTAAATTCACTAAAAAATAATACATTAATTGCATTATTATCTTTTTTAAGTAGCATCTTAATTAATCTGCATCACTAGACGCTGATAAAAGTATAAATGATACATTAATACTTGTAAACTACTCGAGTTCTATTCGAATAAAATTTAAATTTGACTCAATTATTATTGAATATAATTCAAACTCGAGTAGCTTAGCTTATCGATTAATACAAATTCTAGTATTTTTATACCCAACTCAAATAACTCATGAATTTAATCAAATTTTTATATTTTAATATATTTTAATTAATAAAATATTTTGGACTTGTTGAGCTTTTTTTAATATAAGAATCAATTTTATTTTTACATATTAATTGAACCAATTGAATGAGCTTAAGTAACTCGATTTCTATTTTGAGTCGAGTTTGAGTTAAAAAAATAAAATTTGATCGAGTTCAAATCAAGTTTTGAATCTCGAATTTGAAATCAAGCTTAAGCTCGAGTTTAATATTATATCGACTTGAACTCAATCGATTACACCTTAAACGCTTATCAATAATTTTTTAGCAAAAAAGATTTGTTTTGCTGCATGATTGCAAACAGTTTCAAACAATATGATCATGAGTTGTTGACTTCTACAATCTCACCTACTAATATTAATGATTTTGTATATTATTTTTTATATTAAAGTGCATTTAAGAGTAACATCAACATATAGAATTTGATCTTAAAATCACTTAAGATTAAAAAATAATAATGTTTATTATTAAAAAATTACACATTTATGAAAGGAAAATTTTTTTTGACATTGTTGTAATAAACATTATTATTGTTTCATGAGCCCTTTTTTAATCTTTAAAATTAAACCTTTCTAGACCTAATAGGTGAAGGTGGAAAAATTAATCCAAACTCATAAAATTCATCTAAAAAATCTCAAGTTTGAATTTACCCAAACACAAATTAATAAAAAAAATCAAAGATTCGTACCAAAAAAAACTTACATAAAAATTAAAATAATTTAAAATTAATCAAAACCAGAATAACTCAAATTTAAAAATTCAAATCAAAATTACTCAAATCCGAAATGATTGAATGGAATTTGCTTAGCACTACGAGTAAGGCAATTAATTCATTTACCATTGCCCTATGGTTTGAAAATTGGGCTACGAGGCCCATATATTAGTCTACTAAAAACCCAAATTGTAAGCCTAATTTAGTCTTCTGACACTATTATACTTGTGAAATTGGGCTAAAAGGCCCATATGTCTGTCCATTAAAAGCCCCAGTGGTAGGCCCAAATTTACTAAATACAATATCGGTACAAAAAGCCAAAGCCCAACCCAATAACTACCTGATATATTAGTCCATTGGAAGCCCAAATTCCAGGCTCAAAATCAACTGTTTTATTCTAAACTGGATGATCTTTTCTTATAATTACAACTACAGAAGATACATTTTCTCTGATCAAATCCAAATTCTGAAAAACTATTTAAGGCTTTTGGTTTTTGTATATGCATTGGCATTGAACAAATTATTTGATGATTCAGGGAGCATTAATGGATCATTGAAGACTGCTACTGTTTTTCAATCCAATCTTTGCTACATATATTCTGCCTCTTGGCTTTGCAACAAAGGGACCTTACCATTGGATGAGGTCCCCAAGCTGGTTATGCCAGAGTCATCCTCAGTGCTGTCTTCTTCTTTGGCCTGTCCCCATATTACAGCATAAAATCCCATAGAAATGATAACTGCTCCAATAATACTGCAAAATCAAGCTTATCATTTGTGATCATGGAGGGAATGGCTGGCCAAAGTAAAATATTTGCTTTTCAAATGATTCTGCTTAAGACTGGTGATATGAAAAAATATGGAGAATTTTTGTACCTTCCAATATGCAGAGAATCACTAAGGAATATGGCACTCATAAAAGCAGCAATGGCAATTGACAGTGGACTGAATATTGCAACGTAGACAGGCCCTTTGAAGTGAAGGGTCCATATGATCACAAGAGAGCTAAAGGATGAGAAAACACCCTAGATAGATGAAGAAACTCATATTTAGTTAGGCTAGACAATTTAAAACACTATACAATGACACTATGAAAACAATATAAAAAAAAAAATACGAAGATAATATGGTTTAAAATTTTAATATAACTATATATGAGTTTAATAAAAATAAAATAATGTATTTCGTGTTTTTCGTGTCACATTAACACGTAATTTTTGTGTAAAATAGGACTTGGATACACAAATTGTCAATGTTATACATGACATGAATTGTCTACATTTATGTACTAGCAACTGTCTGCTCTTTAACTGTAGTTGAATCACTAAATTCTTACCGAGTACAGGACTGCAATAACTGCTATACTAGGCCTTAGCCTCCAAGAACTCAAGTCTGATTCTGCTATGAAGGAAACAGGTGCAGAGATAATGGCAGCACATAAGTTGTAAAAGAAGGCTACAATCAGCTCAGCCGGATACATCTCCAGGACCTGGATCTGGAAAATCTAACCTAATTAAAATTGAGCTTGTGGAAATTTCTAGGAGAGGAAAGGCATACCATACAATGTTTTACCTGAATAATGTACCAGAATGAAAAAAGTAGATAGGCAACAGCAAGTAACATCCCACCAATTACCCAATTCGATTCTGATGACTCCAAAGGCCATTCAAGTAAAACAGAAGATGATGTCCATGGTGGAGATGAAAAAACTTTGGGGCCCTTGTAGAGAACAACTAGTAATGCACCTGATATTGATGTTACGGTTCCCATGATTTTAGCTCGACTGGTTGAGCTTCTCAAGGCTACCCTTTCCAATCTTGGTAGTTACAGTATCCAAAGAATGGGAGAAAAAACAAGACTCAGGACACTAGCTTCCAAATCACAATAAGTCTGAGATAAAACATTTGTAACTAACGCCCAATTTTGAAAGTATTTTTTATACCACTGTATATATCTGACCCGATCAATATCCTGCAAACACTCCTACATTCAAAGCTTAATCATAGCATAAAAATTGTGATTTTCCTCAATTAAGCACAACCATGGAAAATAAATTATAAAGATTTCTGCATGACACTAACTTCAGCTTTTGGTTTCTAATTCTCCACACATTTCTATAATTTATTTATACATACTTTATTTTTACATTTTTCTTTATTTAAGGCTATGCAAGGGAAAAAATGTAAATACATGGAGACATTGAAGAACTAGGAGAAGAAGGAAGAAACCTGTAAAGAATAGCAAGTATGAAGGTAAAAGCTGGGGTGAGATTGCTGAGTGCAGAAGCAAGAGTTGGGGAGCTATAGTCTATACCCTTGTATGCACATATTTGAGCTAAAAACCTGCCCCCAAAGGGAAAAACAATCTTAGTTTTTCAATTATCATCTTCTAATCTTTCCAAGAACCAACAAAAAAAAGGAAAAAATTTACAGCTTAATCTGTACTGTATTTCAATACCCAAAAAGCCCAAGAAGGAAAATTTTAGAGACAAGATGGAACTTCATTGGGGGAAGCACTGGTCTACTGCATAGATCAGAATAAACAAAGATATGCATCATGCAAGTGCAAAATTCTAATGGAATTGGGAGGTCATATATATGAAAACTGGATGAATCTGAAGAAAAACCTGGAAAAGATGAAGGATAAAGGGAGGAGGAGAAGAGCTCCCATAGCATAAGAATAGGTGATAAAGATATAGTAGCTCATCCCCTTTAAAGTTGCTGCTTTGAATAAAATGTTTAGCCCTACATTTGTGCATTCGACTGCAACCATAGCTGTGAATGGCAGTACATCCTTGTAAAAATACCTAGTTGCCATATCTTCCTCTTCTCCTGTCTGTCTGTCTGTCTGTCACTGGTTTGTACCTCCAAAAGCCTTTTTTGTTATGTTTGGTGGTAATAATTGGCAGGTTGGTTGTCTCATTTATCTATTTCGAATGTGATTTCTTTGGTTTAAATTGGGAAAATGCTCTGCACTATAGAGTTTTATGTAATTGCATACTCTTATAGTATTGAACAAAACTTTCAATATTTCACCATAATATTGATATATACTTTTGAACAAAACTTTTAATATTTCATCATGATATTGATATATATACTTTTTTTTTCTTCTTTTCAACTTATCATTTTTTAATATTTATTTATAAATATATATTTATACGAGGTAGGAGGAGTACCAAATTTATTGGAAAACAAATCAGATTTTGCTTATTTTGAACCATGAATTTTTATCAAGAACAACTCCAAAGTTTTCTGCAATGGCTATTGCTGGAAAAGTCAGATAAATACCTAATCTGTGTCAATCACTTTGATGGTTAGTTTATATACATTTGAAAAATTTTCAACTCCCTATACACTGATTGGGATACCTATGGGAACTAGTTTTTGATGTAATTTTTATCTTTAAAAATTTACTTTTATAAATAATTTTTTTATATTATAATAATGATAAATATTAATAATTTAATTTTTATTTTAGTATAATATAAGTAAAATTTGATAACTTTCTATATAATTTTGATTTTGATAAGTTTTAATAAAATTTTGATAACCTTCAATATAATTTTGGTAACTTTCTATATTAGTTTGGTAACTTATAATATAATTTTGGCAACCATTGATAAATTTTTAGTAATTTATTGATGTAATTTTAGTAATTAACCTTTTGATAACTTATGATTTTTTTTAGTAATCATTGATAAAATTTATGTTATTATATATTTCACAATAGATTCTTGTAAGAAAGTACAGGTTAATTTAGTTCTAATATAAGATAATTTTCATTTTATATAATATCATTATTGTTTCATTCAAATTTAAAATTTTTTTAACTAAACTTTTTATTGAATAAGTTTGTGGTATGTTTATCCTAATCTCCTAAGATGAAATTTCTAAGGTCGTTTTTGCTAGTAACTAAAATCAAATTTTGACAACTTTAAGTATAAAAAAATTATCAATGATTAAGAATTAAGGTATCATTAATTTATTATTATATTATCAGTTATTTACTATTAAGTTGTCAATAATATACTACTAAATTATCAATAATATACTACTAAATTATTAATGATTTACTACTAAATTAGCATTGATTTGCTACTAAATTATGAATGATTTACTATTAAATTATGAATGATTTACTACTAAATTATTGATTATTTATTACTAAATTACTGATAATTTTTTAATAAAGTTATAACTAATATACTATTAATTTATTAATGATTTGCTACAAAGTTATCAATGATTAACTAATTTACTAATAAATTATCATTCATTTACAGTTACGTTATTAGTGATTTACTACTAAGTTACTAATAATTTGCATCTAAATTATCAATGTTTACTATTATGTTATCATTGATTTAATACTTAGTTTTTTATTATATACTACAAAATTATCACATATTTATTATTAAATTAACCATGATGCATTATCAAATTATCACTAATTTATATTAAATTATCTATAATTTACTATTAAGTTATTGATGATTAACTACTAGTAAATTATATTAATTTACTTTTAAGTTTTTAATGATTAACAATTAAACTATCATTGATTTACTATTAAGTTATTTATTATTTACTACTAAATTTATCAATTAATTACTACTAGACTAAAACTAATTTACTATTAAGTTATTACTAATTTACTATTAGGTTATAATGATTAACTACTAAGTTATCACTTGTTATTTATTAACCAATTTGTTAGCTCAAAGATTTGGAATAACCAAAATGGGGAGTGAATTGGTTTTAATGAAGTTTTCAAAAACAATATTCAATAAGCACAAATTTTGCTAAACAATTAAACACAATAATTGAAAGTAAATATGAGATAAAGATTGAGAATATAATACTATAATTTATAGAGGTTCGGTCATTCCTTAAGCACCTACGTCCTTTCCCTTAGTCTCTCTTGCCAAAGAATTCAATCCACTATATGAAAAAGATTACAATCAAGCTTCTCGAAGCTTTACAAGAACTCAACTCAACATACTTTTAAGGGCTATCTTCCCCCTTAAGATTACAAGCACACAATACAAAATTTTGAAGTGTTTTACAAACTCTAAGAACCTCTCAAAGGTTGGGTGTTTGCTAATTTGAAGTACACAATGGTACAGACAATAAAATGATGAATGGACAACAAAAATAGTTTGGATACAAAGATATAGAATTTGAAGCTCTAAAACTCTTGATTATTTGAAAGAATAAAAATATTGCTTATTGACTTGTACTCTCTTGATCCATTTATCTTCTTGGTGTGTTGGAATGCCCCATTTATAGAGAAATTAAATGAATAGCCATTGAGAGTGTTTGGGAGAAGAAAATAGCCATTGAAAGCACCAAAAAGTAGTCATTGGAGTGCCTGTACCTAGGATCGATCAATCCCTTGCTTGAGGGGATTGATTGGTTTAGCTTTGAAACACCCTGAAATTACGTACAAAAAGCCTTACCCGATCGATCCCTTGCTTGAAGGGATCGATTTGTTCTTTAGGTGATCGATCCCTTTAATGGAGAGATCGATCATTTACTTAGGTGATCAATCATTTATGTGGAGGGATCGATCCCTTTTCTGAAAATTTGAGGGAGGTGATCATTTTGCATGAAAAAAGTGATCGATCCCTTCTAGAAGGGATCGATCCTGCCTATGTTGGGTGGTAGTCTCCTATTACGTACTCTACTTACTAATTTGATCATATCTTAAGTTATACAAATCCAAATCACAAACCTTTTAAAGATTTAGAAACTAGACTTAAAGGGCTTTCTATTCATTAAAGTTCATTACTTAATTCACTGTGTATGAATTATAGTGAATTTTTAAATCTACCCCTCATGCAGTTTTTAGACAACTATAGTGTGTCTAGTAAAAATTCAAAATATTTTCTTAAAAAATTTGGGTTTTCATTTTGTTTAATTCATTAAAAAATATACTCAAAGAGCTTTCCAACCATATAAATTCAAATATTAAAACTTTGTGAATTTATACAAAAAATAAAATAAGGTCAATGTTGAAAATCTTTGTTCTTGTAAAACAACTTTCCTAAGTTAATCTATTTCCCAAAACTAATATTATCAAATTTGTATTAAGTCCAAAATGAATAAGTTCACTTTAAAAACAATAATTGGACTTTCATTTAAGCTCAAATAAATAATCTTTAAAGGTAGATTTAGTTTGAGAAATATGACACCAAGAAAGGTTTTTTTAAACTTTGAAAATCATATTATTTATTTAGTACCAAAATATAAAACTTAAGAACATGTACTAAATAAATATTTTTTCAAAATCTTGATCAAGTTTATTTAGCTTTAATATTTTGTCATTTCAAAATAAGGATCAATTCAAGGCTAACACAATTATTGATTTACTAATATGTTATTATACATTTACAACTATGAAACACAAAATTTACAAAGTCCACTAATAATATATGAGATAATTTTTTTTTTATATAATAACATTATTGTTTTATTCAAATTTAAAATTTTTGCACTGATTTTTTTTTTATTGAATAAGTTCATGGTAAGTTTATTATAACCATTAAAATGAAAGTTTTGACTTCGTTTATGCTAGTAATCAGAATTCAATCATTAGCAACTTTAAGTATAAAAAGTTATCAATGATTGACAATTACATTATCAATTATTTACTATTAAGTTATCATTGATTTATTATTAAATTATTAATGATTTATTTCTAATTTATGAATGATTTGCCATTAAGTTATGAATGATATATTCTTAAGTTATTAATGATTTCTATTAAATTATTGATGATTTATTATAAATTTATAACTAATTTACTACTAATTTACCGATGATTCACTAAAAAATTATCAATAATTAACTAATTTATTACTAAATTATCACTAATTTACAACTAAATTATTAGTAATTTACTATTACATTATTAATAATTTATTACTATATTATTAATTTACTATTAAATTATCAATGATTTACCGTTATATTTTTATATATTTACTATTATGTTATAATTGATTTACTGCTTACTATTATTGATTTACCATTAAATTATTTATGATTCACTGTCAAGTTATTCCTTACTTATATTAAATTATGCATAATTTATTATTAAGTTATGACTGATTAAGTTATATTGATTTACTTTTAAGTTTTCAATAATTAACTATTAAATTATCAATTTTTTACTATTGATTTATCATTTACTTACTACTAAGTTGTTTATGATTTATTATTGTCAATTAATTACTATCAAACTAAAATTGATTTACTATTAAATTATTATTAAGTTATCATTAATTTATTACTAAGTTATCAACAAGTAACTACTAAATTATTACTTTTTTTTTAAGTTATCCTTAATTTAGTACTATAATATTATGCATTTACAACTAAATTATAATTGATTCATCATTAAGGTATTATGTATATATTATGTTCTAGTTTAAATGACTTGAAACACATAAGTAAATGCTCTTAATTTATTATATTTAGTTTAACATGTAATAATAAGTTAAAATCATAACTTTTTATTCTAATGCAAGTATTTAAATTAAATTAAATAAATATATAATATATCTTAAGTTAATATTTCTAAGATATTCTTCAAATTTTTTAATTCATGATAAAATAGTACATATTAAGATAAATTTTATTGATAATTTGATTGAATTATTAGTGTATATATTTCATACATGCTATTGAAGTACAACTGCATATAAAAGATTAAAAATTTTGAAGTGTTATACCACTAATGGAAATAATAAACTTTGCTTTATATTTCTATTTTGAAGTATACAATTTTAGGTAAAAATTTTGTTATATATATGATAAAAGTAATGAGAACTAATTTACTAAATAAAATTTATAAAAATTAAACAAATAACAATTTTAAAATATTAAATTCATAATAATTACCTTCCTGTTCTTCTTAAAAAATTTTCTGCTAAATAAAAAGATGGTATATTTTTAATGTTACTTTATTCTTATTACAATCATTCAAAATAACTTTTTTAATATTTTGATATCAATCAACTTTTCTATTCAGAAAGAATAAAAAATATTTCGCATTGTCCATAAAAAATTTCTTCTACTAAATGAAAGGGTGATATATTTTTAATTGTTTCTTCATTCTTATTACCATCATTAAAATTGAATTTTTTGATATTTTGATGTCAATTAACTTCTTGATTTTAAAAGAGTAAAGATTATTATAAAGTGTCATAACATTTCAAATAATGTTTAATTTTTGGTTATCTTCATGAATAAGTTTAAACCATAATATGATTTCTTTCAAATGAAATGTTTGAATTATTTCCCTTAACCCATATAGCCAACTTGATTAACAAATGAATGATTATAAATTCATTGATTTAGATTAATATTTTTATAAAACAAATTTCAAAATTCTCAAAAAAAAATCTTTAATCTTTGCAAAACTTGGACATAAGGATTTTCTTCTAAAATTATCATTAGTATCTCCATCACTTTTGTACTTAAATTTTTATCGTGTTATATTCTTATTCTATTTTAAAATTTATTATTTGTGTAATAAAAGTATATTTAAAATAATATGAATTAACCAACTCAAACTTGAAACAATTCAAAACTCAAATTGAGTATAAATAAATTTTTTACTTATTTTAAATTTTAATTTAATTAAAAATAATATAATGCACATAATTATAAAATGAACTAACTTAACTCGATTTCAATTGATTTTAAAAAATAATAATTTAATAGTTATTTAAAATCTGAAATGATTGAATGTAACAAAAATTTGAATTGAAATAGTAATTTAATCAAAATCCAATATTAGTTATACAACATCCATAACAATTTAAAAGTTCTTTATTTAAGCTTTTTTCCTTCATCTTTAATGTTTATTATTTATTGTATTTGTGGTTGAATTAGTAATTAATTTTAAAAGTATTTCTAAAGTGAAATTATAATTATAAGTAATTGAGTATAATTCTTTTTTATTTGAATTTATGACAATTTGAATCCAACTTTTTAAACAAGGAGGAGCATGTATTAATTGTTAAATTAAATTTGCTCAGGTATATAAATGAATAATTGAGTGCACTATGAGTAAAAGTAAATGAAAAAATTGAACTCAACCTAATTAGTTGCTCATCCTAAGTTTAAAATCCAATTCGAAATTATAAAAAATTAAAATTTAAAATAATTAAACTATTAAATACATAATTAAATAAAGATTTATCGAATGAATTTTGCTAATGAATGCTATTAAATCATTTTTAAGTTTAGTTAAATTATAATTTATAATAATTTTTTATTTTAGATGTAAAGTGATCGTTAATTTGATAAATTTCAATTCTTTTAAACAAATATTATCTAATATGACAATCTTAAAAATTTTGATACAACAATTAAAATTCTTGAGTTGATATATAAAAGAAAAAATGAATGAGTATGTAGTGTTTATTCAAATAAAATAGTTTTATATTAATTTTAAAGAAATTTGAAGTCAATATATTTATATGTTTTTCATTGAAGTATCATATATTACTAACCTTCTTTGTCATATGGATAACTAATCAATCTTTCAAAGAGATAGCAACCCAACTTGAGCTTGATGGGTTCCGACTCAATCCGTTATCTTAGAGTCAAATTTTTTTTTTTGAAAATCGAGTTTTGAGTTGGGTTGGGTTAAGTAAATGTAAAATAAAGTCGGGGTTGAGTTTTAGACAAACTTACCTTGACCCGACTAGGTATATATATAAAAAAATTATTTTTTAATTAATTATTTAATTTTATATTTATATATAATTTTGTATTTATATTAAAAATAATATTTTATATTTAAAAAATAATATTTTATTAATTTTGGGTCAGTTCAGATCAGATATGATTTTCCATAATATCATGTCGGGTAAGGTATAAAAAGTAAAAAAATCATTGGGTTAGTTTGGGTCGAGTTTGAGGCAAGCAAAAATTCCCCTTGAGATGACCCGTTGCCATCCCTAATCTTTCGTCTCAATTTTCTATTTAGAATAATTTTCCATTGGTGTTTCCATCAATTGAATGTAATTGTATGTTCTATCAATTAAAAGCTTAAATTTTTATTTAAAAAAATTTAGTATATAAAACATTAAAACATATAATTTTACAAAATAAAATAAAATAAAATTCTAACCTTGGTACTTCTCGTATTTTCTTCAAAAAATTCTAATTCTAAAAATAATATACTTGTTATATAATACCTATACAATCTATAATAATTTTATTTTCAGCATCAACAACATAAATTTTTATGAATGAATGTAATTTTGACGTAAATATATTCAAAAGATAGTTTCAATAAATTTTATTACACCTTTAAAGAAATCACCAAAATAATTAATTTTACTTCACTTGATTTTTTTTACTTAAAATAATTCATGTTAGGTCATTCAATCATCTAAATGCCAAAAAGTGAGGAATTTACTCATAATTGTTAATTTTATTTCAATACCAGCCAGTAGTTATACAAAAATATGATACACTTTAAGATTATTTTCGTATTGGATTTGGTACTAGGTAATATCGATTATTTTCGTTAGTTTCGGCCTATTTCGGTGAATTTTGGTGGAATAACATGTTTCGGCCAATGCGTGAATGTAAAATATATTTTATAAGTTTTTACTTATTTTTTGTTATTTAATTGTTTTTAACCTAATAAAAACAAAATTAATTGATAAAATAACCTTTAAAAGTTGAATTTTTTTATTTTTTATTTTAATTATTTTTATACTTAATTTTTTAAAATAAAAGTTTATAAGTATTTCAATTTTTTTTCAAGAAAACAATTATACTCCTTTTATAAAGTTTAACAATTATAAAACCTTGATTAATTTTTTTTCTCTCTTTGTTTTTATCTTAATATTTATATGAAAAATACTTATTTAAATATCATATGATCATATTAAGTGTTTAAAAATATCATGAAAATTTTATTATATTATTTGTTATTCTATTAAGCTTGTTTATTTGATTTTTGAATATATTGCTTATTTATTTTGTAGATTATTAATAATATTATAATATACAAGTTTATATATCTTTATAAATATATTTGTATTAAACCAAAAAATTCAAAATAATATGTCGAAACAACTGGTGTCGATATATACTATATTTTTTAAAAAAATCGAAATGTTATCCGGTATGATATTAACAATCTTGAATTTACTACAATTGAGAAAAATTAAATAATCTTGATATATAAATTAATTGTATATATGCATATTAAGATAAAAATTAAGAGAAAATTAAATAAATTATTGTTTCAATCAATGTGAATAATTCTTATAGTAATTTGATGAGACTCAATATTGAGCTACTAGTAATTCTATCACCTTTTAAATCATCTAATTCTAGAAGTGAAAAATTTAATTAAAGTATTCAATGAATCATATAGTGGTAATTGTTGGTAGATGTGATATAATTGATTTTCATTTGATTTGATATTAGCTTTTGTTCATAGGAATAACAATTATAAAATTTTATAGAAAAGAAATACAAAAAGAGAAATTAATTATAGAGGTAAGACTAACTGTAAGAATTATATATTAAAAAAGTTATTTTAAGGGACTAAAAAGATTAATTATGTTATTAATAATCAAATGATCAATTTATAAAATATATAAATAATAAAATCATTAACATATATGTATAGTTAATATATTAAAACAAAAAATTGAAAGATAAAAAATAAAAAAAATAAATATGCTTCAATAACTTAATTATGGTTGTTTTTAATGAATTTATTTATCAACATAAACTGCATATACAATTGTTTTTACAATTACCAAATAAACAAATTCCATACAATTATTTTATTTCTATGTCTATTAAGTTTTCATCTAGTTCTATTTGTACTTTAATTTGATATGAAAAATTATTTTACTTATAAAAAAAAGTCTAATAATTAAAAAAATCATTTAAATTAAAATTTATAAAAAATATTACTAATGATATTTTAATCAATCACTTTAGATTTTTTTAAATTAAAATTTTATTAAGAGTCTAATAATAAAAAATTCATTTAAATTAAAATTTATAAAAACATTTATTAAGTATATTTTAACCAATCACTTTTAATATTTTTGGAATTAAAATTTTAAAAAGTTTAATTTCACATAAACTCTAATTGTAATTTTTGTTGATTTAAATTAAACTTAAATAAATGCATAAAAGTTATATATTTAAGAATAAATTTATTAAATTAAAAATTTATAAAAATATTTAAATAGATTACTATTAACACTTTTATAATTCACATTTTTTAAAATTACACACACACACACATATATATATATATATATGTAGATGATAAGTTTAAACTATTTTAGTAGGGATTAGGGTGGGATATTTGAAACTGCATTGTTCTGTGGAATATATAATTTGGTGGGCCTTCTCAAACACGGATGAACGAAGTTAACATGAACAAACTTTTTCAAACCAGAAGGGAGTAAACCATTGTCTAGCCAGAACAGCCCCATCACCCTTATTTGGTAGGTGCAAATGACATTCATGGGCGGATCCAAATAAAACATCCTCAAAGATAATGAAAAAAAAATCAAGATAAAATTTTTTTAACACTTCAAAAAATGAAAAACAAAAAAAAATTGAAAATTTTTTTCCTCAACATTCTTTCTGTTAATAATATTAATAAATTTGTTATTTTTATATGTTATAAGTGGACACAAAAAATTTCTGATCCACCACTGATGTCATTAGCCCGTTACTTAGTTAAATAAATGAGGTTAGTAACCCTTCATTCTCATTAATTGTTAGACCCTGGAAATCTTGATTTTATGATAAAAAGGCAATTATCTCTTTTACTTATAATTGCTCTATGTCTAAGTTTTATCGGTTTTGTTCATTTCGATTTATTATTTTTTAAAATTTAAATTTTAAATTTTTATATATTATTTTATTAAAAAATTTAATTTATTTAAATAAATTTATATATAAAATAATTATTTTTATTTTATAAAAATTTAAAAAATATATAAAAATTAATAAAAATATATAATTTGATTCGATTCGATTTAAAATTTTTTTTTATTTCGATTCAAATTCGATCAAAATTTAATATATATATTTAATATTCAAATTTGATTCGAATCAAATAATTAAATAATTTAAATGAAATTAAATACTATAATTTTAAATTAATTTTTGTTTTTTTAATTTTTTTTCACATCCTTATTTGCTGACATGCAATCTTTTTGAGTCGGGCGTACAGATTTCGGGTTTGGTTTTGAGCAATCCGAAGTCTCTCTCTTTTTTTTTTTTTAGTCTAATATAAAAACTCTTTTTATATTTTGTTCTCCTCTAAAAGCCTCACCGCTCTCTCTCTCAATCCCAAATACCCTGTTTCTAATACGAAACCAACATCCTCCCTATCTGCCGCCGTCAGTCAACGACCATTAGTGTTAAAAACCCTCATAACTCACCAGAATCTTCCTTTTGGCCTCCTCACCCTTCAGAGAACTACTAATGCACTTGATAATGATAGTCTAGTTCCCATTATTTTAGCTTTGAATGGTTCGGCTTCTCAATGCTACTTTTTCCATCCTTTGGTAATTGTTATGGTATCCTTCTCAAGACGATTTAGGGCATGTGCATGTGGTCATATCAAATCCTGTCCATGGTCACTTCTACAGCACTCATAAGCTTTCTTCAACAGATGGAATGTGATTTTAGTCAATCAAGTTGAAAGAAAATTATAAAATTTCTGTTTGACATTGACATGCAATATATGTTTTTATTTTCCACTCAATCATTTTCTTTGTTTTTTTCAATCCACTTTTTTTTTTTTTTTTTTAGTTTAGGAGCAGGTGTAACTATCTCATTTTCTAAGTTAAATAAATAGTCAATTCAGTTGAAATTTATGGATTTATTGAATTTTATTTGCGGATTTTTTAGACTTATAAATCGCTTACTCACAAAAGATTACAAGGTTAATCCACACTCACTTTATTATGATAATCTTCTTTATGAACCTCTTTTCCTTCACATGGGGGAGAATATGGAGATCAAATATCATGTCCTTAATGAATAAACAAAGGCAAAAACAAAGCGACAGGAGCATTTTAATTGATGATTACTGTGATTTCCACGTTTTCCATAGCAAGTTTGTATGAAGTTGAAGTTAATAGGAGTATAGGAATATTATTATGCTTGAGATAAAACTGTATATGCATGGAAAAAGCAACACTGATGAGATCAAAGAAGGCAAGAAACCTGAAAAGGACAGCGAGTATCAAGGTAAAAGCTGGTGAGAGGTTGCGGACGGCTGAAGCAAGAGTTGGTGAGCTATATTCTATAATGGGTATATTTGACCGGAAAACCTGTCTCCAAAAGATAAACAATGTTGGCTTTTTTTATAACAATCTTCTAATCTTTTTCAATCACCAAAAAAATGAAACTCATTTTAAGAGGTTGGTCATTGCTGATTTTCATCCATAGTTGGGCTGATTCATTTTTGTTTTTCAATTATGCATGAATTTTTTGGGCTTTATTTGATCAGAATTTTTTTGATATAAACTATCACAGACGTAATTTCTGGTGAAAGCTGAAGTACAATGTTCTCAACTTTGATCCAAGAAACTCATTAAACCTTTTGTTCCCAATATCTGCAGGCATTGAACATTGATGTTTTCGCATGCCCATGAGTGTGAAAACATTGGCCATTGCCCCATGCTAAATGGCTAAAACATTTCTGCTACATTTCACCAACTTTTTAGCTTTGCAGCAATGGGACCGTACCACGAGACAGGGGTCCTAAGGTGCTTAAACCAGAGTCATCATCTGTCATTTCTTGTTCTTTTGCTTTCCCCCATAATGCAGCATAAAGACCAGCAGTTATGATCACAGCTCCAATGGCACTGCAAAATTAAGTTTGATTCAGGCCCGTCAACTGTGATTATAAAAGGATTGACCAACCAA
Organism: Durio zibethinus; assembly: GCF_002303985.1. The sequence continues at coordinate 1,973,182 of NW_019167960.1, read as the reverse complement.
AGTAGAAATGTTTAGCATGTTTGGATGATATAAAGGGAGAGTTTTAGTACCTTCCCAAATACACTTTTTCACCAAGGAATATGGCGCTCATAACATCTGCTATGACAATTGAAGTTGGCTTGAAAAGTACAACAAACACAGGCCCCTTCAAGCGTACGCCCCATATGTGAACAACATTGCCAAATGAGGATCCAAAAAGTCCCTAAACAAGTAGTGCGGAAGAAAGTTACATTCAATTACAGAGATACTGCAAATTATGTAGTTGAACAATTGCAATTGATTACTATTATTACCGAGTAGAGGACCGCAACATCTGCTATACTAGTTGTTAGTCTCCAAGAGCTCAAGTTTGGCTCTGCTAGTAAGCCTACTGGTAGAGATATAAGGGTCACAGACAAGTTGCAAAAGAAAATTACAACAATCTCTTCTGGATATATCTTCATCACTTGGGACTGTAAAGTGCTATAAAATTCAAGTTTAGTTTTATGTAAGATATTACAGAATTCATGGTGGAGCTTTGAAACTTATTTTTACCTGAATAATATACCAGAATGAATAAAGAAGATATGCAACAGCTTCTAGGAGGCCTCCGACGATCCAATTTGATTGAGACGACCCTAGAGGCCATTGAAGTAAAACAGAGGAAATAATTTTGGGGCCTTTGTAGAAAACAATCACTAATGCACCAGATATTGATATTATGGTGCCAATGATTTTAGCTTGAGTACTTGGACTTCTAAATGCTACTTTTTCCATCCTTGTTATGATATGTCCAAAGACAGGAGACAAGAAAAGGACTCAGGAAACCAGCTCACGCATAGAAGGTTCATAAACATTAAACAATAGTAAAATTGATGAAAAACCAGGGAAGAAGGAAGAAACCTGAAGAAGACAGCCAGTAAGAAGGTAAAAGCTGGTATGAGGTTGCTGATGGCTGAAGCAAGAGTTGGAGAGCCAAGTTCTATACCTCTATATGAGCATATCGTACCTGAATACCTGTCTCAAAAAGATAAAAAAATCATGGGGTTTTTTTTCTTTCTTTATCACTATAAAAAAATAGTACATCAAATGAATTGAAGAAACAGAAATTTACAGATTTATGTGTAGAATGGAGTACTTCAATACATACCCAAGAATAGCAAGAAGGCAAATTCTAGAGATGAGAGGGAACTTCAAAGGAGGAAGCGCTGTTTGTCTGCAGACATCAGACAAACAAAGAAGACATGTAAGAGCAAAACTTTTAAAATGAAATTCGGTGAAAATATACATTTATTCATTGATTATTAGAAGAATTAAAAGAGAAAAAGACCTATTAAAGAGGAAGATTAAAGGAAGGCAAACAAGGGTGCCTAAAACATGAGAGTAGGCGATGAAGACGTAGTAGCTCAACCCCTTCAATGAAGCAGCTTTGAATAGAATGTTTATGACTACATTGGAACACTCTACTGCAACCATGGCCGTGCATGGTAGGACTTCCTTGTAGCCATATCTTCTTGCCATCTCCCTCTCCTATATCTAACATATCATTTTAATTAGTTTCCCTGTACTATCATATGTGATTATTGAATCCTGTTATTGGACTGAATGTGGTTTTGCGCCAAAACATTATCTGATTCCCATGAATATATAATTGATCAGCACATATTTCTTTTTTCTATTTATTAAATTTTTAGAGTTTTTAGATGGTCAGATTGTTTACAAAAAAATGTTACCATAAAGTCAGCTAGAACTGTTGACAATGTGGAAAATGGTTAAACAAACTTGTTCATCTTAGTCCGGTTTCATGAAGCCATGCATGATCACACTTATTATACCAATTCAACCAGGAAACCAATCAGATTGTTGGAAAAATCAACTGATTGGGAAACCTTTGAATTCTGATGGTTTAATCAAATTCAATTTTCAAAAAGATATGAAGAGTATCTTCTAGGATAGGTAGGATTCTATCAGTCATTTGAAAATGCTTGATTATTTAAATAATTAAAAAAAACATGTGATGTTTTTATGGTCTTTTCTAAAACCAACAAGAAAATAATTTAAACCATTAGAATTTACTTAAATAATTACAAAAAAAAACTATTAGAATTTACCTAAGCCGCATTTGGACAATGTTAAATGCCATGAGTATGGCCTATGCTTATAGCTAACTCATATTAGCAAACAAAATACATATATCCTAATACACATATTGTGAAGATTTATACCAACCTGCAAGGTAGTGTCATTTTGATTTGAAATTTTCACGATTTTATCTTAAAAAAAACGTTTTACATGTTATGAATGCAAGTCTCCATATATATAATATAACAGAACCTCCCAATATCCAGACGTGAGATTGGGGCAGTACATATATTATACCTGACAATGTAAAGGGTCTTTCCCAGGAGAATGACAGCCATGAAAATAAACATACCTGATGCTTTTAAAGAAAAACAATTCAGAAAACACAAATACCCTGGAACATAATAAGCAACTTCTGAACTACCTAGTTTCATATCCACCTGAAGACGATCCTTCTTTTCATTGTTGGAGGGCCCTTCATCTCTCTTTAGCAGGTTCAACTGATTTATTAAATAGAAAAGGTTGTTGACCCGAGCTGTCATTGTCAATCCACGAAGAGAAGTGTCGTTCAAGCAAAGAAACAAGCTAAATTCTATACTTTTATCAAACTTATTGGTTACATTGTTTTCAAAGGCATTGAACAAATTCATTGATATTTTAGCATTTGAATGAAACGAGGGAAGAATCATTGAACAATGCGGTAAACAGTAATGTTTTCCTGTAAAAACTTTTGTGCTACATTTCTTCACAACTAAGGGACCTTAGAACCGGACAAGAGTCCGGAATCATCATCATCAGTCCTCTCTTCTTCTCTAGCTATTCCCCGTAATACAGCATAAATCTCAGCTGATAAGATCAATGCTCCAATGGCACTACAACATTAAGATTGAATCAGGCTTGTCAATTTGTGATTATAGAAGGAATGGCCAACAAAAGTAGGGATGTGCAGCATGTTGGAAATGATACTACTAATTATAACTAGTAATATTAAAAAACTTAAAAGAGATAGTTTTAATTACCTTCCAAGATACAATTCATCACCAAGGAATATCGCACTCATAACTGCTGCAATGACAATTGACAATGGCCTGAAAATTGCAACATACCCAGGCCCCTTCAGCCGTACACCCCATACTTGTGCACAACAGCTGAAAGATAATGCAAAAACTCCATAAACAGGTTGAAAAAAAAAATTAGATACTGCAAATTATCTGCTTACAATTGTAGTTGATACGAATTTCTTACCGAGTGTAGGACAGAAGCAGCTACAATACTTGGTCTTAGTCTCCAAGAACTCATGTTTGATTATGCTAATAAGCATACTGGTACAGATAAAATGACCAGAGACAAGTTGTAGATGAAATTTACAATCATATCTTCATAATTTGGGACTGTAATAATTCGATTTTAGTTATATGTGCAAATTTTCTAGCTTAGAAGATAATTATAATTGAACTGTTTTCTAGAAGATCCAGGAGTAGTGGTCTTTTGGCCTCGTGACTTGAACTACTAATAGGTATGTTTCTTACCATAAATAGTTTAAAAACTAATTAAATATATATAAAAAAGGAAACTAATGGAAATCTTTTGGCTTAATTATAAATGACTCCTAAATTAAAATTAAATAATCATTAAACAATTCACTGAGTTCTTAAATATTTATTTTTTATGCAATTAAATTCTTAAAAATTTATTTGCATTCAGTTGAATTTTCAGTGGATGAAATTGATGATCGTGGTTAATCAATTTTCATTCAATAAGGTTCAATTGAGGGGAGCGGATTCTTGACGCAATCATAAGGTTACTGTTACGTGAATTGGAGGTCATAGGTTCAACTAATGAAAACAATCTTTTCTCGAATGCCCCACATAGCACCTGTTCAACATTTTCTGGAATGTCGCACATAATAGGAGTTTAACGTACCGAGTTATTTTTTTAAGGCTCAATTAAATAAAAATAAAAATTTTTTTGGATGCGCGTAACGAAAACTTTACGTACGGAGTTTTTAAAAAGATTTAATTAAGTATAAATAGTTATTTGAAGTTTTAATTATTATAATAAAATAATAAAGATTCGGATATTATTTAATTTTAATTGAGAATTTTTTTTTTTTTTATATTTGAACCAAACGTCATAACTTTCAAAAGCTTTCACTTATTTCCGTTAGAATAGACGGTACAAACAGGCATGCTTCATGAATGGTTTAAGCCAACTAAAAATGAACCAACATTTCTTAGCAATCCTGGAAAAATGCAATCATCTCAACCATCTGAAGCAACTCCAATCCTTCATCATCACCCACGGCCAGTCCCAAACCCAATTCTACATCTTCAAGCTGGTTCGTTTTTGCACACTCAAGATTTTCGACTTTTATTATGCTCGCTTACTCTTTGATCATCTTTATGCTCCCAATAGTTACTTATACACTGCCATGATTACAGCTTATGCCTCTCACCCCAACTATCATACCTCTGCATTTGCTCTTTATCGTCACATGCTTTGCAAGGGGAAGCCAACTCCCAACCATTTTATTTACCCTCATGTCTTAAAATCAGCTCCTGAGGTTTTGGAGTCCAATGGCACAAAACTGGTTCATACCCAGATTTTTAAATCGGGTTTTGGACAATACCCAGTTGTTCAAACGGCTCTTGTTGATTCGTATTCGAGGACGGGTTCTTGCATTGAGATTGCAAGGGATTTGTTTGATGAAATGTCTGAGAGGAATGTTGTGTCTTGGACTGCTATGGTTTCTGGGTATATGAGAGTAGGGGATGTTGGAAAGGCTGTTTTGCTTTCTGAGAAGATGCCTGATAGGGATGTTCCTTCTTGGAATGCTGTTATCGCAGGGTGCACACAGAATGGATTCTTTTCTGAGGCTATTTCACTCTTGAGAAAGATGGTAATGGGGGGAAAAGAGGGAGTGAATAGGCCCAATCAGGTTACAGTTGTTTGCAGTCTATCAGCTTGTGGAAACACTGGGATGTTTCAGCTTGGTAAATCAATCCATGGTTATGTTTATAGAAATGGTATTGGTAATGATTGTTTAGTAGCTAATGCTTTGATAGATATGTATGGGAAATGTGGGAGCTTAGAAACAGCAAAAAGGATTTTTGAAATGAGTTCCAAGAAAAACTTGACATCTTGGAACTCTATAATCAATTGTTTAGCGCTACATGGACAAAGTGACAAGGCAATTAGTGTGTTTGAGGAGATGATCAATTGCAGAGTTGATGATATAAGACCTGATGAGATTACCTTTATCAGTCTGTTGAATGCTTGTACACATGGAGGATTGGTTGAAAAAGGTCGTGCTTATTTTGAGTTGATGACTAGTAGTTACAATATTGAACCTCGGATTGATCACTATGGTTGTTTAATCGATCTTCTTGGTAGGGCAGGAAAGTTTGAAGAAGCATTGGAAGTCATTAATTGTATGAAGATGGAACCTGATGAGGTTGTTTGGGGCTCATTGCTAAATGGGTGTAAAATATATGGTCGCTTGGATTTGGCAGAGCTTGCAGTAAAAAAAATGATTGAAATTGACCCAAACAATGGTGGTTATGGCATCATGTTGGCAAATTTATATGGAGAGTTAGGGAAATGGGATGATGTACGCAAGTTAAGGAAGAAGTTGAAGGAGCAGAATACTTATAAGACCCCGGGTTGCAGTTGGATTGAGGTTGATAGCCAAGTTCATCAATTCTATTCTGTTGATAAGACACATCCTAGAACTGATGAGATATACAATATCCTGGAAAGCATGGTTGGTTTGTACTAAGCTCATATTGTTTTCACAGTTTTGCCAGCCTGGGACATTGGCTTTACAGTCCAAATCTTCTTTTTGACACAGTGCTTTTACGAACAAGATTGTCACTGATATATCAGAAAACTTTTCTTATATTCTTTTATTTTTGACAAACTTTGGCTCATATGCCAAGAACCCCGCATGGGAACAGGTTTAATGGCAATCTATTTTACTGGAATGGAAGCAGAGCTTGCTTTAGCTGTGGCAGAACTTCTGTGAAACTTGTGAAACTGAAGGTTATTTCCTTCATGCTCCAATGGAATTTACAGGAAAGAAGAAGAAAAGTGTCATACCAACTACTTTAATAGATGTACAAGATGTGCAAATCAGAACTGATGGCTCTCTAGAGGTACAAGGGGAAATAGATGATTCCAAAGAGCTGAATGACCCTGCTTTTTTAATGTTTCCCCCGACATATCTCGCGAGAAGGAATGAGAAATGAAGAACAAGAGCAAAAAGTTAATATTTGGTTGTGATCGCCATTAACAAAGCTTTCTCTCTTTATATTCATCTTACAAGATATACAAAGTTTGTTATACAATTTAGCTGCTCTGAATAATTCTTGTAGACTGAATAAACAAATAGGATTGAAGCAACCCATTATATTCCAAAATGTTAAATTGGAGTTTTTTAATGTGGGCAAATTAAACGGGGAAAACCCAAAAAGGAGGAAAGCTTACCCTTCGCTCTACCTGTGGCTGATCTATCTTCTCCCCATCAACTTCCTGACAATTTTTGCCACCATTTCCAGCAGAAGAGCTGGTTTCAGAATGCTCAAAATCAGGATTTGCTTACCTCTACCTCTTCCATTTCCAGGTGATTGTTTAATAGCTTTTTGCCCGCAAGCTGCCTGCAAAGATGGTTCTGGAGTGCTCATCACAGGTATAGCATACTTACCAGGGTTCTGGCTTTTCCTTGGTGGCTTGGGCACTGATTTTTCCAAGGATTTTCTTCGACAATGAGAACCTATGTCCGCATTCTTGTTTGAAGGTTCCCCTGATTTGTTTTCTCCACCTGGAACTGGTCCAACTCTTCTCTTTTTCCTACTTTTAGGAACTTGTTGCATGGCATCATCTATCAATTCTGAGGATTGATTTCTGGTGATTCCTTTAACCACTTTCTTAATTCTCTTGGTATGAGTTTGCACAAATCTCTCATTGAAAGTGTAAAACGCTTCCAGTCGCAATTGAGTCTTCAATGAACAAGTTAAAATATATGGTATCAGTAACTTCATCTATGATAAATCCACCAACAATCACAAAATAAAGAAGCATGAACGGTCACCACTCTATTCTTGATTTTTTACTAGGTGATGCTGCAAATGCTTTCAAGTGCATCACGTGCACAACCATGTAGAAATGATATGGAGAGGGAAAAGTCTCAAACCTAACGTTTTTCGTACTCACTTGAAAACAGGCAGTAGCAACTTGTCTGATTTCTGCCAAACTTCTCACAGCACAGTCTGCATGTAATCAAAGCAAAACAGAAAACAATTATCACATACATAACATACTACAGAAAGAACCCCAAAAGTGTTTATATTAGAAGTCTTCTTAAAATGTTTTCTAAAAGACAGAACATACTTTAGAGGCAAGTAACATGGGATTACTGATTTTGTTAAAAGTTAAGAGCTAAATGTAAGGCAACTCACTTGCGGAGAACAAAAAGATTTCGCCTTCCTGATGCGAAAGGCTCACTTATCCACTTGCAAACAAAAATATATCAGGATCATTAGTGACAACACCATCTGTAAATATTTCATTTTGTCCGAATTTTTTCAAACGAAAAACAAGCTTTCAGTCGTAAATTGGATTCATTGGAAAATTTCGGCCCAATAAAAGAAATCTTTAGTTTAGTATAGTTTAATTTAATTTAATTTGTTTTGTTTATTTATTTATTTTTTAATTTCATTTTTCTTTAAAAAGTCAACAAAACCAAAAAGTCAAAAGTTAAAAAAAAAAAGAAAGAAAAAAAGGGAAGAACGAAATCAGGAATTTGTCCAAAAATTATGTTTGCATTGAATTGGAAACAAAATCAAATCTTCTTTGAGAATTGTCCTAGACATCAAATTGGGTAGAATCAGATAATAGAAATCATGGGAAGTTAATAATAGATTGAATAATTTTGGATAGTCAGAAATCAAACCTCAAATTTTAGCAATTTGATCCAGTTATTTTTTTTTTTTTGAATTAAAAGGAGTTAAGCCCTATATAAATAATTTATACACGAAGAAACAAAAAAAAAAAAAAAAAAAACAGAAACTGACAAGGGGGGATATGGTTTCAGCAAATTGGAGGAATTTAGGGTTTTTTTGGTTTCTGAAAATTTTGAAAGAGTCAATTGGATGGTGAAGAGTTTTTGGGTGGAAGGCTAAGGTTTTTCTATTTTGTGGTTTTTGGAAAATAAGGAAAAAATCAAAAGCTTTGGATTCATTTTGAGTTTTTTGGATTTGTGTTGTTTAAATAGGTTCTTCTGGGAATTCAAGGTGAATTTGGTTTTAGGTCTTAATTCTTGGGAAATAGTTTTGGTTTTGAGATTTAATTGTGAATTGAAGTTTCTAGTGAAATTTTTGGGGAAATATGACTTTTTTTTTTATGGAAGTTTCTAGTTTTGTTTGATTTTTTAAGAATCTAGAAATATTTGGAAAACTATGATTTTTTTTTAGTTTTTTCACTTGAATTTATGGGAAAAAATCTAGGTTTTTGGGGTTTTTTTTTTAATGAATTTTCCAATGAGGTTTTGAAGTTTTCAAAGAGTAACATGGCAGTCGAAGGGTTTTACGATGGCCAAGATCTGGGTTCTAATAGATTTCTAGAAAGGTTTCAAGTTTTCGATGAGAGATTGAATTTTCAGTGCTAAAAACTAGGTTCATCTTGGTTGGCTTCCAACATGTTGTTTTAGAGAGAGACAAGAGCATTTTTTAGAGAGAGAAAGGGCCAAGGTAAGTTTGAAGGAAAACAAAAGATTTTTTTGTTTATATAGCATAGCCAAAATGGCATCGTTTTGGAGAAGACCTTTGACCCGTTAGCTCACATGATCTGTGTGTCAGCCTGCCTTTGGATCGAACTTGTTTTGCAGGTAATTCCTTTTCTTTTTCCACATAATTTTTTATTTTCATTTTTATTTTATTTTGTTTATTTTGTTTATTATTATTTTTTTAGATTTTGTTTATTATTATTATTTTACTCATTACCTGAAATTAAACAATTTATATTATTATTTTTAATGACTTTATTTTATTCATTTGTTTATAAAAAATAACCAAAATTTTTTTAAATTAGTTCATGAATTCTACCAAACTATTAAAAGATTTATAGTGAATTTAAATCTTTATGAATTCTACCAAACTATTGGAGAATAACATAAATTAAATTCTTTCTACAAAAGAAATTTATAAAATATGTTATTTTAATCGTATCAAACTATTCGGGAATTTGCATCTGAAATTAAATTTTACCAAACTATTAAAAAATTTAATACATTTTTAAAAAATAATTTTACAATAAAATCTCATCAAACTATTGAAAGATATACATCAAAGTAAATTTTATCAAACTATTGAAAGATTTTATTGATTATTTTCTAAATAAAATATATTAATGAATCCAATGATAGAGCCTCTTCAAAATAAGACACTAATTTTCATGAATACTCATGAGATGAGAGAATTATCTTAAATTGTTACCAAACTATTGAAGTAATTTAAGATCAATTTTCAATATTAAATATTTTGATAAATTATAAATATGACAAAAGCTTAGATAATCTAATTCAAACTGGTACCATCTTTTGGATAGATACTGTAAGGGTGCTATAACCTTTCTCACACGTAATTGAATTTCCAAATCTAGAATATGATTTTATAGGTTAGAATCTATTATTTAAAAATACCCAAGTCAATCTTGGGACTCACTTTTAAAATGTGATAAATTCAGTTAGATGACTAATCATACAAAAAAGATTGGTAGTGACTCCTTTAGTCTATGTCTAATAGTAAGTATATGGATCTATACGTTATAACAGTTTGGTAACTTAATTGGAGATATTGAGAGTCAAGCCAATAAATAATTTTTTGTTATCCAAGCCTAATCTAATAAATTTGAGATTTTTTTTCTTTTCTTTGTTGTTTGTATTTTATTTATTTATTTATGTATTTATTCATTCATTCATTTTCATATATCTGCCATTCATTTGTATAACATGAGTTTTACACCTGAGTTCTATCCCTTATGAGAGAGTAAAGTATCCACGTCTTCATGAGATTTTATGTCTCCATATAGGATAGCGAAAAACTCTCACTCAAATTTAACCATTTCTTCTTATTGCCTATAATGAGTGAGATTGAGATACCTTACTAGTCTATAATGGACAATGATGTAAAGAACAATTTAGAAACCGTTAGACTATTAAACCTTTGAACCTAGCATATAAGTAAACCTTAAGGGTTTGAACTCAAATTAGAACCATGACTTCCCTTATGTTAGAAAATCCTAAATAGGATACATGATGGGACATTTATTATACTTGTAAATTTATATATTTTCTTTATATATATTATTTGCATACTAACCTTTTACTTTTTTATATATTATATTGTTCTTTATATATATCATGTTTACTAACCCTTTTTCTTTTATTGTATATACATGCATTCACATCATTAAATTTTTCTTATTGCATTTATGCCTTTTTGCATTCAATCTTATGTATAATTGGATAGTTCCATAAATATCACTCTAAATATGCACCCTAATTATGGTATAGCAAGGTTTAATGATAACTTGACCAATTCACCACCAGTATAACACTTGAGTCTAAGCTAAAAGAAAGGAGCAAGACAATGCAAGTAGTATTGAAAAATTGGAGAGGGCCCAAAAAAAGCTCAAAAGGGAATTAAACAAAATTTTGAAAGAACAAATCAAGTTGAACAAAGGGAAAACTGTAGAAGAAGGGGCTAGACCTAAAGACCATCCATCGTAAGATGTTGTTGACCCTTTATATTTTCTTAACTATAGCCTATATCAGGCTTAATTCACTCAAGGTACATCACTATAGCAGTTCACATTTCTTATAAGGTACACTTACATAGAAAAGTTATCTACACCAACTTAGGGGTAATTTTAAAGTTTTGCTGAAAAACTGATAGAGTCAATCTTAGTCCTTAACTTAGATGATCGCAAAAAGAATGAAAAGCTAGAATTAAAGGCAGTTGAAAGTTTAAAGGACTCAAGGTCTAAACATAAGATGAACTTGCTGAAGGAGAGATTACGAGCCGTTGAAGGTATAAACTTTTATGGCTCTATGGATACGGTCGGCCTCTATTTGGTCTCAGATGTTGTAATGCTATCAAAGTTTAAAATTTTAGAGTTAAAAAAATACAATGGTACTAAGTGTTCAATAACTCATGTCACCATATACTATCAAAAAATGGTTGCCTAAACCAGTAATAAAAAGTTATTAATACATGTGTTTCAAGATAGCTTTATTGGTTTAGATGTAAGGTGGTTTATTCAGTTAGATCTAACCCATATCTACTTTTAGAATAAGCTTGCTTAGGCATTTATTAATTAAAATTACCACATCATAGCTTGGCTTTTGTCGTTTTTCTTTACAAAGTATGAAGAAAAGATAAGAGAGTTCTTAAAAAAATATGTCTAACAATAGAGTGATATGACTGCTCAAGTTTAACTTTATCTGACTAAGAAAGAAACAACAATATTATTTATTAGCACATTGAAAGCACCTTGCTATGAGAAGACGATAAAGAATATACCAAAGAACTTTGTTGACATGGTGATCTCAAGGGAGATTATTGAAAATACCATCAAGAGTGGCAAGCTTGAGGAATGAAAGTTCAGCAATACCAAAAAAGTTGGGATGCCTAAGAAAGAAGAAGATAAAGCTTAAATGGTGAGTTTTGAAGGGTAACAATCTGGAAGTTATACTCTATATTCACTATATGTTTATCTTGTTTACCACTTAGCAGCCAGTAATATTGCATAAGTCCCTTACCAGCCTTATTGCCTAACCATGAACAACATCATTCCTAGTCTTTATCAACCAACTTTTCAAGCACCTACATATGAGCCTAGTTTTGTTAATACACCAGTTGCAAGGCATTACAATAAAATGAGTAGTTTGGGAAGATCTAGGGACAACCAAGAGAGAACTTATATTGATCTTATCCCCATAATCTATACTAAACTATTTTTAAAATTGATTAAAACTGACGTAGTATCCCTAGTCATTTTAGAGTTATTGAAACCACTCTATTCTAAATGATACAATATTAATGCTACATGTGACTACCATGATGAAAATATGGATCACTCCATAGAAACATACCTTGCTTTCAAGCCTAGAGTACAAAGTTTGATCCGAACAGGCTTAATAAGTTTTAACAATTCAGAAAAATTAAATGTCGAAAAAGACTCTTTGCCTAATCACCTAAAGGCATGATTTAGAAAGGTTAATTAAAATTGCTTATTATATTCAGATTTTTTGATAATATGGATTCTTTTATGTATATGGATTTCATCCTATTTTTCATCATTTTAATAAAAGTGATAAACTTGATGTATTTTCATGATTTTTTTTTTTTTTGTGAATCACCATTATATACTTTTACTTTCTCATATATTTTCCCATAACCATTTTTTGATTCCAAATAATAAATGTTCAGCCAATCATGACAATAATTCAGAATTCAATTTTGAAAACATCATTTATGATTATATGATTGATAAATTGAGATTGTTGATTCATGAGGACTATTGAATAAAAGAAGATAAATCTGGAAAAGAATTTTACTTATTGAAATGCTATACATGATTTGTGCAATGGTTCATTCACAATTATGCTCTTGGTTAATAAATGTTTTTCATTGAAAGTATTCATAGTTGAGATAAAAAACGACCATATTTCTTCTATCATTCATAAAAAAAAAAAGTAAAATTACCTTTAACTACCCTATTTGAGCCTTTCAAAATTTTTTTTTGAAGAACCCTAATATAGAATTACCTCCATATTAAGGGTAAAGTTTGAGAAGCTTGTTTATCCTTAGTGATTTCAGAGGCAAAACCCTTTTATACTCAAATTTTTCTTGAAAAATGTTGAAAAGAAAAAAAAAAGAGAAAGAAAAAAAAAGAAAAAAAATTGATGAGGTAAAATATCAAGGTGTCTTACACAGAAAGAAATGATCATTGGCTTTAATTACCTTTCAAATATAGTTTGGGCTTATTTTATCCATTTATTTCATAATCCTTCACTTTAGTCTAATGTCCCTTAAAAGTCTATTTTAATTGAATGTGAATATTCAAATTGAAAAATCATGAATTAAATTAAAGCAGATTTACCATTGAATTATTTGAGATTTTGATCAAAGAATCATTGATGGATTAAGATAAAGGAGAAATAAAAAGAAATAAATCAAGATATGTAAAAAAAAAAAAAGAAAAAAAACAAAAAAAATAAAAAAAGAAAAAAGAGAAAAAAAAATGAAAACTTAAACTAAAAAACCAAAATGGTGATTTAAGTAAAAAAATTCAAGCTCAAGAAAAAAGCTTCATTGAAGACCCATAGGATATAGATTTTGTTCAAAGATTGAGAATATCGATAAAATGTGTTTTTGAGAAAAAAAATTCTAAGTTAGAGTTCAAAATTATTTGAACAGTCTTTATTTTAGATGTTGATATCCCATTTAAATAGCTATACTATTTTGCTTTGATCCATCTTGGATTTGTTTTTGACTAAATTTCCTTTCAATAATAAATACTCATTTTTTTTTGTTTTTTACCAAGTTTGCATCCCTTAAATGAATTGGATAAATGTATCATATTTATCATGAATTGGAATTACAATAAATGAATGAATGATGATGTTCATAAAAGATTTTCCATTATTTTGAAAGAAATCCAAGATGACAAAAGTGAAAGAACCTAAGAAAATGATTTGTAAGATGACTCAGGAATGAATAAATGATGGATTAATCAACATAACTTATGAGTTAGGACTAAATAAGAAAAATAACATGGATCAAATATTGAAATTTATTTTGAGATCGTTAATATTAAGAAGATGAAAAGAAATATATGAGATTGTGGAGTCTTGAAAATCTTGTTACTACAATTGAAATTCCATGGCATTGATTTAGTAACATCTGCATTACATACATTACGTTTACATTGTATTTAAATCCTTGATAATCGCATATGTATCATGATTGGGGCATGCATGTGGAGCACATTTAAATCATTATGACATTTGCATTTGCATCATTTAGTGAGAATCTAGATTGTTGCTATTTGCATTATTAGCATGACATTTGTTTTGTTGGACAAAAATATTTGACTTTTGATTTTTCAAATGAGGAAGAACTTTCATTTTTGGACAAGGAAAAGTTTTCAAACTCTTAATGTTCTAGAGCCTTGGTTTAAAGAAGCTTTTCGAATGTGAATCCCAAAATTTTTCAACTGAGAATCTTTAAAATTTTGGTTGTGAAATGTTAAAGTTTATCAAAGTGAATTTTGAAATTTTTGATGTGAATCTCTATCTTTTTCAAATAAATATCCTTAACTTTAGAAAATGAATCTCTAAAATTTTTGAATATAGATTTTGGATGCGAATCCTTAAAATTTTTAAATAAAAGTTTTTAACTTTTGGGTATGAATCTCTTAAATGTTTGAAAAGAATCTTTGAATTCTGAAGGTAAGCCTTGAAATTTTTTATGTGAATCCATGAATTTGTTTATGTGAAATTTTAAATTTTTTGAATGCAAATCTTTGAATGTTGTTTGTAAATTATATTTTGCAAATCTTTACCATGATAAAAATCCTTGCAAAATAGAAACTCTTGCAAACCTAAAACACTTGCGAAAATTGGAATTCTTGTAAACTTTTGTGAATTTTGACCTTTTAAAAGTTTTCAAATCTTTGTGAATTTTTTGTGAAACTTGGAATTCTTACAAACATTTGTGAATCTTGACTTTTTACAAATTTTGAAATCTTTGTGAATTTCTTGTGAAACTTCGAATATTGGGATTTTTCAACTTCTATTATGAAACCTTGCAAATCTTTGAATTTCCAAATTGTGAAATTTTGGATTTCAAGTTGAAATTTTGAATTTTATTTTTTCGACCTGTGGTTTAGCCCCGTTCACTCATCTTCAATTTTGGTTCAATCCAGATTATTTATTTTTTTAACCTATGATTCAATCTCGATTACTCATATTAAATCTTAATCTAGATCATTTATTTTTTTGACTTATGGTTTAATCTTGGTTACTCATCTTTGATCTTAGTTTAGTCCAAATTGTTTATTTTTTTGACTTGTGGTTTAGTCTCAATCACTTATTTTTTCAATAACTTATTTTCTACCTTGGCTTGGTCTAGATTATTTTATTTTTTGACCTGTGATTCAATCATGGTCACTCATCTTCGATCTTGGTCCAGATTATTTATTTTTTGGCATGCAGTTCAATTTTGGTCACTCATCTTCAATTTCAGTTCAACTCGGATCATTTATTATTCTAACACGTTGTTCAATCTTGGACTTATTTTCGACCTCGGCTTAATCCAAGTCATTTATTTTTTTGACTTTGCAGTTCAATCCTATTTCCTATTTTAAAATTGTTTAATCTCTATTTAAAAAGCTCATTTCCTATTTAAAGTTGTTTAGCATCTGTTTAGAGGAGCCCATTTCCTATTTAAACTTATTTAGCCTCTGTTTAGAGTAGCACATTTCCTATTTTAAAATTGTTTAGCCTCTGTATAGAGGAATTCATTTCCTATTTTAAAGTCATTTAGCCTCTATTTAGAGGAGCTCATTTCCCATTTAAATTTGTTTAGCCTCTATACAAAGAGCCTATTTCTTGATTTATTTTTTAAAAAACTACATACCTTTGTTTAGAGGATCCTTAAGTTGACTCGAACAAAATGGATGTCTTTTATCTTTATGCAATTCCTATTTCACAGAAACTATGAAAAAAGAGACAACTATAGACACTTTATTTTATCCAAATTTCTTTCAGAACAAAAACTAGTTTTTAACCATGAATTGGAATTGATTGGGAAACTTTAGGCCAAATAGAAAATTTTTTAATTTAATTTAATTTGTTTTATTTATTTCTTAATTTCATTTATTTTTTAAAAAAGTAAACAAAACAAAAAAGTCAAAAGTTCAAAAAAAAAAAAAGAAAGAAAAAAAAAGAAGAATAAAATCGAAATTTTGTCTAGAAATCGTGTTTGCATTGAATTGGAAACAAAATCAAATCTTTTTTGTGAATCTATCCTAGATATCAAATTGGGTAGAATCAAATCATGGGAAGTCAATAACAGATTGAATAATTTTGGATAGTCAGAAATCAAACCCCAAATTTAAAAAGTCAATCGAGTTATTTCTTTTAGAATTAAAGGGAGTTAAGCCAAATATAAATCACTCATACATGGAGAAATGAAAAAAAAACAAAAAACAAAAAGCGATAAGAGGGAAAATGGTTTCAACAAATTCAAGGAATTTAGCTTTTTTTTTGTTTGTTTTTGGAAATTTTGAGGTGAATTAATTCGATAGTGAATATTTTCTGGGTGGAAGGCTAAGGTCTTTCTTTTCTTTGGTTTTTGGAAAATAGGAAAAAAAAAAGTTTTGAACTCATTCTAGGTTTTTCGGATTTGTGTTGTTTAAATAGGTTATTCTGGGATTTATGGATTTGGTGATTTTGGTTCTGGGTTTTGATTCTTGGGAAATAGTTTTGGTTTTGAGATTTTAAGGTGGGTTGAAGTTTCTGGTGAAATTTTTGAGGAAATTCAAAATTTTTTTCTTCCTAGAAGTTTCCAGTGTCATTTGATTTTTTGAGAATTTGGAAATATTTGGAAAAACTTTGATTTTTCTTGGTTTTTTTAATTTGAATTTCTAGAAAAAAAAAACTAAGTTTTTTGGATTTTTTAATGAATTTTTGGTGAGATTTTTAAGTTTTTGACAGGGTACATGGCGGCCAAAAGGCTTTACGGTGGCCAAGATTTAGGTTTTGGAAGATTTATGAAAAAGTTTCAAATATTTCACAGTTGGTTAAATTTTTTGACACCAGAAACTGGCTTTATGTTGGACGATTGAAGCTTCCAACAAGTTGTTTTAGAAAAAGACGAGCATTTTTTAGAGAAAGGAAGAGAAGGCTAGGGTAAGTATGAAAGAAAACAAAAGATTTTTGGCTTATATAGCATAGCCAAAATGGCACCATTTTGGAGAAGACTTTTAACCCGTTAGCTTGTGCGGGACCCGCGTGTTTACCTGCCTCTAGATCCAATTCGTTTCATAGGTAATTCTTTTTATTTTTCCACTTCATTTTTTGTTTTCATTTTGTTTATTTTGTTTATATTATTTTTTAAAGATTTTTTTATCTTTATTATTATTATTATTATTATTATTATTATTATTTTACTCATTACCCTAAATTAAACAATTTATATTGTTATTTTTTAATGCCTTTATTTTATTAATTTGTTTATAAAAAATAACCAAAAAAAATTTTTTAAATTAAGTTCATGAATCTTACTAAATTATTGAAAGACTTTTTGTGAATTTAAATTTTTATTAATTCTACCAAACTATTAAAGAATATCATAAATGAAATTCTTTTTATGAAAGAAATTTATAAAATATTTTGTTTTGATCTTATCAAACTATTGAAAGATTTAATACATTTTTTAAAAATAATTTTATAATAAAATCTTATCAAACTATTAGAAGATCTGTATCAAAATAAATTTATTAAACTATTAGAGGATTTTTTTAAATAAATTATTAATGAATTTGACGGCGGAATCTTTTCAGAATGGGACACTAATCTCTATAAATATTACTGAGATAATTATATTAAATTACTACCAAATTATTGAAGTAATTTTAAAATTAATTTTTAATATTAAATATTTTGGTAAAATATAAATATGATGTAGACTTTGATAACTTGAAATTAAATTGATACCATCTTTTGGATGGACATTATAAGGTTGCTATAATTTTTCTTATGTATAACCATATTTTTTAACTTAAAATTTGATTTCGTAGATTATAATATACTATTTAAATATATTTAAGTCAATCTTAAGATTCATATTTAAAATGAAATAGATTCAATTTAATAATTAATTACACATAAATAAAAAAAATTAATAATAATTCTTTTAATCTATATTTAATAATAAATTTACGGATCTATATGATATAATATTATCAATAAAGTTAGTTAGCTCCGTATAAGCACATTAAGCTTCTGCCTCTATTGGTGTAATAATATTATAATATACGGTAAGAACACTTGCAGCAGTTCCTGCAAAGTTTCTTCCCCTGCCCCAAATACTTGCATCTTCGAAAACAAAAACAAAGTGTAAATAATTTGTTAAAGAAATTAGAATATTTAGTATTAGGAATTTGGGGTTACCAATGGTGATTTTCTTTCCGGCTAGTGTTTCGATGGACACGCGGCGACGGGAGCAGTAGTTCCCGTTGACCGTGAACTCCATCGAGATTTTATTTTATTTTATTTATTTATGGATTTATTGTTAGTTACTTAAAAGTACGTTGCCTTGGTCGCCTATGCGAAGAGGCTGAGCGATGGATAGGAACTACATCGTTTTGTCTTTTCTCTCTCCTCTCTTGTTTTATTCAGAGTGTGCATATGTTTATTTTATATCTGTCGATCAAAAATATAATATAATAATATGATATAAATATGATATGAAAATAAAATATGAAAGAGATACGATTTAAAATTTTAATAATAATTATATATAAAATTAATAAAATTTAAAATTTATATTTTATATTTTCGTATTAATATAATTTATGATACATAATTTTTATATAACACATGACATAAATATATAAATTTTAATATTTTACATGATATAAATATATCAATTATCAAATCTAATCTATTCTAACATTATTATCAATTGAAATTGACTAAATTCATAAGTCAGGTCTATTCAATTTTAATAATGATTAGTTGAGTAAAACGATTTAATATGTTAATTCAATTAATTTTTTATTTTAAAATTAATAATGAAATTGATTGAATTAATTATTTTTTAATACATTTTAAACAGAGTTCAATCTTTAAATATTTTATTTATAATAAAAAAACATTTTCACTATAATTTTGAGCAGTATATATGAAAAATAAAGAATTTTGTAGTGTTGTTCCTTCAGAAACAATGAACAAAGGAAGAGCTAAATGCATCGATCCATATAGCAAATATATACCCTTGAATAAATTAGCTCTATAAGAAAAGTTTGACTTTAGAAACAATGAGGATTTCTGCTTCAACTATCAAAGTATCATTCACAATATAGCCTTTTGATTTGTCCTGGAGATCCAGCAGCGACATGAAGTACCGATAACCCCTACTAAAACTTTCAGCAGTATACCAGATTGAAGCTACAAAAGGGGAGAATTTAAAGAGATTAAGAACCAAACCGAAGACAATTTTAAGTTGTTCTGCTTAAAAATTTTCTAAATGTAGCGGGACAAGGTCGATTACCTGTATTTTCCCTGTTGTTATTGGAATTGTATCCGTCTTTGACTCTCAACTTGTATTGTGCATAAACTTTTCGTTTAGGTGGAAAACTGCGAGCCTCTACCAATTCCAAGTACACAGAAAGTGCTATATTCTTCCAGCTTCCCCCTCCTCTAGGATAAACATGCAATTTCCTGTATATTTTCATTCTCAGAATCCATAAATACCAATAGGTTATGTCAGTAATGTTCCTTGAAATATAGTAAAACATTCAATATGATATCTAAATTTCAAAAATTTCTAATACAATATCTAAAACAAATGTAGCATTTATTTTTAATATTGTTAGCTGACAAATAATCTGTGACATTAATTAACAGATTTATAATTCAGATGTTATATGAAAGATTTTTAAAATTCAATCATATCACATTAAATATTTTATTATAATTTAAAGTCGTTCATGATATTATCTGGTAGCAATAACAAAATTCAAAAGGAAGTGAAAAAAAGACAAGATTGAAATAAGGCAGAGTTTCTGCTACCAATTTGAGTCTCCAATGGTTTGAGCATCAGAGACATAGAAGTCAGAGTATGATTTTGAATAGTTTTGTAGGGTGAAAGTTATTGTATTGTTGGGAGGATCCTTTGTCAGAGAACGCCAATTTATGTTTGTTTGACAACAAAATCTCCACCCATTTTTAATATGTAACAATAAACTAATATCCATATTGAAGCATCATTGAATGATCAAGAGAAATAATTGAGCATCGCCCATTCAGATTTCATATTGAAAAATCGCTTAAATAGCACATATCTCCAACAAAAACAAAAATATTATTATTTATATTATGTAATGGATTTTATATTGAATATAGCTCTGTTGATTTGTGTTTTAAAAAAATAATCAAAGTCTGAAATTTAAATTAATTTTTTTTTAATTTCAATTATATAGGAACAAATAGACCTTCAATGGTTAAGTATTTGCCGTGAATTTGATCAAGAACCTAAAGTTGGCATTTACTTCCCAAGTGCGGGGAAGATTTTCTGTCTCTTCAATTTGTAAGTAAAGGGAGATGAAGCCAAAGCCATTGCTTTTCTTGTTTCCATTTGGGTAGAGTGACAACCTCCTGCAGATTGCCAAAGAATGTAAGAGGAAAATGAAAGAGCTTTGAAACAAATCATGAGTAAAACATAACTAGTTCTTCCATTAGTAGCTCTTATTCAAGCATTCTAAGAAATTTGCCCATCTTCCCTATTTTTTATTTTTAAATTAGATTTTTTTTAGTATAAAAAAGTGAAGATGGTCGCAAACATTGTAAGATCATTCGAATTAAATCTCAATCTTACAAAAAGTTAATCTCCTAAAAAAAGGCAAACCATTGTGATTAAATCCCACATTCTTTAGTAGGTAAAACATTTCTCAAAAAAAGTAAATCTCACCAGTTGTAGCCACCAACTTCAATTGCATGGTATAAACACCGATTTTGTCCGGTCTACTATTTTAATTTTAATAATAATAATAATAATTTAAAATAAAATAATAATTATTAATTATATAAAAAAACACAAAAAAACAAAAAAAGAGAAAAAAAAAAAAGTAGGGTGGCTGGCTTGCTGCTGCCCCCGACCAGCCACCCTACAGCCCTCTGACCAGCCCCCACACTTACCAGCCTACAGCCACCCTACAACCACCTAGATCCCCTTTTGAAACCATTCAAATACAGATCTGAACCCCTTCTAAAAAAAAAAAAAGCTCTCTCGAACCCCCTTCAACCTCTCTCTTGGAGATCCCTTCTCGAAATCTTTCGGACAGTTCTTCACTTCCAGACACACTGCCTACGATACCCTCTCGGACACCCAGACACACCAAAGAAAATCTTTCAACCCACACCAACCACGAAAACAGAAACACAAAAATAGAAACAAAAAAAAAAGTCAAACAGTCCTCCCGTAGGGAGGAACCTTAGTGCCAGTGACCCGACCTAGGATCCGCGCAACGACCCGTTGACCCGGTTCCTCAAATAGCTCTGAACCGGTTCAATCAAACCGGACTGAACCGCTCCTCAGTCGGTTCTACTGAACCACGAGCCGAACCGACCTTTTTCGATCCATTCGAACCAATCGTTGACCGGACCGATCAGGTAAAAATTTTTTTTTTTGAATTTTTTTATATTATTATTTTTGTTATTTTAAGTATATTTTTATTTATGCATGATAAATTTTTAAAGTTGTTAGAATAAATGTTTAATTGTTTTAATAATAATAAAATTAAAAACAAGTAATAACTAAAAATATGTATTAAAAATACTCAAAGAAGTGCTAATTATTATTATATTTTTCCTGCCTAGACGTTGAGGGAATAAAAAATATTTTTCTAAAAAATAATTTCACCTAGATGTTGGGGAATTATTATAAATTTTCATAAAAAAAAAAACATAAGAAATTTTTAATTAGTTTTTAAAAATTATAAAAAATTGAACCTGCTCCGAAAGTCCGCCTAGATGATGAGGATTTTTAGAGATGTTCGCGTTTTACCTAAACGTTAAACACCAATTTTTAATTTTCAAAATCCTAAGTTTTTAAAACATCTAAAAATCCAAACCCCCTAAAAATCCAAAATCCCTTAAATCCAAACCCCCTATAAAATCCAAACCCTTAAATCAAAACCCCAAACCTCAAAATCCAAACCATAAAATCTCCAAACTCTAAAACCAAAATCTTAAACCTTCCATATCCTAAAATTCAAGCTTTAAAACCCTCTAAGCCTTATAACCAAACTTTCAAAACCTCTACTCAAACCCTTTAAAATCCAAACTCCTAAAAATTCTAAGGACACGTGTGAAAATTCTATTTGAAGCAATTTATTTTCGAATACCGCCTAGATGATGGGGTATTTAGGAAATTTTACTTCGTTAAGTCTTTTCACACGATTTCTTAATTTACATTAATAATAGGATTAATAAATAAAGGTATAATAAAATTGGGATCTTAAATATAAACAGTCGCACCTAAGCTTTGCCTAGATGTTGGAGAGTCGGGGTGGTCTCATTATACTTAAGAATCCAACTCTTAAATTGCATTTCATTATAAATGACATTCATTAGCATACATACGTTAGCATGTTATCATCGATAATTGATTGCATTTTTCTCTCTTTAATTTGTTGTTCGATGATAAAATATTTTATAGTAAAAAAAAGAATAATACTTTAAAAAAAACATTTTTGTGATATTATAAAATAAATTAAAAATAACATTTCGAAAGAAATAATTCTTGGTACTCTGCCTAGATGTTGGAGAGTCACTAATAATTATTTTCTATAAAGATTGTTATTTCATTTTAAAGATTATTGTGTTAAATCTTAGGCGAAAAGAGTTATTTTAAATTCTGCCTAGATGATAAAGAATTTTAAAATAATTCTTTAACTTAAAGATTTTCTCAATAGTTCTAAATAAATATTTTATCAAAATTTTATTTTTTTTCAAATGAAGGGAATTAGTGTTAAATTTTAAATTAAAACCATTTTTATCCAACACCGAAAATAACACGTAATTAAATAGTACCAATTTATGGGCATTGTGGGGGTGCTAATCCTTCCCCACGCGTAACCAACTCCCGGACCTAACCTGATTTTTCGTAGATCAAAATTTATCTTTTTGATAAACTTTAAATCCGTTGTTATAGTTTTATTAAAAGGATAAGCTTTTGGGTGGCTAATCACACCCTAACAAAGATTGGTGGCGACTCACTCCTTTTTTATTTTCCTCGATTTTAAACCTCATTTTTTATGTCTGACAGTCTCAAAACCGTTACGACAGCTTGGCGACTCCGCTAGGGACTAGTTTGAGAGTTAGGCCAAAATTTTAATTATACGCTATTGACAATGGTTGGATTTAATTGATTTTATTTGATATTTAATCTAATTTTTTTTTTTTTGAAAACATTCATGTTAATAAATAAAATAAATTATGTGATTTTATTTTTGATTTATTCATGTTATTTTGATTAATACATTGCTTTACACACACTTTGCATATTCACTCGCATGCATGAGCTCTATACCCGGGCTCCATCACTTTTAAGAGGAAGTGAAGTAGCTACGCTCTCGTGAGGTGATAACCTTCGCATTTGCTAGCAAAACACTTCCACTCAGATTGAACCCTTTCCATTAATAACCCATAATGGGTGAGGATTAGGAAACCTCACTAGTCTATAATAGGCGATGATGTGAGGAATAGTCTGAGAATCTTTAGACATAAATCCTAACCCAGCATATCGTGAGCTATAGGAAGCCTGCCTAGGATAGAGCCATGCCACCTTTTTAGAAAATTACCAAAAATTAAGAGATTATACGTTATATTATTTGGTTGTATGGTTGTTATATTATTTCTTTTACTTGTTTGTTTTGAATTCTCGAGTCATTTTATTTTTTTATTTTATATATTCTTTGATTGAGTGCATTATATTTGAATATGTGGTATTTATTTTAGGTCAATCATTAAAAAAAAAAAGGAAAAAAAAGACAACAGAACATTTCCAAAGATTAAGGATTTTTTTTAATTCTTTGTTTATTGGCCGAATAAAGTCTAATTTTCAAGTCTTATTTCTTTCTTTTTTCCTTCTTAAAATAAAATTTTTTTTGGTATTTTATTTCATCCCTCGCATTTCATACATCATACATGTATCTCATCTCATGCGCATTATAATAGGATAATATGAGCATTCCATCCCATCCACATCAATGGATAGTGCATGCATCCCGTGTTATACACTTGTTGATAAATGATACATGCCTACCATACGCATCTTAATAAATAGTGCTCACATTCCATCTCATTACATGTTTAAAGGTAGTGTCAGTTAATTAGGATGACATAACACAAGCATTGCATTTCATATAAAAATATAATGAGCACTTGATAGGTTCATGCATTCCATACAAGTATGCTACATTGGTCATAGGAATACATCTCATCATTCACATAAATACATCATTGCATTTCATGCATATAGATTCATGAATAATAGTGTTGTATGGAACATACATTGCATTTCATATCCCACCATTCTTGCAACATAACATTGCATTTTTTTTTTTGCATACACATTCATGGTTGACAAAAATTTTTATTTAGGTCTTTGTACATATAAAAATTCATTGTCATAAGTATATATGCATTTCGTGACATTCTCATATTCATGTATTCATAAACATACTTTGTGTGTCTTGTTTTTGTGATATTCATTCAATAAGGGTAATAGTCTAGAATTTTTAGTCTAAGTTCTGGAATAAAATATTTGTCTTGGTGGGGTTCAAAGTGACGAAAATGGAAGATCAATTGGAAGCAAGGATTAGTACTTTGGAGTTGAATCAAGAGGAATTATGGCTTGAGCTTCGAGAGATGAAACAACAGGTGGCTCAATTGATAGAAATGGTTAGAGGTAGTGATGGAGTTGAGTTTGTTCCTCCTCAAAGACCGTTGTCACTACCGTTAAGTCAAGGTTAATTGGCTCCCGTTAGTATCAACACTCTGCCAAAGTATGCTAAAGCATTGGGTGATTTGAATAGTGATCAAAATTTAGGCGAACTTAAGAGAGGAATGGGTGAACTAGCCACGTAAATGACTGAACTCAAGAGTTTGATTTCCAATAAGGAGCCAGCTGGCTTCAAACAACCTTCACAAACTATCTCGAGTCCAAACTCGCACCCAAATCTTTTTTATGACCATTTTCAACCTCCTTTCCAAATTCCTAGGATTAGGCCCTTAAGTGTCATGCAACCTTCAAAAATTTCACACCTAAACCCATATCCACCATCTTATATTTCACAATCGTCTGTTCAACATGTTATCCCATCACTACCTTTTGAATCTAATCTTCGACCTAGAGTTTTTCAATTCACCTCGAGACCAACTATACCAGTACATTTTCAGCAAAGCAAACCAACCATAGGACAGAAAAACTCTTGTAACACTAAAGGAAAAGCCCTTATTGATCCAATACTCATGTCTTACACAGAGTTATACCTGTTGCTTCTAGGAAACTACCTCATTGCCCCTATCCCTGCTGAACCTCGTAAACTATCTTTTCCTAAATGGTATAACCTTAATGCCCAATGTGAATACCATTTTGGTATTGTAGGGGCCATTCTTTGAAAGACTGCACAGCTTTAAAACATAAGATGCAGGGATTGATGAAAGTTAGATATCTGAGTTTTGATGCCAAGATGAAGCCAGTTATTCACAAAAACCCTTTTTTGATCCATGTCGAAATGGTAGGTAGTGCTGCAGGTTCAAGGATAGCTATTCTAAAAAATGAGGTCAGTTGAGTCTGAATGCTTATAGCACTCAAGTCAGTACCAGAATCATGGAAAATGAAGATGCCAATCAAATAGATAGAGTAGAAAAGGCCCAAGGAGATATCAGTGAAACAGTTACAGGAATGCAACAAAATATGAACAGATAGTTGGCATAATTAAAATAGATTTTAGCAGAGTTGACTAAAGGAAAAAAAATTGTTGAAACATACAGGAAAAGAGAGGAAACAGCTGTTGAGACACCATTGTATCCATCTGGGTTCACATATATTCAAGACTCTTATATTCTACAGGCACCCCCAGTAAATCATCAATCTTATATTGGCCTTCCTGCCAAGATGCCATCAATTCAGATAAATATCAATCCTGGGTATACTCCTCATAACTTCATTACTGTGCCTAATGTGGATGATCATAAAAAATTGAAAAAATTGAAAAGGGTGCCAGATCCATCAAAAGATATAGTGATGAAAGATAAGTATGATCTGTTGGAAGGAAGATTGAAAGTAATTGAAAGCCATGATGTCTACGAGAATGTTGGTGCCAATGAGCTTAGTCTAGTGCTTGATCTCATTATTCCATCAAAATTCAAAGCCTCAAATTTTGAAAAGTATAACGGAACTGGATGTCCTAAAATACATTTGGCTCAATACTATCACAAAATAATTGGGTATGCTGGTGATGAAAAGCTTCTTATTCATGTCTTTCAAGAAAGTTTGACTGGGATAGCAACTAATTGGTATCATAGTTCGAAAAGTAGTCAAATTCGTACTTGAAGAGATTTATCACGGGCATTCTTGAAGCAATAGCAGTATATGTTGGAGTTGGCTTCGGACCGATTAACCCTCCAAAATATGAGAAAAAACCCCAATGAAAGCTACAAAGAATATGCTATTAGATGAAAGAATATGGCATCGCAGATACAACCACCTCTTACTAATAGGGAGTTGAATTTCCTATTTGTGGATACCCTTCCTTCTTCATATTATGATAAGTTGATCAGCAATACTTCATCAGAGTTTGTGAATTTATTTTTTATTGTGGGTAGAATTGAGAATGGAATAAAAAGAAGAAGAATTATAAATACTGGTGATGAAAAAAGATGAGATATTTTTACAAAACAAGCCCAAGAAATAATTGTTAAAGGGCAAAATGAGAGAAATCTCACCATGATGCAGGAAGATCCAATGGATGATTATTCACAATGGCTACCATATTGCCCCCAACCAATATTTTTGATCCATGATTTTTCTCGATCACTTCATCTGTGTGCTCAAATTCTTTCACCACGAACAAAACCAAGGATCAACTTAAGCCATTCACAGAGTCGTAAGAGAAAGAGAGCCAAAGTGTATCATTCACTTTCAATAACTTATGCTAAGCTCTTTACTTTATGATAGAGAATCATATGATCTCCGTTGTTACTGTAACACCCAGAAAGCCTCCGTACCCGAAATGATATGATCCTAATGCTAAATGTGAATTTCATGATGGAGTTAAGGGGCATTCCATAAAAATTGTATTGCCTTCAAAGATAAAGTTCAAGCTTTGATCAACGCAGATGCTACAAAGTTTAAAGAGCTAGTTGGTGGTTTTGATGATTGATAGTAGTAAAGTTGCAAGTTAGTGATGCTAAAGTTGAAACATCAAAGGGAAAACTTTTGTTTATGTAACTTTGAATATCACCTTAAGAGTATGATCTAGATAATAAATTCTTTTTGGTCAAGTCTTAAGGTTTGCATTGCATGAGTAAACATTGTGCATCATAGTGTTTTATTTCGTGTAAGTTTTGATATATAGTTGGTTTTTCTAAAAAAAAAAAAGAGGGAAGATGTTAGATGTGAATAAAGCCCCATGTGGTTAAGTACCAAGGCTAGAAAAATTCTCTTAAAAAAAAGCAAAAAAAAAAAAAAAGTTTTGAGTCTAAGATGAATTGGCGATCACTATTAGAAATTTTTTAAATACCTAAATGCCAATTTGCTCATTCAGTTGACCCCATTTCATCAATCATAACCCCTTGATAGCCTTAAATTTGAATTTGTGAACCTTATTTTCACCTGATATTGTTGGCAATATTCTTTTCTAAGGCAATGAACAAATGAAATAGCCATTGAAAAATAT
The DNA here is from genome assembly GCF_002303985.1 of Durio zibethinus. The sequence continues at coordinate 1,945,366 of NW_019167960.1, read as the reverse complement.
GTGGTTCCTAGAAAATCAAGTCTATATGACTTTCTTTTTCTTTTTTTTAGAATTCAAATGTGATAATTTGATATGACAAGATTATGCTGCAGTTCTAAAATTTTCAAATTCAAGTTTTGTAAAATGCATTTAAGCATACTACCCTTTCAGCTTTTTATCCCAAAATTAACCCGATCCTTTGTCTTGAAGTATATTTGTCAGAAAAGAAATACATCATTACCTCTAAGGCAACTTGAGTTATGATTAACCATTTTGTTCTCTTTTTGTGGAGTAACTTAGATCATTTGATACCTTAAACATGTTTACCCCACATAATCCTTTTCTTATCCATTTCATATGACCCTTCTCTTGTAATTACCTTTCTCTTGAGTAGTTTGCTAAAATGGGGCATCTTTCATGAAAACATGTTACTGACAAAATGAATCTAGGTGTGAGCTATGGGGGTAAAAAAAAATTAAAAAAAGAGAAAAAAGAAAAAAAATTGGTTATGACATTATGCACTAAAAAAAATTTGAGCAAATCCAAAAAGGTCATGACAAAGTCAAGGTTTTGAAAAAAAAAAAAAAACCAAAAAATTTTTTTGAGATAAAAAACCTTTTTCAAGTTTATTTTCTTGAAGAGTATTCTTCAATTTAATTGTTTATGCTTAAAGTGACAAATGGCCATCTTTCATTATCTCTTCACAAAAAAATAAAAAGTTATCTCTTGTTACCCCTTTGAGCCTGATTGAATTCTTTCAAAATAAACCATGACTAAGGATTACCTTCCATATTAGGGGCAAAAAAAAAAGAATGCATTTGAAGGATGAGAATGAGAATGTCTAATGGAATCTCATGTGATAGGGGTACAAACCCAGTAGAAAAGTTCATAAAAGTTTTGAATCCACTCAGTGAAAAGATGTAAAAAAAAAAAAAAAGAAAGGAAAGGAAGAATTAAAAAAAAAGAAATGAATGGGTGGAAAGCATAAAATAGAATATACCTTAGAGTGTATCTTTCTAATGAAAAATGATCCTTAGTTTCAAATACCCTTAAATACTTGTTTTGGGCCTTTTTATCCTTTTCTTTGGCAACCATGAACCTTAACCTACGTTACAACCTTTGAAAAGTCCATATTGGATCAGGCATGGAAGCTTAAACTTGAAGAGTTTCTCTTGAAAAAATGAACATGAATTTTTTGAGTTTTCCTTTTTGAAAAAAATTATTTTCCTCTTTTGGATTAGATTTGAATTCTTAAGTGCATGGTGTGTAAAAAAAAAAAAATAGAAATAAAAGTGGCTCTAGGGTGAAAACCCTCAAAAGGGCAATCTAGAGCCAACCCTGAAAGGTCACTTATGCTAAGTATGGTGGATGCTAAACAAAAGTAAAGCCAAACCTTTTTGAAAGACCTGAAATATCAAAGCCATAGAAGTCTGAGATGGGTTTATTATTCGTAAATAAACTTTTAAAATCTTAAGCCCTTATAGCTGATCTTGACATATATCAAAATGTCGCATTTGGAGACTAAGAAAAATGTTGAATATGTTTGATTTTTAAGGAATTCATACTTTTAAAAAAACTTATGTTTCATTTGTGAGCTTGTATGCCTCTTTCACTCCCTTTAAGGATTGAAATCTTTTGAATCAACATCGCTATCTACAAAACTATTACATCCATTTGAAAAAAAAAATCCTCACATTTTTCATTTTTGATAGGGATCGCCAAATTCTTAAAAAAAAAAAAACTTTAAACCCAATTATCTGGCCTCAAATGAAGTTTTAAGCCCAGTTTATCTGGCCATTAATGAAGTTTTAAGCTCAGAAGCATTTAAGCCCAGTTTATCTGGCCATCAATGAAGCTTTAAGCCCAGTTTTTCTGGCCATCAATGAAACTTTAAGCCTAGTTTATCTGGCCATTAATGAAGCTTTAAGCCCAATTTTTCTGGCCATCAATGAAACTTTAAGCCTAGTTTATCTGGCCATTAATAAAGCTTTAAGCCTAGCTTATCTGGCCATCAATGAGGCTTTAAACCCAGTTTATCTGACCTCAAATAAAGATTTAAGCCCAGTTTATTTGGCCATCAATGAAGCTTTAAGCTCAGTTTATCTGGCCATCAATGAAACTTTAAGCCCAGTTTATCTGGCCATTAATGAAGCTTTAAGCCAGCTTATTTGGCCATCAATGAGGTTTTAAACCCAGTTTATCTGGCCTCAAATGAAGATTTAAGCCCAGTTTATTTGGCCATCAATGAAGCTTTAAGCCCAGTTTATCTGGCCATCAATGAGGCTTTAAACCCAGTTTATCTGGCCTCAAATAAAGATTTAAGTCTAGTTTATTTGCCCATCAATGAAGCTTTAAGCCCAGTTTATCTAGCCATCAATGAAGCTTTAAGCCTAGTTTATCTGATCATCAATGAAACTTTAAGCCCAGTTTATCTGGCCATCAATGAAGTTTTAAGCCATTAATGAAGTTTTAAGTCCAGTTTATCTGGCCAACAATGAAGCTTTAAGCCCAGTTTATCTGGCCTTAAATGAAGTTTTAAGCTTAGTTTATCTGACCATTAATGAAGCTTAAACCCAGTTTATCTGGCCATTAATGACATTTAAGCCCAGTTTGTCTGGCCATCAATAAAATTTTAAGCCCAATTTATCTGGCCATCAATGAGGTTTTAAGCCCAATTTAGTTGGCCTTCAATGAATTTAAGCCCAATTTATTTGGCCCCAAAAAAAGTTTTAGAGTTTCAAAATTCTATCCAGAATAAAAATTCTCGATGCATAACCTTTTGAAAGATCTTGCATTTGCATTACTTGTATCATGAGAAAGACATTTAACCTAAAAAAAATAGAGATATTCAAATTTGCATCGCTCATCTGTGCATCATGAAAGGAATATTTTCATTTGCATCACTTACATCTGTACCACAAGAAAGACATTCGTATTTGCATCACTTGCACAAGATACTTGCATTCGCACCATAAGAAAATTCGTATTTGCACTACCATAGCATCCGCATCCTAAGAAAAGGGATTTGTAGGAGCATTTACATGAAAAAAACATTGTTATTGTCAAATATAGTTACATCAAGCATTCGCATTCTTGCATTTCATTGAGATTTGTATTTTTATCAACATTTCCATTAGCATCATTTGATCAAGATGGACATTTGCATCATTGATTGCATTCATTAACTCTGATTGGAAAAAAAATTTTAAAAAAAATTTAAAATTTTTAAAGTTTCATTGCCTCTGATTATGAGGAGCATTTAAAGATTTTGAGATTTGTAAGACCTCCGGGCATAATCTCTAAAAGCCTCTGCGCATAACTTTCAAGATTAAAAGATTTTCAAATTTTAAAGTTTTATCGCCTCTGATTATGAGGAGCATTCAAAGATTTTGAGATTTGTAAGACCTCCGGGCATAATCTCTAAGACCTCTTGACATAATCTGTAAGACCTCCGGGCATGATTCTATAAGACCTTCGGGCATGATTTCTAAGACCTCCAGGTATGATTTCTAAGACCTCCAGGCATAAATTTGATTCGCGGTGTTATCCCGATCAATTCTTTATCTTTTGACTTACGGTGTTATCCCAGTCAATTCTATAAGACCTCCAGGCATGATTTTTAAGACCTCCGGGCATAATTCTTAAGACCTCCAAGCATAAATTTGATTCGTGGTGTTATCCCGATCAATTTTTTATCTTTTGACTTGCGATGTTATCCCAATCAATTCTGTAAGACCTCCGGACATAATTTTTAAGACCTTTGGGCATGATTTTGTAAGACTTTTGAGCATAAATTCGATTCATGATATTATCTAGATCGATTTATTATTTTTTGACTTGTGGTATCATCTCAATCGTTTTGTGTTTTTAAAAACAAAAAAAAATGATTCGGACAAAATCGTTATCTTTGTCTTTGCCCTATTCCTGATTCTCAGTAATGTGCAAAGCGGGACAGCTATAGACACCGATTTTGTTCGGGTCTACTATTTTAATTTTAATAATAATAATAATAATAATTTAAAATAAAATAATTATTATTAATTATATAAAAAAACACAAAAAAATAAAAAAATAGAAAAAAACAGAAAGTAGGGTGGCTGGCTTACTGTCGCCCCCGACCAGCCACCCTACAGCCCTTTGACCAACCCCCACACTTACCAGCCTACAACCACCTACAGTCACCCTACAACCACTTAGATCCCTTTTTGAACCCATTTAAATACGGATCTGAACCCCTTCTAAAAAAAAAAAAACCCTATCGAACCCCCTTCAACCTCTCTCTTGGAGATCCCTTCTCGAAATCTTTCAAACAGTTCTTCACTTTCAGACACACTACCTACGATACCCTCTCGAACACCCAGACACACAAAAAAAAATCCTTCAACCTACACCAACCATGGAAATAAAAACACAAAAACAAAAACAAAAAAAAAGTCAAATAGTCCTCCCCGTATGGAGGAACCTCAACGCCAGAAAGCCTTGTAAACAAGCAAAGAAATCATCAGTGTTTTTTTCATTAAAAAAAAGAGAGAAAGAGAAAGGAAACAGAAACTTTGAGCCTCGATCTACGCTGATCGGGGTTGTTTCTAGTAAAACAGATGTCGGATCTGGAAAGATCTCGTTGAAATGAGCTTCTGAAAGCTTTTTGGTGTTTTCAACCACCGACGACGACCGCCGTCGATGACCCAAAAGGCGGCCGAAGCGACGGTCTGACGCCGGACGCCGGCGGAACCTAAGAGCTTTCTCAAAAAGCTCTGAAATTTTTTTTTCTGAAAAAGGGAAGGAATGAGCTGAAAAAAAAAATAAGGGTCTTTTATAGGGGAACAAAGAGCCAAAACGACGTCGTCTGGACCAAGGAGGATCCGCGCGCGTGCCCGTGACCCAACCCGGGATCCACGCAACAATCCGCTGACCCGATTGCTCCAACAGCTCTGAACCGGTTCAATCAAACCATATTGAACTGCTCCTCAACCGGTTCTACTGAACCGCGAGCCGAGCCGACCTTTTTTCGATCCATCCGAACCTGTCGTTGATCAGACCGTTGACCGGTCCGGTTCAGGTGAAAAATTTTTTTTGAATTTTTTTTTATATTATTATTTTTGTTTTTTTAAGTATATTTTTATTTATGCATGATAAAATTTTAAATTTGTTAGAATAAATGTTTAATTATTTTAATAATAATAAAATTAAAAACAAGTAATAACTAAAAATATGTATTAAAAATACTCAAAGAAGTGATAATTATTATTATATTTTCCCTGCCTAGACATTGGAAGGAATAAAAAATATTTTTTTAAAAAATAATTTCGCCTAGATGTTGGAGAATTATTATAAATTTTCATAAAAAAAAACATAAGAAATTTTTAATTAGTTTTCAAAAATTATAAAAAATTAAACCTGCTCCGAAAGTCCGCCTAGATGATGGAGATTTTTTAGAGATGTTCGCGTTTTAACTAAACTTTAAACACTAATTTTTAATTTTCAAAATCCTAAGTTTTTAAAACCCCTAAAAATCCAAAATTCTTAAAATCCAAACCCCCTAAAAATCCAAAATCCCTTAAATCCAAACCCCCTCTAAAATCCAAACCCTTAAATCAAAACCCCAAACCTCAAAATGCAAACCATAAAATCTCCAAACTCTAAAACCAAAACCCTAAACCTTCCATATCCTAAAATTCAAGCTTTAAAACGCTTTAAACCTTATAACCAAACTTTCAAAACCTCTACTCAAACCCTTTAAAATCCAAACTCCTTAAAATTCTAAGGACACGTGTGAAAATTCTATTTGAAGCAATTTGTTCCCGAATACCGCCTAGATGATAGGGTATTTAGGAAATTTTACTTCGTTAAGTCTTTTCACACGATTTCTTAATTTACATTAATAATAGGATTAATAAATAAAGGTATAATAAAATTGGGATCTTAAATATAAACAGTCGCACATAAGCTCTGCCTAGATGTTGGAGAGTCAGGGTGGTCTTATTATACTTAAGAATCCAACTCTTAAATTGCATTTTATTATAAAAGACATTCATTAGCATACATACATTAGCATGTTATTATCGATAATTGATTGCATTATTCTCTCTTTAATTTGATGGTCAAAGATAAAATATTTTATAGTAAAAAAAAGGAATAATACTTTAAAAAAAAATATTTTTGTGATATTATAAAATAAATTAAAAATAACATTCCGAAAGAAATAATTCTTGGTACTCTACCTAGATGTTGGAGAGTCAGTAACAATTATTTTTTATAAAGATTGTTATTTCAATTCAAGGATTATTGTGTTAAATCTTAGGCGAAAAGAGTTATTTTAAATTTTGCCTAGATGATGGAGAATTTTAAGATAATTCTTTAACTTAAAGATTTTCTCAATAGTTCTAAATAAATATTTTATCAAAATTTTATTTTTTTTCAAATGAAGGGAGTTAGTGTTAAATTTCAAATTAAAACCATTTTTATCCAACACCGAAAATAGCGAGTAATTAAATGGTACCAATTTATAGGCATTGTGGGGGTGCTAATCATTCCCCACGCGTAACCAACTCCCGGACCTAACATGGTTTTTCGTAGACCGAAATTTATCTTTTTGATAAACTTTAAACCTGTTTTTATAGTTTTATTAAAAGGATAAGCTTTTGGGTGGTCAATCACACCCTAACAAAGATTGGTGGCGACTTCCTCCTTTTTTATTTTCCTCGATTTTAAACCTCATCTTTTATGTCTGGCGGTCCCAAAACCGTTACAACACATGGGATTCATACTTTTCCAACCCTGTGTTAACCAACAAAGAGAATGACTTTATGTTGAATAAATAATGAGCTGGTGGAAGATCTCTTGCAACTCCTTTGATTCCTACAAACATCAGTAAGAATTTCATTTAATCATTTTATCCATGATCTCAACTAACTTATAATATAAAACAAAATTTTTAGACACAAAGACATGGACCAATTAATCATCTAATCAAATGGAAGCATAATCAAATCATAAATCAATAACATAAAAGATAATAATTGAACGTGATTTAATACTTAATTTATCTACATCTACGAATGAGTAAAAAGATACATTGTTTATAAAGAATTACAAAAAAAATCATTAATAATCAATCAAGGGTAAAGACTCGTATCTTATTGCTAGTAATTGGGGAAAACAAGATCATAAAGATTTCAAAGATAAGTGATTAAAGTTATATCTATTGTATATGATGATGGATAAGATAGGATGATAATCATTCTATATTTGTTTGATTTATATCTAAAGAATGTGATAAGATTATAAGGACGATTAATTATCTTCTTAGTATAGGATGATTTAATACTTTCAAAGTGGAGAGAATTATTTTTAATCAACGGGATTGAACTTATATCCTATTATACTTTTAAAAATTATATCAATAATTTAAATTATATAAATTTTAAGGAAGGATAATTTTGACTAATAAATAAACTACTCAATATTTAAATTATATAAACTTTGAGGAATGATATTTTTGACTAATAAATAAATTATTTTATCCTATTTGTTACACACAACAAACACAACATGGAATAACATTAGTTAATTTAATCATATTTATAATATCATCTTATTATATTTTATCATAATTTTATATACCAAATACATCCTAAGGATGATAGTTTGATTCAAAAGTAATTGCTATTTTGGAATCAAAATATTCTCTTTAAGAAAAGTAAATTTGGTTTTCAACCAACTAACAAAACATGGAAAAGGGAGATTTGGAAAAGGAAACAGAACATACCAGGTTTCTTCAGAAGCTCTTCCATGAGAACTTAATTACCTTTTTACTTGCTAACAATATGTAGGAGAAGAAAATATTTAAGGTTTTAATCAAATTTGTTCATGTGACATTCTTTTTATATATTAGAATCCTTGCAGGCATCACAAGGTATTCTTTTCTTACCCTGTAAAAGAAATATCTCTTTGGGATGATATGCTTGTCTTGTAAACAGAAAAGACCTCGTTAGAAAATGTCAATTAATTAATGAATAAAAACATTTTGCTAATTATACAAAAATTTAAAGCGAATCCAAGTTTTACGGATTACGGGGTTATATAGAGAAAATGAATATTTTGTTAATAATTAGGTGATCCATTGATTCGGTGTTATATTTTTAATTTCAGTTATCAAAGTTTACTTTATGATAATTTCAAATTAAAAAAAATCTACTTAACAAATTCAATGATGTGATCTATTGTGCATATGCTAAAGAATAATCAGACCATAGCATGCAAATTTAGTATACTACCAAAAAAGGAATGTAGTAAGTAAATATTGATAAATATATGATCACTGAAATAGAAAGCATTGGATGCTTTTCTTTGGTTAAGAAAATGCAGAATATTGTCATTGATACCAATCCCATAAAGTAATCTCTTTCAAACTTCCGTTTTGTGTTTGTTTAGTTTCCTCTTCTCTAGCAAATTCCTTTTTTAAGATAAATGTTGTGTTTTATTCATCCAAGAAAGCAGGAATCACATCCTGCAACCAAATCAAATCAAACCATTGAGTACTTTCTGTATCTTGATGAATATTCTCATTGAAATAGACATGCCTTTAAAATCCAACCTTTCCTGTAGCTGCCGGCTCAATTCAAAATTATCAGTAAATTTGGAGCCAAATGGCCTATTCTTTAACTCTATTAACTGCAATCAAATACATAAGTGTGGGAGATTGAAATATTTATTTATTTTGATTAAAAAATTTTATGATTTTATCTTATAAAACATAAATGCTCTCATCAATTTAAATTTAAATTTATATATATATATATATATCATAACATATTCAGATATTTTTTTAATATGAGATTATTGAGATTTTAAATATGACTCTTTATCGTGTAACATTTAATTAAATTAAAGTTTTTTTAGGTGGAGAAGTTAAACGGGGAAACCCGAAAAGGAGGAAAGCTTACCCTTCACACTGCCTGTGGCTGATCTAACTTCTCCCCATCAACTTCCTGATAATTTTTGCCACCATTTCCAGCAGAAGAGCTGGTTTCAGAATGGTCAAAATCAGGATTTGCCTTAGGCCTTCTTCCTGCACCATTACCTCTACCTCTTTCATTTCCAGGTGATTGTTTAATGGCTTTTTTGCCTGCGAGCTGCCTGCAAAGGTGGTTCTGGAGTGCTCATCACAGATGTAGCATACTTAACAGGATTCTGGCTTTTCCTTGGTAGCTTAGGCACTGATTTTCCCATTGATTTTCTCTGTCATTGAGAACCTATGTCCTCATTCTTGTTTGAAGGTTCCTCATTCTTTAATCTATATATAGCAATAGATTTACACATCTATACATTATGACACTATCAATAAGGTTATTTAGTTCCATATAAGCACATTAAGCCTCTGCCTCCATTGGTGAAACAATATTATAATATAGGGTAAGCCAAACATTTGCAGCAGTTCCTGCAGAGTTTCTTCCCCTGCCCCAAATACTCGCATTTTCGAAAACAAAAACAAAATGTAAATAATTTGTTAAAGAAATTAGAATATTTAGGGTAAGGAATTTGGGGTTACCAATGGCGATTTTCTTTTCGGCTAGTGTTTCGATGGACAAGCGGCGGCCGATAAGAGCCAGTAGTTCCCATTGACCGTGAACTGCCATCAAGATTTTAATTTTTTTTTTGTTTTTTTAAATGGATTTATTATTAGTTACTTAAAAGTACGTTGCCTTGGCCGCCAATTGTCTTTTCTCTCTCCTCTCTTGTTTTATCCTGAGTGCGCATGTGTCTATTTTATATCCCACAATCTAAAATATGATATAATTATATAATATAAATAGGATATCAAAATAAAAAATAAAAATAATATGATTTAAAATTTTAATAATAATTATATATAAGATTAACAAAAAAAAAATTTCATGTTTTTATATCAATATGATTTATAACACATAATTTTTATTTAAAATATTATAAAAATATATAAATTTTAATATTTGACATAATATAAATATATCAATTATCAGATCCAATCTATTCTAACATTATTATTAACTGAAATTGACTAAATTCAATAAGTCTGTTAGGTCTATTCAGTTTTAATAATGATTAGTTGAGTTAAATGATTTAATATGTTAATTCAATTAATTTTTTATTTTAAAATTAATAATGAAATTGATTGAATTAACTATTTTTTAATTCATTTTAAACAGAGTTCAATCTTTAAATATTTCATTTATAATAATAAAAAAACATTTTCACTGTAATTTTGAGCAGTATACATGAAAAATAAAGAATTTTATAGTGTTATTACTTCAGTAACAATGAATAAAGGAAGAGCTAAATGCATCAATCCATATAGCAATTATATACCCTCGAATAAATTTGCTCTACAAGAAAAGTTTGACTTTAGAAACGATGATGATTTCTGCTTCAACTATCAAAGTATCACCCAAAATGTAGTTTTTTGATTTGTCCTGGAGATCCAGCAGTGACATGAAGTACGGATAACCCCATCGACGAGATGTAGCCGTAAACCAAACTGAACCTACAAAATGGGAGAAGTTAAAGGGATTAAGAACAAAAGAGAAGGACAATTTTAAGTTGTTCTGTTTAAAAATTTTCTAAGTGTAGCGAGACAAGGTCGATTACATGTTTTTTCTCTGTTGTTATTGGAATTGTATTGGTCTTTGACTCTCAACTTGTATTGTGCATAAACTTTTCGTTTAGGTGGAAAATTGAAAGCCTCTACCAACTCCAAGTACATAGAAAGTGCTATATTCTTCCAGCTTCCCCCTCCTCTAGGATAAACATACAATTTCCTGTATATTTTCATTCTCAGAATCCATAAATACCAATAGGTTATGTCAGAAATGTTGCTTGAAATATAGTAAAACATTCAATATGACATCTAAATTTTAAAAATCTCTAATGCAATATCTAAAACTAATGTAGTATTTACTTCTAACATTATTTGCCGACAAATAATTTATCAAATTAGTTAATATATTTATAATTCAAGTATTATATGAAAGATTTTTAAAATTTAATTATATCACATTAAATATTTTATTATAATTCAAAGTCGTTCGTGATATTATCTAGTAGCAATAACAAAATTCGAAAGGAAGTGAAAAAGAGATTAAGATTGAAATAAGGCAGAGTTTCTGCTACCAATTTGAGTCTCCAATGGTTTGAGCATCAGAGACATAGAAGTCAGAGTATGATTTTGAATAGTTTTGTAGGGTGAAAGTTATTGTATTGTTGGGAGGATCCTTTGTCATGGAAAGACGCTCCAATTTTCCTGTTTGTTTGATCACAAAAATCTCCACCCCAAATGTGCAACAATCATCAACTAAGTATCCATTTGAAGCATCATTGAAGTGATCAAGAGAGAGTAATTGAGCATCGCCCCATTCAGTTTTCATATTGAAAAATCGCTTAATCGCACCATCACCTTCTCCAACATAAAAAAACAAGAGATTATTATTATCTTATATATATCAATGGAGTTTGAATATGAAGTATAGCTCTGTTGATTTGTGTTTTACTTTTAAAAAATCAAATCCAATAAGTCTGAAATTTAAATTAATTTTTTTTTAATTTCAAATTATATAGGAAAAGATAGACCTTCAATGGTTAAGTATTTGCCGTGAATTTGATCAAGTACGAAGAACCTAAAGTTGGCATTTACTTCCCAAGTGCGGGGAAGATTTTCTGTCTCTTCAATTTGTAAGTAAAGGGAGATGAAGCCAAAGCCATTGCTTTTCTTGTTTCCATTTGGGTAGAGTGACAACCTCCTGCAGATTGCCAAAGAATGTAAGAGGAAAATGAAAGAGCTTTGAAACAAATCATGAGTAAAACATAACTAGTTCTTCCATTAGTAGCTCTTATTCAAGCATTCTAATAAATTTGCCCATCTTCCCTATTTTTTATTTTTAAATTAGATTTTTTTTAGTATAAAAAAGTGAAGATGGTCGCGAACATTGTAAGACCATTCGAATTAAATCTCAGTCTTACAAAAAGTTAATCTCCTAAAAAAAGGCAAACCATTGTGATTAAATCCCACATTCTTTAGTAGGTAAAACATTTCTCAAAAAAAGTAAATCTCACCAGTTGTAGCCACCAACTTCAAATGCATGGGATTCATACTTTTCCAACCCTGTGTTAGCCAACAAAGAGAATGACTCTATGTTGAATAAATAATGAGCTGGTGGAAGATCTCTTGTAACTCCTTTGATTCCTACAAACATCAGTAAGAATTTCATTTAATCATTTTATCCATGATCTCAACTAACTTATAATATAAAACAAAATTTTTAGACACAAAGACATGGATCAATTAATCATCTAATCAAATGGAAGCATAATCAAATCATAAATTAATAACATAAAAGATAATAATTGAACGCGATTTGATACTTAATTTGTCTACATCTACGAATGAGTAAAAAGATACATTATTTATAAAGAATTACAAAAAAATCATTAATAATCAATCAAGAGTGAAGACTCGTATCTTATTGCTAGTAATTGGGGAAAACAAGATCATAAAGATTTCAAAGATAAGTGATTAAGGTTATATTTAGTGTATATGATGATGAATAAGATAGGATGATAATCATTTTATATTTTGTTTGATTTATATCTAAAGAATGTGATAAGATTACAATGATGATTAATCATCTTCTTAGTATAGGATGATTTAATCCTCCCAAAGTGAAGAGAATTATTTTTAATCAACGGGATTGAACTTATGTCCTATTATACTTTTAAAAATTAAATTAATAATTTAAATTATATAAATTTTGAGTAAGGATAATTTTGACTAATAAATAAATTACTCAATATTTAAATTGTATAAACTTTAAGAAAAAATAATTTTGACTAATAAATAAATTATTTTATCTTATTCGTTACACATATCAAACACAATATGAAATAACATTATTTAATTTAATCATATTTATAATATTATTTTATTATATTTTATCATAATTTTATATACCAAATACATCCTAAGGATGATAGTTTGATTCAAAAGTAATTGCTATTTTGGAATCATAATATTCTCTTTAAGAAAAGTAAATTTGGTTTTCAACCAACTAACAAAACAAGGAAAAGGGAGATTTGGAAAAGGAAACAGAACATACCAGGTTTCTTCAGAAGCTCTTCCATGAGAACTTAATTACCTTTTTACTTTCTAACAATATGTAGGAGAAGAAAAGATTTAAGGTTTTAATCAAATTTGTTCATGTGAAATTCTTTTTATACATTAGAATCCTAGCAGGCATCACAAGGTATTCTTTTCTTACCCTGTAAAAGAAATATCTCTTTGGGATGATATGCTTGTCTTGTAAACAGAAAAGACCTCATTAGAAAATGTCAATAATTTAGTGAAAAAAACAGCTTGCTTATTATACAAAAATTTCAAATTAAAAGACCCAAGTTTTTCGGATTATGGGATTATATAAAGGAAATGAATATCTAACCAAAAATCATGTGATTTGTTGATTTGATGTTATATTTTTAATTTCAATGATCAAAGTTTAATTTTTGATAATTTTAAATTAAAAAAAAATTTCACAAATTCAATGATGTGATCTATTGTGCATATGCCTAAGAATAACCAGACCATAGCATGCAAATTTAGTATACTACCAAAAAAGGGATGTAGTAAGTAAATATTGAAAAATATATGATCACTGAAAAAGAAAGCATTGGATGCTTTTCTTTGGTTAAGAAAATGCAGAATATTGTCATTGATACCAATCCCATAAAGTAATCTCTTTCAAAATTCTGTTTTATGTTTTTTTAGTTTCCCCTTCTCTAGGAAATTCCTTTTTTAAGATAAATGTTGTGTTTTATTCATCCAAGAAGGCAGGAATCACATCCTGCAACCAAATCAAATCAAACCATTGAGTACTTTCTGTATCTTGATGTATATTCTCATTGAAAAAGACGTGCCTTTAGAATCCAACCTTTCCTGTAGCTGCCTGCTCAATTCAAAATATCAGTAAATTTGGAGCCAAATGGCCTACTCTTTACCTCTATAACTGCAATCAAATACATAAATACGGATATTCATGTTTAAGATATTATTTATTTTAATTTAAAATTTTAAAAATTTTATTTTATAAAAAATATTTCATCAATTTGAATTTAAATTTTTATATGTATCATGTTATATTTACAAATTTTTTTAATATAAAATCATAAAAATTTCAAAAATAACTTTTACTGTATAACAAGCAGTTAAATTGGAGTTTTATTAAGTGGGGAAGTTAAACGGGGAAAACCCGAAAAGGAATAAAGCTTACCCTTCGCACTGCCTGTGGCTGATCTAACTTCTCCCCGTGAACTTCCTGACAATTTTTGCCACCATTTCCAGCAGAAGAGCTGGTTTCAGAATGGTCAAAATCAAGATTTGCTTTACGCCTTCTTCCTGCGCCATTACCTCTACCTCTTTCATTTCCAGGTGATTGTTTAATAGCTTTTTGCCTGCGAGCTGCCTGCAAAGGTGATTCTGGAGTGCTCATCACAGATGTAGCATACTTACCAGGGTTCTGGCTTTTCCTTGGTGGCTTAGGCACTGATTTTCCCATAGATTTGCTCTCACATTGAGAACCTAAGTCCTCATTCTTGTTTGAAGGTTCCCCTGATTTGTTATCTCCACCTGGTACTGGTCTAACTCTTCTATTTTTCCTACTTTTAGGAACTTGTTGCACGGCATCATCTATCAATTCTGAGGATTGATTTCTAGTGATTCCTTTAACCGCTTGCTTAATTCTCTTGCTACGAATTTTCACAAATCTCCCATTGAAAGTGTAAAAGGATTCCAGTTACAATTGAGTCTTCAATGCAAAAGTTAAAATATATGGTATCAGTAACTTCATCATGATAAATCCATCAATAATCACAAAATAAAGAAGCAAGAACAGTCACCACAGTATTCTTGATTTTTTATTAAGAGAGGCTGCAATTGCTTTCAAGTGCATCATGGGCACAACCATGTACAAATGAGAAGAAGAGGGAGAAGTCTCTAACCTCACGTTTTTCGTACTCTCTTAAAACAGGCAGTGGCAACTTGTCTGATTTCTGCCAAACTTCTCACAGCACAGTCTGCATGCAATCAAAGCAAATCAGAAAAAAATTATCACATACATACAATACCAAAGCAAGAACCCCAAAAGTGTTAGTCTTCTTAAAATGTTTGCTAAAAGACAGAACATACTTTAAAGGCAAGTAACATGGGATTACTAATTTTGTTAAAAGCTAAGAGCTAAATGTAAGGCAACTCACTTGCGAAGTACAAAAAGATCTGGCCTTCCCCATGCGAAGGGCTCAGTTGACTTATCCACTTGCAAACAAGAATATATCAGCATCATCACTGACAACACTATCCGTAAACCCTTCATTTTGTCAGAGATCTTTTCAAGATGAAAAATGGGCTTTCAATCATAAATTGGGTCTGATTAGAAAATTTTGGACCCAATAAAAAAATCTTTAGTTTAATTTAATTCGTTTTGTTTATTTATTTATTTTTTTAATTTCATTTGTTTTGTTTGAAAAAAGTCAACAAAACAAAAAAAGTTAAAAATTCAAAAAAAAAAAAGGGAAAAAAAGGAAGAATGAAATCAGTAATTTGTCCCAAAATCTTGTTTGCATTGAATTGGAAACAAAATCAAATCTTCTTCGAGAATATGTCCTAGACATCAAACTAGGTAGAATCCAATCATGAAAATCATGAGAAGTCAATAACAGATTCAACAATTTTGGATAGTCAAAAATCAAACCCCAAATTTAGGGATTCAATTGAGTTATTTCTTTTAAATTAAAGGGAGTTAAGCCATATATAAATCATTCATACACGAAGAAATGAAAAAAATAGAAAGTGATAAACGAGGGAAATGGTTTCAGCAAATTGGAGGAATATAGATTTTTTTTTGTTTCTAGAAATTTTGGTGGGAGTCAATTGAACGGTGCAGATTTTCTAGGTGGAAGGCTAGGGTTTTTCTATTCTATGATTTCTGGAAAATAGAGAAAAAATCAAAAGCTTTGGATTCATTATGGGTTTTCTAGATTTTTGTTGTTTAAATAGGTTCTTCTTGAATTTTAGGGTGAATTTAGTGATTTTGGTTTTGGGTTTTGATTCTTCAAAAATAGTTTTGTTTTTGAGATTTTATCGTGGATTGAAGTTTCTAGTCAAATTTTTAGGGAAATTAGAATTTTTTTTTCTTTTTGGAAGTTTCTAGTATCGTTTGATTTTTTGGGAATCTAGAAATATTTGGAAAACTTTTTCTTTTTCTAGATTTTTTTATTTGAATTTTTGGGAAAAAACTAGGTTTTCTGAGGTTTTTTTTAATGAATTTTTTGATGAGGTTTGGAACTTTCCAACGAGGTACATGGCAGCCAAAAGGCTTTACATTGGCCAAGATCTGTGTTCTGAAAGATTTTTGGAAAGGTTTCAAGTTTCTAATGACAGGTTGAATTTTTCGACGTAAAAAATAAGGTTCATCTTGGCCGGTTAAAGCTTTTGATAGGTTGTTTTAAAGAGAGCCGAGAGCATTTTTTACACAGAGAAAAAGATGGCCAAGGTAAGTCTGAAAGAAAACAAAGGATTTTTGGCATATATAGCGTAGCCAAAAAGGTACCATTTTAAAGAAGACCTTTGACATGTCAGCCTGCGTGTGACCTTTGTGTCTGTCTACTTTTGGATCCGACCCGTTCCGCAAGTACTTCCCTTTTTTCTTCCACTTCATTTTTTATTTCTATTTTTATTTTATTTTGTTTAGATATTATTATTATTATTATTATTATTATTATTATTATTATTATTTTACTCATTACCTTAAACTAAATAATTTATATTATTATTTTTTAATGTCTTTATTTTATTAATTTGTTTATAAAAAATAACCAAAAAATACGTCTAAATTAAGTTGATGAATCTTATCAAACTATTGGAGGATTTTTTGTAAATTTAAATTTTTATGAATTATACCAAACTATTAAAAAATACCATAAATTAAATTCTTTTTGCAAAAAAAATTTATAGAATACTTTGTTTCGGTCCCATCAAACTATTGGAGGATTTGCATTTGAAATTAAATCTTACCAAACTATTGAAAAATTTAATGCATTTTCTAAAAGTAATTTTATAATAAACTCTCATTAAACTATTGAAAGATCTACGTCAAAGTAAATTTTATCAAACTATTAAAGCATTTTACTGATTATTTTTTAAATAAAATATATTAATGAATCCAACGATAGAGCCTTTTTAGAGTGTGACATTAGTCTCCATAATACTTTTAAGATGAGAGAATTATCTTAAATTGCTACTAAACTATTGGAGTAATTTTAAAATCAATTTTCAATATTAAATATTTTGGTAAATTATAAATATGATGAAGGCTTGAATAACCTGAAATCAAATTGGTATTATCTTTTGGATGGGTATTGTGAGGGTGTTATAATTTTTCTCATGCAAAACTATACTCCATAACCTAAAATCTGATTTCGTAAACTATAACCTACTATTTAAAGTTACCTAAGTCAATATTGGGACTTATTTTTAAAATAAAACAGATTTAATTAGGTTACCAATCACACCTAAACAAAAAATATTGGTGGTGACTCCTTTAGTCTATATCTAATAGTAGGTACATGGATCTATACATTATGACAGTTTAATGACTTCACTGGAGATATCGAGAGTTAGGTCAGTAAATTATTTCTTGTTATCCAAGCCTAACCTAATAAATTTGAGATTTTTTTTTCTTTTTTTTCCTTGTTTGTATTTTATTTATTTATTTATTTATTCATTTTCATGTATCTGTCATTCATTTGCATATGCATAACATTAGCTCTACACCTGAGTTTTATCCCTTATGAGAAAGTAAAGTATCTACACTTTCGTGAGATTTCATTCTCCACATGGGCTAACAAAAAACTCCCATTTAAATTTAACCATTTCCTTTTGTTGCCTATAATGGGTGATGATTAGGATGCCTTACTAGTCTATAATTGACAATGATGTAAGGAACAATTTGAGAACTTTTAGACTATCAAACTTTTAAACCTAGCATATAAGTAAACTTTAAAGGTTCGAACTCAAGTTAGAGCCATACCTTCCCTTATGTTAGAAAATCTTGAATAGGATACATGATGGGATATTTATTTTACTTGTAAATTTATATATTTTCTTTTTATATATTATTTGCATATAACCCTTTACGTTTTTTTGTATATATTATATTGTTTTTTGTATATATCATGTTTACTAACCCCTTTTCTTTTATTGTATATACATGCGTTCATATCATTAAATCTTTTGTATTGCATACATGCATTTTTGCATTCAATATCATGTATAATTGGATAGTTCCATAAACTTACTTTAAATATGCATCCTAATTGTGGTATAGCAAGGTTCAAGGATAACATGACCAACTCACCACTAGTATAACACTTGAGTCTAAGCCCAAAGAATGGAGCAAGACAATACAAGCTATATTGAGAAGTTTAAAAGGGCCCAAGAAAAGCTGAAAGGGGAATTGAACAAAATTATGGAAGAACTAAGCAAGCTGAATAAAGGAAAGACTATAAAAGAAAAGGCTAGACTTAAAGACCATCTGTTGCATGATATTGTTGACTCTTTGTATCTTCCTAGCTATAGTCCATATCAAGCCTAATCCACTCAAGGTACATCACCATAGCAGTTCATATTTCCTATAGGGTACACTTACATAGGAAAACCATCTACATCAACTCAGATGCAATTTCAAAGTTTTTCTAAAAAGGTAATAAAATCAATATTGGTCCCCCACTTAGATGACTTCAAAGAGAATGAAAAGCTAGAATTAAAGGCAGTTAAAAGTTTAGAGGACTCAAAGTCTAAACATAAAATGAACTTGTTGAAAGAGAGACTATGAGCCATTGAAGGTATAGACTTTTATGGCTCCATGGATATGGTCGGCCTCTACTTCATCCTAGATGTTGTAATGCTATCAAAGTTTAAAGTTTTAAAGTTCAAAAAGTACAATGATATTAAGTGTCTGATAATTCATGTCACTATGTATGGTCAAAAAAGGGTTGCCTATACCAGTAATGAAAAGTTATTAGTACATGTGTTTCAAAATAACCTAATGTGTTTCAAAATAACTTTACTCGCTCAGCTGCAAAATGGTATGTTTAACTAGATTGAACCTGCATATGTTTTTGGAATGAGTTTGCTCAAGCATTTATTAATCGGTATCAAGACATTATAGACTTGGCTCCTGATCGCTTTTCTTTACAAAGTATAGAGAATAAGGTAATAGAATCTCTCAAAAAATATGCCTAATAATGGAAGGATATATCTACTTAAGTTCGACCTCTTTTGACTGAAAAAAATGACATATTATTTATTAGCACATTGAAAGTACCTTATTATAAGAAGATGATAGAGAATACAACAAATAACTTTGTTGACATGGTGATCTCAGGGGAGATTATTGAAAATACCATCAAGAGTGGCAAGCTTAAAGAGAAAGAGACCAGCAATGCTAAAAAAAAGTGGGTTACCTAAGAAAGAAGAAGATAAAGCCTAAATGGTGAGTTTTAAAGGGTAACAATCTAGAAGTTATGTTTCATATCCACCATATGTTCATCTTGTTTACTACCTAGCAACCAATCATATTGTACAAGTCCCTTACCAGCCTCATTGCCCAACCATGAACAATATTGCTCTTAGTCCTTATCAACTAGCTTTTCAAGCACCTGCATATAGGCTTAGTTTTGTTATTACACTAGTTGCAAGGCATTACAATCAAACGAGTAATTTGGGAAGATCTAGAGGCAACCAAGAGAAAGCTCAAATTGATCTTATCTCTATAACCTATATTGAGCTATTTTCAGAATTGGTCAAGAATAATTTGGTCCATTTGGAACTATTAAAACCACCTTATCCTAAAGGATACAATTTTAATGCTACATGTGACTACCGTAATGGGAATGTGGGTCACTTCATAGAAACATGTCTGTTTTTAAGCATAAAGTGAAAAGTTTGATTTGAATAAGCTCGATGAGCTTCAACAAGTCAGAGAAACTAAATGTCAATAAAAACTTTTTGCCCAATCACCCAAGGGCATGATTTGGGAAGGCTTATTAAAACTGCTTATCATTTTACAGTTTTTTAAAAATATGAATCTCCTTTATATACTTGGATTTCATCTTATTTTTTTATCATTTTAATAAAAGTGGTAAATTTGATGCATTTTTATGACATTTACTCTTTATGTGAATCACCATTATATACTTTTATCTTCTCATATCTTTTCCCATATCCATTTTTTTATTTCAAATAATGAATGTTTAGACAATCATGACAATAATTCAGGATTTGATTTTGAAAACATCATTCATAATGATATGATTGATGAATTAATATTGTTGATTTATGGGTACTATTGAATAAAAAAATAAATCTGCTGAAGAATTTTGCTTATTGAAAAGTGTTAGTGATGCAATACATGATCTTTACAATAGTTCAATCACAAGTTTTCTCTTAATTAATAAATGTTTTTCATTGTGAGTATTCATGTTTAAGATAAAAAATAACCATTTTTCTTCTATCATTCACAAAAAAGAGTAAACTTATCCTTAGCTCATTTGAGCCTTTTAAAATCTTTTTTTGAAAAATCCTAACCAACGATCACCCCTATATTGGGGGCAAAGTTTGAAAAGCTTATTTATCCTTAGTGATTTTATGGGCAAAGCCTTTTTGTGCTCAAATTTTTCTTGAAAAATGATGAAAAGAAAAAAAAAAGAATAAGAGAAAGAAAGAATAATAAGAAAAAAGAAAAAGAAATTGATGAGGTAAAATGTCAAGGTATCCTATATGGAAAGAAATGATCATTGGTTTTAATTGTCTTTCAAATATAGTTTGGGCTTATTTTATCCATTTCTTTTATAACCTTTCACTCTAGCCTATATTACATCCTTAAAAGTCTATTTTGATCAAATGTGAATACTCGAATTAAAGAATTATAAATTGAATTAAGGCAGGTTTGCTATTGAATTGTTTGAGGTTTTGATCAAAGTGTCATTAATGGATTAAGATGAAAGAGAAATAAAAAGAAAAAGATGAAAAAATGTAAAAAATAAAGGTAAAAAATAAAAATAAAAAATAAGATAAAAAAAAGACTTAAATTGAAAATCTGAAATGACGGTTTAAGTAAAAAAATAGAGACTCGACAAAACAGCTTCATTTGAAAACCCCTAGGATATGGATTTTGATCAAAGATCGAGAATATCGATAAAATGTGTTTTTGAGAAAGAATTATAAGTTATAGTTTAAAATTATCTGAATAATCATTATTCTAAATGTTGATATCCCATTTAAATAGCCACACTACTTTGCTTTAATCTATCTTGGATTTGTTCTTGACCAGATTTTTTTTCGATAATAAATACTCATTTTTCTTGTTCTTTACCAAGTTTGCATCCTTTGAATGAATTAGAGAAATGTATCATATTTTTCATGAATTCGAATGATGATAAATGAATTTCATTCTTTTGAAAGAAATCTAAGATGACAAAAGCGAAAGAAGCTTAAGAAAATGATTTATAAGGTGACTCAAGGATGAATATAATGATCGATTGATCAACATAACCTATGAGTTGGGACCAAATAAGGAAAATAACATGAATTGAATATTGAAATTTGTTTTGAGATTGTTAATACTGAGAAAATGAGAAGGAATATATGAGATGGTAACTCTTACGAACTTTGTTACTACAATTAGAATTTCATGGCATTAATTTAGTAACATCAACATTACATACATTATTTTTACATTATATTTAAATCCTTGATAATTGCATTTGCATCATGATTGGGGCATGCATGTGGAGCACATTGGAATCATTATATGGCATTCACATTTGCAACATTTAGTAAGAATCTGGATTGTCGCATTTAGAAGGCATTTGCATTATTAGCATGACATTTGTTTTGTTTGAAGAAAATATTTGACTTTTGATTCCTCAAATGATGAAGATCTTTCATTTTTAGACAAGAAAAAATTTCAAACTTTTAAAGTTCTAAAGCCTTGGTTTAAAGGAGCTTTTTGAATGTGAATCCCAAAATTTTTCGACTAAAAATCTTTGAAATTTTGCTTGTAAAATGTTAAAGTTTATGAAGGTGAATTTTGAAATTTTCAATGTGAATCTTTAAGTTTTTCAACTAAAAATCTTTAACTTTATAATGTGAATCTCTAAAATTTTTTAATATAAAATTTGGATGTGAATCCTTAAATTGAATTTTGAAATTTTCAATGTGAATCTTTAAGTTTTTCAACTAAAAATCTTTAACTTTATAATGTGAATCTCTAAAATTTTTTAATATAAAATTTGGATGTGAATCCTTAAATTTTTCAAATAAGAATATTTAACTTTTTGATGTGAATTTCTTAAATTTTCAAATAAGAATCTTTAAATTCTGTAGATATACCTTGAAATTTTTTATGTGAATGCATGAATTTATTTATATGAAAGTTTAAATCTTTTGAATGTGAATCTTTGAATATTATTTGTGAATTACAGTTTGCAAATCTTTACATGATGAAAATTCTTGCAAAACAAAAACTTTTACAAACCTAAAACTCTTACGAAAATTGGAATTCTTGTAAACTTTTACTGACTTTTTGAAAATTTTGAAATCTTTGCGAATTTTTTGTGAAAGTTTAAATTCATAAACCTTTGTGAATTTCTTACGAAACTTAGAATATTGGGATCTTTCAACTTCTGTTATAGAACCTTGCAAATTTTGAATTTTCAAATTGTGAATATTTGAATTTCAAGTTGAAATTTTGAATTTTATTTTTTCGACTTGCGGTTCAGTCCCAGTCACTCATATTTGATCTTAGTTCAATCTAGATTATTTATTTTTTTGACCTGCGATTCAATCTTAGTTACTCATTTTGAATCTTGGTTCAATCTAAAGTATTTATTTTTTCAACCTATGATTCAATCCCGGTTACTTATCTTTGATCTTTGTTCAATCTAGATCATTTATTTTTTTTACTTATGGTTCAATCCTAATCACTCATCTTCGACCTTGGTTTGGTCTATGTCATTTTATTTTTCTGACCTGTAATTCAATTTTGGTCATTCATATTAAATCTTGGTCTAGATATTTATTTTTTTGACCTACAGTTCAATCCCAATCACTCATCTTTGTTCTCAGTTCAACCTAGATCATGTATTATTTTGATTTACGAGTTAGTCCCAGTTACTCATTTTTTACCTTAGCTCAACCTAGGTCATTTATTTTTTTGACTTTGAGGTTCAGTCCTATTTTCTATTTTAAAGTTGTTTAGCCTCTATTTAGAGAAGCCCATTTCCTATTTAAAATTATTTAGTCTTTGTTTAGAGGAGTCTATTTCTTATTTTAAAATTATTTAGTCTCTGTTTAAAGGAGCTTATTTCCTATTTTAAAGTTGTTTAGCCTTTGGATAGAGAAGCTCATTTCCTATTTAAAGTTGTTTAACCTATGTTTAGAGGAGCCCATTTCCTATTTTAGAGTTGTTTAGCCTCTGTATAGAAAAGCTCAATTTTCTACTTAAAGTCATTTAACATCTGTTTAAAGAAGTCTATTTCTTATTTTAAATTCATTTAGCCTCTGTATAGAATAGCCTATTTCCTATTTTAAAGTTATTTAGCCTCTGTTTAAAGGAGCTCATTTCCCATTTAAAGTTGTTTAGCCTCTGTTTAGAGAAGCCTATTTCTTGGTTTTTTTTTTTTTTTTAAATTGCATACCTTTTGTTTAGCCTTTGTTTAAAGGAGCTCATTTATCATTTAAAGTTATTTAGCCTTTATTTAAAGAAGCCTATTTCTTGATTTATTTTTTAAAAAATTGCATACCTTTTGTTTAGAGGATCCTTAAGTTGACCCAAACAAAATAGATGTCCTTATATTTGCACAATTCCTATTTCACAAAAACTATGAAAAAATGGGCAACTTTAAACACCTTATTTTGTCTGAAACTTTTCTAGGATGAAAAATTAGCTTTTGACCATAAATTGGGCCCGATTAGGAAACTTCAGGTCTAATAGGAAAATCTTTGACTTAATTTAATTAATTAATTTATTTATTTTTGAATTTCATTTGTTTTAAAAAAAAGTCAACAAAATAAAAAAAGTCAAAAGTTCAAGAAAAAAAAGAAAGAAAAAAGGGAAGAACAAAATCGAGAATTTGTCTAGAAATCATGTTTGCATTGAATTGCAAACAAAATCAAATCTTCTTTGAGTATCTATCCTAGACATCAAATTAGGTAGAATCAAATCATGAAAATTATAGGAAGTCAATAATAGATTGAATAATTTTGGATAGTTAGAAATCAAACCTCAAATTTAGGGATTCGATCGAGTTATTTCTTTTAAATTAAAGGGAGTTAAGCCCTATATAAATCATTTATACATAGAGAAATGAAAAAAAAAAAGTGATAAGGGGGAAATCGTTTCAGCAAATTTGAGGAAATTAGATTTTTTTTTTGTTGTTTCTGGAAATTTTGGGGGAAGTTAATTGGACAGTGGAGATTTTCTGGGTGGAAGGCTAGGGTTTTTCTTTTTTTTGGTTTTTGGAAAATAGGAAAAAAAATCAAAAGCTTTGGATTCATTTTGGGTTTTCTAGATTTATGTTGTTTAAATAGGTTCTTTTAGGATTTCAAGGTGGATTTGGTGATTTTGGTTCTAAGTTTGATTCTTAGGAAACAGTTTTAGTTTTGAGATTTTAAGGTAAATTGAAGTTTCTACTGAAATTTTTGAGGAAATTCGATTGTTTTTTTTTTCTAGAAGTTTCTAGTGTCGTTTGATTTTTTGGGAATCTAGAAATATTTGAAAAAACTTTGATTTTTCTAGGTTTTTTATTTGAATTTCTAGGAAAAAACTAGGTTTTTTGAATTTTTTTTTTTTATGAATTTTCAGTGAGGTTTGAAGTTTTCAACGGGATACATAACGGTCGGAAAGCTTTATAATGGCCGAGATCTGAGTTCTGGAAGATTTTTGAAAAGGTTTCAAGTTTCTAGCAGCTGGTTGAATTTTTCAATGCTGAAAATTAGGTTTATCTTGGCTGATTAAAACTTCCGACAGGTTGTTTTAGAAAGAGACAGGAGCATTTTTTAGAAAGAGAGAGGGCCATAGTAAGTTTGAAAGAAAACAAAGGATTTTTGGCTTATATAGTGTAGCCAAAATGGCATTGTTTTGGAGAAAACCTTTGACCTGTTAGCCTACGCGTGATCCACGTTTCTACTTGCCTCCAGATCTAACTCATTTCGCGAGTAATTTTTTTTATTTTTTCACTTCATTTTTTGTTTTCATTTTTATTTCATTTTGTTTATTTTATTTTTTATGATTCTTAATTTTTTTAAAGATTTTATTATTATTATTATTATTATTATTATTATTATTAAACAATTTATATTGTTATTTTTTAATGCCCTTATTTTATTCATTTGTTTATAGAAAATAAACCAAAATATTTCTAAATTAAGTTCATGAATCTTACTAAATTATTGGAGGATTTTTTATGAATTTAAGCTTTTATGAATTCTACCAAACTATTAAAGAATATTATAAATTAAATTCTTTTTATGAAAGAAATTTATAAAATATCTTGTTTTAATCCTACTAAACTATTAGAAAATTTGCATCTAAAATTAAATCTTATCAAACTATTGAAAAATTTAATGCATTTTTTAAAAATAATTTTCCAATAAAATCTCATCAAACTATTAAAAAATCTGTATCAAAATAAATCTTACTAAACTATTAGAAAATTTTGTTGGTTATTTTCTAAATAAAATATGTTAATAAATTTGACAATGAAACCTCTTCAGAATGAGACACTACTCTTCTTAAATACTCCTGAGAGAATTATCTTAAATCACTACCAAATTATTGGAGTAATTTTAAGATCAATTTTTAATATTAAATATTTTAATAAATTATAAATATGATGAAAGATTGGATAACTTGAAATTAAACTGGTATAATCTTTTGGATAGACACTATGAGAGTACTATAACCTTTTTCATACATAACCATATTTCTGAATCTAAAATCTGATTTTATAAATTAAAATATACTATTTAAATATATCTAAGTCAATCTTTGAACTCATTTTTAAAATGAGACAGATGTAATTAAATGACTAATCACACTTAAATAAAAAAATTAATATTAATTTTTTTAATTTATATTTAATAATATATTTACACATCTATACGTTACGACACCATCAATAAAGTTAGTTAGCTCCATATAAGCACATTAAGCTTCTGCCTCCATTGGTGCAACAATATTGTAATATAGTGTAAGCCAAACATTTGCAGCAGTTCCTGCAGAGTTTATTCCCCTGCCCCAAATACTTGCATCTTCGAAAACAAAAACAAAATGTAAATAATTTGTTAAAAAAATTAAAATATTTAGGGTTAGAAATTTGGGGTCAGCAATGACGATTTCTTTCCGGCTAGTGTTTCGATGGACAAGCGGCGGCCGATAAGAGCTAGTAGTTCCCATTGACCGTGAACTCCCATCAAGATTTTAAAATTTAGTTTGTTTTCTTTAATGGATTTATTGTTAGTTACTTAAAAGTACGTTGCCTTGGCCGCCAATGCCATAGGCTGAGTAATGGATAGGAACTACGTCGCTTTGTCTTTTCTCTCTCCTCTCTTGTTTTATTTAGAGTGCGCATATGTTTATTTTATATCTATAATTTAAAATATGATATAATTTTATTATATAAATATAATATAAAAATAAAATATAAAAGTGATATAATTTAATATTTTAATAATAATTATATATGAGATTAACAGAATCAAAAATATATATTTTATATTTTATATTCATATAATTTATAACAGATAATTTTTATATAAAATATGATATAAATATATGAATTTCAATATTTTACATGATATAAATAAATCAATTACCATATCTAATTTATTCTAACATTATTATCAACTGAAATGGACTAAATTCAATAAGTCCGTTAGGTCTATTCAGTTTTAATAATAATTAATTGAGTAAAATGATTTAATATGTTAATTCAATTAATTTTTTATTTTTAAAATTAATAATGAAATTGATTGAATTAATTATTTTTTAATACATTTTAAACAGAGTTCAATCTTTAAATATTTTATTTTTAATAAAAAAACATTTTCACTATAATTTTGAGCAGTATATATGAAAAATAAAGAATTTTATAGTGTTGTTCCTTCAGTAACAATGAATAAAGGAAGAGCTAAATGCATCAATCCATAGAGCAATTATATACCCTCGAATAAATTTGCTCTACAAGAAAAGTTTGACTTTAGAAACGATGATGATTTCTGCTTCAACTATCAAAGTATCATTCCAAATGTAGTCTTTTGATTTGTCTTGGAGATCCAGCAGTGACATGAAGTACGGATAACCCCAATTAAAACTTTCAGCAGTAAACCAATTTGAAGCTACAAAAGGGGAGAATTTATAGAGATTAAGAACAAAATAGAAGAACAATTTTAAGTTGTTCTGTTTAAAATTTTCTATATGTATCGAGACAAGGTCGATTACCTGTATTTTCCCTGTTGTTATTGGAATTGTATCGGTCTTTGACTCTCAACTTGTATTGTGCATACACTTGTCGTTTAGGTGGAAAACTGCGAGCCTCTACCAATTCCAAGTACACAGAAAGTGCTATATTCTTCCGGCTTCCAATTCCTCTAGGATAAACTTTCAATTTCCTGTATATTTTCATTCGCAGAATTCATAAATACCAATAGGTTATGTCAAGAATATTCCTTGAAATATAGTAAAACGTTTAATATAATATTTAAATTTTAAAAATATTTAATATAATATCTAAAACAATGTAACATTTACTTCTAATATCATTAACTGACAAATAATCTACTACATTAATTAACAGATTTATAATTCATGTATTATATGAAAGATTTTTAAAATTTAATTATATTACATTAAATATTTTATTATAATTCAAAGTCGTTCGTGATATTATCTAGTAGCAATAACAAAATTCAAAAGGAAGTGAAAAAGAGATAAGATTGAAATAAGGCAGAGTTTCTGCTACCAATTTGAGTCTCCAATGGTTTGAGCATCAGAGGTATAGAAGTCAGAGTATGATTTTGAATAGTTCTGTAGGGTGAAAGTTATTGTATTGTTGGGAGGATCCTTTGTCATGGAAAGACGCTCCAATTTTCCTGTTTGTTTGATCACAAAAATCTCCACCCCAAATGTGCAACAATCATCAACCAAGTATCCATTTGAAGCATCATTGAAGTGATGAAGAGGGAGTAATTGAGCATTGCCCCATTCAGTTTTCATATTGTAAAATCGCTTAATCGCCCCATCATCTTCTCCAACATAAAAAACCAAGAGATTATTAATATCTTATAGATATAACTGAAGTTTGAATTCGAAGTGTAACTCAGGTGATTTATACACTAATTTTAAAAAATTAAATTTAATAAGTTTAAATTTCAAATTAATTTTTTTTTATTTTAAAATTATGTAAGAAAAGATAGACCTTCAATAGTTAAGTATTTGTCACGAATTTGATCAAGTACGAAGAACCTAAAGCTGGCATTTACTTCCCAAGTACGAGGAAGATTTTCTGTCCCTTCAATTTGTAAGTAAAGGGAGATGAAGCCAAAGCCATTGCTTTTCTTGTTTCCATTTGGGTAGAGTGACAACCTCCTGCAGATTGCCGAAGAGTGTAAGAGGAAAATGAAAGAGCTTTGAAACAAAGCATGTGTAAAACATAACTAGTGCTTCCATTAGTAATCTTATTCAAGCATTCTAATAAATTTGCCCATCTTCCCTTTTTTATTTTTAAATTAGATTTTTTTTAGTATAAAAAAATAAAGATGGTCACGAACATTGCAAGATCATTTGAATTAAATCTCAATCTGATGAAAAATTAATCTCCTAAAAAAAGGCAAACCATTGTGATTAAATGCCACATTCTTTAGTAGGTAAAACATTTCTCAAAAAAAGTAAATCTCACCAGTTGTAGCCACCAACTTCAAATGCATGGGATTCATACTTTTCCAACCCTGTGTTAACCAACAAAGAGAATGACTCTATGTTGAATAAATAATGAGCCGGTGGAAGATCTCTTGTAACTCCTTTGATTCCTGCAAACATCAGTAAGAATTTCATTACTAAATTGAGTTAATGTTTCATTTAATCATTTAATCGGTGATCTCAACTGACTTATAATATAAAACAAATTTGTTAGACACAAAGATATGGATCAATTAATCATCTAATCAAATGGAAGCATAATCAAACCACAAACTAATCACACAAGAGATAATAATTGAATGTGATTTGATACTTAACTTGTCTACATCTACAAATGAGTAAAAAGATACATTATTTATAAAGAACTACAAACAAATCATTGATAATCAATCAAGAGTGAAAACTCTTATAACTCTACTAAACTTTTCCTATGTGATTAAGAGATTGAAGGCAATCTCTCAACAAAAATTTCTTACCTTTTTCTTATTGCTAGTAATTGGGGAAAACAAGATCATAAAGATTTCAAAGATAAGTGATTAAGGTAATATTTAGTGTATACGATGATGATAAGGTAGGATGATAGTTGTCCTATATTTTATTTTATTTGTATCTAAAGAATGAGATAAGATTACAAGGACTAATTATTTTCTTAGTACAAGATGATTCAATCATCTCAAAGTTGAGAGAATTATGTTTAATCAACAAGATTGAACTTATGTCCTATTATATTTTTAAAAATTATTTTAATAATTTAAATTGTATAAACTTTGAGGAAGGATAATTTTGACCAATAAATAAATTATCTTATCATATTCCTTACACACATCAAACACAAGATGGAATAGCATTATTTAATTTAATTCTATTTATAATATCATCTTATTATATCTTATCATATTCTTATATATCAAACACATATTAACGATGATTGTTTGATTCAAAAGTAATTGCTATTTTGGAATCATAATATTCTCTTTAAGAAAAGTAAATTTGGTTTTCAACCAACTATCAAAACATGGAAAAGGAAACAGAACGTACCAGGTTTCTTCAGAAGCTCTTCCATGAGAACTTAATTACCTTTTTACTTGCTAACAATATGTAGGAGAAGAAAAGATTTAAGGTTTTAATCAAAGTTGTTCATGTGACATTCTTTTTATACATTCGAATCCTAGCAGGCATCACAAGGTATTCTTACCCTGTAAAAGAAATATCTCTTTGGGATGATATGCTTATCTTGTAAACAGAAAAGACCTCAATAGAAAATGTCAATTAATTTAGTGAATAAAAATATTTTGCTGATTATACAAAAATTTAAAGCGAATCCAAGTTTTACGGATGATGGGGTTATATAGAGGAAATGAATATCTAACCAACAATCATGTGATCCGTTGATTCAGTGTTATATTTTTAATTTCAGTGATCAAAGTTTAATTTTTGATAATTTCAAATTAAAAAAAAAATCTACTTGACAAATTTAATGATGTGATCTATTGTGCTTATGCTTAAGAATAACCAGACCATAGCATGCAAATTTAGTGTACTACCAAAAAACGGATGTAGTAAGTAAATATTGAAAAATATATGATCACTGAAAAAGAAAGCATTGGAT
Organism: Durio zibethinus; assembly: GCF_002303985.1. Next base: position 1,914,721 of record NW_019167960.1, on the reverse strand, counting down.
TCTTTTCTTTGGCTAAGAAAATGCAGAACATTGTCACCGATACCAATCCCATAAAGTAATCTCTTTCATACTTCTGTTTTGTGTTTTTTTAGTTTCCCCTTCGGTTGGAAATTCTTTTTTTAAGGTAAATCTTGTGTTTTATTCATCCAAGAAGGCAGGAATCACATCCTGCAACCAAATCAAATCAAATCATTGAGTACTTTCTGTATCTTGATGAATATTCTCATTGAAAAAGACATGCCTTTAAAATCCAACCTTTCCTGTAGTTGCCGGTTCAATTATTTCAAAATATCAGTAAATTTGGAGCCAAGTGGCCTATTCTTTAACTCTATAAGTGCAATCAAATACATAAGAATACAAACTCTTGTTGTATATTCAGCCGATGGATCATTTTTTTTTGACTAATTCTAGCAGTCACTAAAGCATAGAGGTTTCCTCCTCGTTCCACAATCCCAACCAATGAAATAGAGTTTCATTTCTTCTGCAAACCTCTTTGAATCAAACTTCTAACCTGAGAGCATCCAAAATGAAACAAGTCTCCATCTGGGTACTTTCTGTTTCATTTTTTCTCATCACTGACGTGGCAAATTCTGTGGATGGTGAGGCCAGGGCTGCATTGGTTGAATTCCTTGCAGGATTGTCTAACAACAATGGCCAACCTGATAAGAGTTCGATTTGAATTTATCTTCAGATCCTTGCAACGATAAGTGGAAGGGTGTGCTTTGTGATGATAAGACTAACAGTTTTGTTAGAACGTAGTTTTTGATAATTCTAGTCTTTCAGGTTTTCTTAATGCCAGTGCTCTCTGCAATGTGCAATCTCTTACTGCGTCTCTTAGAACTCTTAATCTTACTATGAACAACATTGGTGGTGGGATCCAAGCTGATATTGCTAATTGCAAACAACTCACTCGATTGCTCTTAGGTGGGAACCAAGTTCTCTGGAAACCTTCCAGACTCACTTGCTAGTTAAGCAATCTGAAACAACTTGATTTATCAAACAAACAACAGATTTTCTGGTGACTTGCCAAGTTTTTGTCCAGGATTTCCGGTCTTACAATGTTCCTTGCTCAAATAATCAGCTTACAGGAGAGATACCTGAATTTGATGTCTCCGGTCTTGATCAATTTAATGTCTCCTACAACTTCATCAAAGGTCCTATTTCCGATGTGAAAGGCAAATTTCCCTACAAAGCTTGTTACCTAGGCAATCCTGAATTATGTGGAGTAATATTGCAAAGAATGTCCACCTTCTCGAAAGAATAAAAGGTGTCTACAGGAAGCGAGATTTCTTATGCTCCCAGGGTACTGCATCGGCTTGGCTATTGTTGCTGTTGATCCTTGGAAGGCTCAAAAAGAATGAAGAGAAATGGTTGACGTTCGGCCAAATAAGGGTAGCATCAATTGATGATGTTGTTGACAAGCCTAGCGTTAATCAACCAAGGTTAAAACAGATGTTGAGGTAGAATCAGAATTTTAGTCAATTCGTGAAAGTACATTGTCTCATCTTCACTAGTAGTTCTCACGAATCCTGCAGTAAGTCAGCTGAAATTTGAGGACTTGCTTAGAGCTCCAGCCGAGTTGCTTGGGAGGGGAAAGCATGGTACCCTCTATAGAGTCATCTTTGAGAATGTGATGGTGCTGGCTGTGAAAAGAATTAAAGATTGGACAATTTCAACTGATGATTTGAATAAGCTTGACCAAGCAAAGCATCCAAATGTCTTGCCAGCTCTTGCCTTTTATTGTTCGAAGCACGAGAAGCTCCGGGCCCGCAGACTTAGTGTTGCATCCAGAATAGCTGAGGCATTGGCATTCATGCATCAGGAGCTTCATGGTGACGGAATTGCTCATGGTAAGCTGAAAAAGAATATGGAACCCAGCATAAGTGAATATGGTCTTATGGTTGTGGATCCTCAATAATCCTCTTCAAATGCCATTGTTAATGGCCTCAAAGGAACACAACAAAGTAAGGACAGTGCATCTAATGCCTTCAATGCATTTTGGTATGATTCTGCTTGAGCTAACAACTGGAAAGCTGGTGCAGAATGATGGAGTTGATTTGACATCATGGGTTCACTCAGTGGTTCGCAAAGAATGGACAAGGTGCAAGTGAAGAGAGGATGCCGAATCTGCTGCAGGTGGCTACAAAATGTGTTACCTGCTCTCCTGAAGCTTGGCCAAGCATGAACCAAGTTCTTACCATGATCAACACCAAATAGGAGGAAGAAGATAAGTCACTATTCCATGAACCATAATCGAGCAGCTGCTTTCCTCCATTGATAGGATGAAGATTCACTCAAAGATGATGCAGGAAACTACCCGATCCATATGTTTTCTTTCAAATCTTTCATAACAGTTAGTCTCAGCATTGAGTAAAATTAGACTTTGCAGAGAATATTTGTCTGCTACTATTTAGGGGAGTCGGGGCAAGAAAAAGTCCGCCCCCATTGTTGCCATCAGGTACCTATGTGGAAATGAATCCAATCAAAATGGATTATACTTCCATTGGTCGCCTCCATAACCCTGCCTGTTAGAATCCTGTGAAGCTTTGAACTATCAATAACCCTCTCAGAATCATATCAATATGTGACAAGAGTAAGACACGTTTGTCTCTTGTATAGAAAAGGGCAAAGCCAGCCCAGTTTCAAATTATGGTTAAAAAAAAAAAAAAAAAAGCAGAGAATGAGTCCAAAACAGTACAGTTACGTTGAATAAAATACGGAAATTTAATAATAATTATATATAAATTTAATAATATTAAAATTTTATATTTTATATTTTTATACCAACATAATTTATCATATATATATATAATTTTTATATAAATATAATATAAATATATAAATTTTAAATATTTTGTATGATACAAATATAAAATACAATAATAGCATGTTGGCCGTTCGTATCAATTATCAAAATTTTGATTAAGAAAAAAAATTAACCTTAACGTATGCCTACGAGCTCACCACCGACCACATTTCGATGGCCGTGACAACAGTCAAGGCAGAAAGGGACCATCTTTGTCGAAATCCATGGAGGATTTGGTGGAGACAGGCAACGAGGCGTACCTGGAAGAGAAGTTTCTGCTAAAAGTATCCTCATCGAAATGACCATATTGCCCCGGCCCTTCATCGAAATTAAGGGTGTAACTCAAAGGATCGTAATGGAATTTCGCTCTTCCGTTACCGGTTTTGTGCTTGTTGAAACGCCGTATAAACGTCTTCCATTTTGGTCCAGCCGGCAGCTCCGACCATTCTCGAACCTTCGCCCACCCTCTACTCCACCACGACTCTTTGTAACTTTTATTCGTGTATGCGGCGGAGTTGGAATCGTCGGTCCCGATTTGTTGCCACCAGATTGATCTGATGGCAGAGCGACAAGGCATCCAACAACAACAGCCTCGATTTGAAAACTTGAGGTCGTGGATGTCATCGTCTACGCCGACCGTCGCCTCCTCAATCGTATGCAGTGGCGGCATTTTGTGGGGGGACCGAACAAACGATATGGAAATTCCTGTTAAGGTTAATGAGAAAGGGAGAGACTTGGATTTTCTCTCACATTTTCTCGAGAAAGTGAAAGAATTAAGAATTCCCTTTCAGGAGAGAGACACTTTTGTCTCTTTTTTAACGGAAACGGCGGGAAATGAGGAGTTTGGAACAGCTTCACTAGCTAACAATAACAGTTCAAGAAGCTTTTTTTTTTTTAATTAAAAATGTTATTCCCTCTTTATTTTTTTTTTCATTTTTTTATATGTCCTTAAATTATATATTTTTATTTTAAAATTATTTTTTTATTTTTTAACATTAAAAATATGAAAATTTAATTTTATAAAAAATTTTAATTTTAATATTAAATATATTAAAATAAAAATTTTTTTAAACCCTATCAAAATTAATAACATTCAAATAATTTTTTGGGATAGAGAAAATATTAAATTTTATAATTGGCTTTAGAACTGTGCCTAATTCAAAGCTTATTTATTTTATTAATTAAATAATTTTGAAATATATCTAAAATATTGAAATTTTGTGTGTAAAAATATTATTTTATTAATTTAATAATAAAAATTGTAAGTTTATGGGCTTGATGTGACTTACCTTGTTAAAGTTTAAACTTGATAAAGCCCAAAGTGAGCCCACTTGAACTTGGTCCACAATGATTGAAATCACCTTGGATTTCCCTTAGAACTGCTGCTTAATTTATCCCAAATACTTACACTGATAGATTTGTTCACAGATCCAGCTATTCGCTTTGTCAACGTATCTAACCCAATTTTGATTAGACCTTCAATATGAATTTTGACATTTGAGTTCGATTTAGCTCAAAATTTATTTAGTAATAAAATTTATTTTTATTTAATTTTAAAATATATTGAAAATAATGTAATATTATTTTTTATTTTTTATTTTTTGTAATTTTCGAGCCTTGAGCAAGCATTTTGAAAAGACCAACCAAGTTTGGCCCAGCCTGATTCACCTATGGGGAGGTTCACATCATACATCTATTAATATATTCATGTTTTAAATTTTCGATACCTTCACAATACCAATTTTCAAAACTTTTGAAAAAATTATAGAGATAATTATATTTTTGCACTTGATTTTTTTTTTAAAATATAAAAATTAATATCTAAAAAAATAAAATACATAATTTAAATCTTAAATTTTTAAATAATGTATCATTTTGATCTGAATTATAATATTATTAATTTAACTTATTTATGTGATATTTAATCAATATAATTTTATTATATACATATTATTTGTTAATTAAAAATATTAAATATTTTATAAAAACCTTCCTATGAATACACGTAACTCTTAACAAATTTTACAAATTGTTAAGGTTTAGAAACTTAGATTATTGTGGACATTGAATTCCAGGCCTTAGATTTTTCAAATCAATTCAAATAGGAACTTAGTCAAATTTTGCTACCTCTACTTGTTAACTCTACATCAAAATCACATAAGTGAGAAGTAGAAAAAATAAGATTATAAGTAATAGTTGGGTCTTGATATAATAGTTAGCTTGAAAACACTTTAAAAATATTCTACATGGAAAATAAAAGGAATTGCCAATCCCATTCCTCTCCTATATCATCTTCAATTCTAAGGAATTGACCCTCCAAAACTTTCTTTTAAATAACTTTGCTTTCATGTTTCCTAGGCACTAGTACAATTAATGTTTTGCATCTTTGAACTAACCAACATTTTTTTCCAACTATTTTATCATCTTTCCTATATAAATCACACCCACCCGAAACTAGCTAGCTACTCATTCTCAAGACAATAAAACTTTAATTTGTTTCAAGCCTTTGAAGTATCCATTTTCATGGCCATGAAACTCAAAACCCTTTATTTTTTTCTACTATTCACCATGTTCTTGAGCTTCATGTTGCTGGTTTTTTACACCGAAAACTAGTCGGTTGGCTCCGAGTCATCAAACCATGATAATGTGAAGGCTAACCTTAGACAACGATAGAATGAGGGACATCAACTTGATGATGAAGTTTTTGAAGTTCTCGATCTTCTTGGAATGAAGGATTCCTCCGGACTAGTCATGGCAGGGAAGGACATTGATATGTAATCATTCATGGTGCACTCAAAATTTTATTGTTTTCACTAATGTTCAAGATAATATTTAGAGGGTGTTGTACTGTGTATTGGTTAAAAATAAATTCCTTGATTTGGCCATTAATTGTATAAGGTCATAGAGGAAATACCAAATCCTTGTAAAGCATATAAAAGAATATATTTGGTTAACAAATTAAGAAAAGGGTATACGAATTTTGTTTTCTAAAGCCTTCTAAATGTGGCAATGAAACAAAATTAATTGTGACAATGAAATTGGGAATAATTTATGAAGGCCAAATTTTGTTTTTTAAAGTATTATTAGTATTTACAAAATACTAAAAAGTAAAAACACATGTT